>CM070877.1:18239474-18839474 GCA_036365515.1 Torymus aiolomorphi
GGGGTTGCAGTACGAGTCGAAGGTGAGCCAGCACGAGCCGAAGGCAAGTGCGTTTGCGAACCGAAGACGAGTACTGCAATCCGCCACACGAGGTCAAAAACCCACTTAGCCCTTGGTGCACACCATTTTTTTGTACACGCAAGTGTATTCTTAAACAATCTTGAAAACTCCATTCAAAAACGACAGCGGGCTCTTTTCGATTTTTTACTGCCCTCTACTGCGAGC
Source organism: Torymus aiolomorphi (assembly GCA_036365515.1). Taxonomy (NCBI): domain Eukaryota; kingdom Metazoa; phylum Arthropoda; class Insecta; order Hymenoptera; family Torymidae; genus Torymus; species Torymus aiolomorphi. Next base: position 18,239,700 of record CM070877.1, read on the forward strand.
AGCGGACGTTTTCAGTTTTTACCGCCTGCTACTGCGAACGGCGGGCGCTTTTCGATTTTTTACACGCCCGCTACGGCGAGCAGCGGGCGCTTTTCAGTTTTACCGCCCGCTGGTCGACAAGCAGTCGCTTTCGGGCTCTATTAATAGGTTCAAAAACGCGAAAATCATGCTTGTACAAAAAATAAGAAATTCCTCAGATCACATGTAATTGTCGGCCGAGGCGAAGCCAAGATTGACAAAAATGTGATCTCAGGCTTTCTTTTTACTGGCCAAGGTGTCTGTAACATGTAAAATACTAGAAAAGTAATCAATGACAGACTGAAAAACTACCCAGAATAAACTAACTTTTCGCCATACCCCGGCCGAAAGTGCCACATTGCCGCCCGGCTCCAAAACGGGAATGGTGTTTTCGGTCCGGTATGGCGAAAATAGTACACGCACCACGGGAGTAAGTTTTTTCCTCCCATGGTGCGTAATATACTATTCCATCATACCCCGGCCGAAGTTCCTTCATCATGCACGTTTTGCGTCTGGGAAATTACACATTACAGTCACGTATTTTCAGTATATGACGTGACTATAACCCATAATGTTCCCGGCTGCATAAGCACGCGTGTATGTTTTGGCGAACTTTCGAGCCTGGGTATGAAGAAATATTATATTACATACCTAGGCCGGTAAAATAGAAAATGTCTCAGATCACATGTGGTAATTGTCGGCCGAGGCGAAACCAGTGTCGCTATGTGATCTGACAAGCTTTCTTTTTTATTGGCCAAAGGTAATCTATAAGGAGTAGTGGTCATGTTAGTGTGCCTGTCCATATTTGTGTGCCCTATTGTTAGAAACTTTATCCTAAAAGTGAACGAGTAAAAACAGCAACACTAAAATATATTTTTCATAAAGTATAGTTAATTAAGTTTAAATAGAATTAATTACTTAATTTGTTTTCATTTACTATAACATTAAAAAAGAACTTTTAAAAAATATGTTTCACGGTTTTGCGGTGTGTCACGGTGTTTCCTTTGTCCAAACTTGCTAAGAAATGACATTTTTAAAAGTAACATTAAATAATGTTTCGGAAGGGTTTTAATGTGGGATACAATTGATTATATCATAAAATAATATTATATTATATAATAAACCTTAATATAAAAGATTTGAATTGATTTTAATATTTAATTAATGGTGTCTACTAATAGGGCAGTGAAAAACGACTTGTCCAGATTTGTGTGTGCACAAATACAATACGAGCATGCTCGTATCGGCGCTTGAACAGAAAAGTTAGGTTAGGTTTTTTGCGCACAAACGTTGTTTCATATCGCACTGACGACCTTCAGCAGTTTTTACCGTATTGGAATTAATTAACATTCAATGTAAACAAGGGTTAGAAATTGATTATAAATGCATTACAGTTAAAATAATTTTGTTGGCAATGATAATATTATCAAGACACACTAATGTGGGGCACACAAACGTGTACATCCACATTAATACGGGACACACCTAAAAATGTACTTTGTTGTCTGCTAGAGCACACAAATGCGTACAAAATTTTTTTTTTATATTGCTTGTAACTTTCGTAAATATTAATATTTTTCTATAAAAAAAATTGTTTCGTGTAGATTATTACTTTTATTATCTATATAAACCACCCGGAATCTCTGATACAGCTTAAATAGTTTATTATTATGCGACAAAACTGAAGAGTTTCTTAAACCCACACTAATACGAATATCAGGAATAAAAAACACAATATTTCAGATAATTTTCAACGAGAATATTCACTTTCTATTCACACTGACAAGGTTTCAACTGAAATTTTTCGATTGGAATTAAGTAATTTATTTACAGTTTAGTGGTGTCTTCTTATGTCTGCAAGTCACGCTTTTCTTATCAAAAATGTTTGCACGGTTAAAAAAGATCGCTATCGCAGCGAAAAAGCTTGCTGTGATAGCGATTTTTGTTTCTAGGAAAATACAACGAATTCGGATTGCTGTTTCAACGACATAAACATTTCTGTACATATAATCAAATAAGTTTGCAACGTTAACAATTCATTTTGCTACAGCAATCTCTTGAGCCATTGTAGTAGCAAACGCAAGTTGCTATTCCAATCAATTTTGTTACTGTAATTCATATGACATCTAAGGTAAAAGCAGGGTACTGGGACAAATGCAAAACTGGTAGGAGTCGTGGGACACTTTTAAGAAAATACCTTTAATTTTAAGAACACTTTATACTTCAAGTAGTTAATGGATTTAATTCAATATTTACGTAAATCCGTATCATTTTCTAAAATATATTAAGTATTTGAAAAATTTATTTTAATTAACAAGCTTATAAAATTGAAGCTTTGAAACACTGCTATTTTTGTAGCCCAACATTACTGAGCTCTGGGTGCCTGCATGTGTTTAATAAAGTCTATGAAATGATTATTTTTATAAAAAATTCATTAAAACAAAACATTTATAGCTAAAGGATGCTTCAAAGTATCAAATTAAATGAAAAAAAAAAGAAAATAAAGAAGTCTCTTTTTAATGTTGCTTGTCCCGCTATAACATCATCGGTGAATGATGTGATGGTAACGTTAAACGCCGTCGGTATCTCGTCCCAGTGTTACCATCGGGTTTCGCCATGACAACACGTGCATACATCGATGGACAGTCTCGAAAAGTTTACTTATATTAACATTTATTAAGTATTTAATCCTTATTTTCACTATGTTTCAAAAACGAATACGATCCAGCTATCTTGCCTTAATAACAGCTCTAATTTTTGAAAAAATTGAAGTTAAGTAGTACCCAGCTTAACCTATGCCCGCACACACGTTGAAGGGTTAGTATGTACACTTTATTAACACCTGAAAGTAGTTTATTTAGAAATGAATTATCTTACAAATATAACTATTGAAATACCTGTTTATTAATAATTTTTATTTATGTTATACTTACTGTCTAAAATTAATACTTAATTTTAACATTTTTCAGCATTTTGTGCAATGGCAAAAAATAAAAAATAGATGAGAAGCCAGTGAAAAAAAAAGGTCTGTGGGATTAAAAGAAATTACCAAAAAGTTCTTTACATTAAACTCAAGAAAATCTAGAAGCAGCTCTTAACGCAATAGGGAATGGAGAGACTTTGCGTCAAATTGCTTCAAGATATGGTATACCAAAGATTACTTTGTTTAACAAGGCCAAGAATTATTCATAGATAAAATGCAGAAAGGTCCACCAACAGTTTTAAAAGATTCTGAAGAACAAGAAATAGTCCTATGGATTAAATATTGTGCAAGTAGAGGATTTCCTGTAAGAAAAGAAAATGTTATTGGACTGTGTACAGAAATTTGTTGTTGCTGCTAAAGACTTGCTAAAGAGAAGTGCCATTTAAAAACAGTAGACCTGGAAGGTATTGGTATAAGGCCTTCATGAAACGACATCCAGATTTAAGTGAAAGAATGGCTCAAAACTTGACTTCAACAAGAGCTAATGCAAAGAAAACAAGATCGAGAAAGAAAAAAGTTATTAAAGAAAAAGAAAGTATGCGAGGCAAAAAGAAGTATCAGGAGGAAAAAAGAATCTACTGGAAAGAAAAAAGAGATTTTAATAAAAAACTAAAAACTCTTCAAAAAAATATTAAACAGAAAGAAACTTCAATAAGAAAATTTAGCAGTCATTAAATAATGAAAAAATAGAATTAGAAAGTCATTTATCAGAGATAAATCAAATAATAGCTCCCAAATTTAGATAAGCAAGATTTACAGGCAAAGATAGAATATAAAGAAAATATGAAATAAATGTGATTTATTATTATTATAATTCTTTCAAACCATAACGTTAATTTTAAGATTTTTATCATTTAAATATAAATAAAAAGATTGATATTAAAAATATAATGGTCTTAGTATCATTTTGTCCCGTTATACCATCATCCTTGTCCCACCATACCCAAAGTAATTCCTAATCTTATTGTCCCAATTACTACTGCATTAGTAGTTGATAAAAAATATTTATTAATTGAATAAAAACTTAAATGTCGAAAACAAATAACATATTTTGTTCCTCAAAACTTCGCGCTCATTATTATCTAGCTGAAAAAGTCGTATATGGGAGCGTCCAGCAGAAACGGGCCACCGATACGCGCGGTGCCTTTTTTCGCGTAAAAGGCGCTCTTGCTTCTAACTCGTTCACTAATCGTATGCTGCGTCTTTGAAAAAAGAACCAAGGACCTATATCGATAGATTTTTTTCCTGCTCTTTCCAATGGTGCCATTGTTTTTATTGCGAAACGCGTTCTTCCGGACGAAAACTCGAGTTGAATATTGAAAGCCATTTTTCTCAAAGTATATCGTGTTTTTTTCAAAATAAACTACACCATTGGAAAGATACAACTCTTAATGCTTCAAAACCCTATCTTGGAGAAGTTGGAGAAATAAAGGGTTTAAAAGTAACAACATGAAAAAGACAGCGCCTATGAGGGTCCGCGCGAGGCCCTCGCGCCCGTGCGTACGGCACGTTTAAGTGCACCGCTATCTATTTGATGCCAATTCGCTAATAATCGTACCAAGTCTCTACCCAAAAAAGAACTAAGAACATATATCGATAGATTTTTTCCTGCTCTTTCAATGGTGCTATTATTTTTGATTCCGAAATGCCTTCCTTCAGTTGAAAATTCCATTTGAATGTTTAAACTCTATTTTTCAATAAAATATCAGTCTTTTTTTCTTCAAAATGAATTATATTCTTCAAAAAGTACAAGTCTTAAAATCTATAAAATATTATATTTTTAAGTTGAAACATGAAAAGCGGCCTGTATTTAAAAATAGTAAAGATCAAAAAGACAGCGGCTGCCCGAACTTTTTACGCTATGCTCAAGGGCGGATTAATACACGCTTATGTGCTATTTCCAGCCCTTTCTTTGTAATGGCATCATAAAATGTTTTGGTGTAATTTACAAACCTGATGCCAATGCGTGGACATAATTTTGTGGATCAAGTTGTAACAGTTATTTATTTTACTGATGGAGTCTGCGCAACATTTTAAAAATAAATGCAATTTGTAAAAAATCTTCTTCATGGCTTATGATGATTTTGCTGTTGATGCTGAGTGGCATTTTCATGCAACAGCCCACGGCGTAGTTGAAATACATGTGATGGAATAGGTGCTTCCGTGAAAAATTGCAATTTTCGTAGCCAGACGAGAAAAGTTTACGGAAAGTATCTGACAATGATATATTGACGCCCCAAGATTTATACCAAATGGGCATACTGAGTATTTTAAAAATATTACCAGAATGCTTTTTTTTCATCAAAAGACGATTACTTTTCAAAGGCTACAGAAAAGCTACAAAACAGGCTAGCTCTCAGCTAAGACAATACCTGGAACTCAATTGTTTCATTCTATTAAATTATTAAATGATGCCAAAAAAGTTAGAACTTAAAAGATTTTCAGCGTCAGAAGATTCTCAATTATATCCACCGATCAAAAAAAGAAAAAGTACTTAAAACTCAAACAAAGAAAAGAAGCGGATGTCGCAAAAAGGACAATTCTTATAAAATCAAAAAAATGTAAAAAATTAAATTTAAAGAAAAGGTAATATTGTTATGCCAGATTAAACAATCTATAAGATTATTTTAAATTTCTGTTTCACTGCTTTCAGTGCGTTCATGGATATTTTTATGTTTAATATATTATGTTTTTCAAATTTTTTTATATAAATGAACAAAGTTCATTGTAATATTATACTAACTGTTACAACTAGATCCATAAAATTATGTCCACGCATTGGCATTGTAAGTTACAAAACATTTTATATTTACAAAAAGAAAGGGCGAAATAGCACATCGCGTGTATTAATCCGCCCTTGAGCATAGCGTAAAATGTTCGGGCAGCCGCTGTCTTTTTTGATCTTACTATTTTTTAACTTTTCATGTTTCAACTTAAAAATATAATATTTTATAGTTTAAGACTTGTACTTTTGAAGAATATAATTCATTTTGAAGAAAAGACTGATATTTTATTGAAAAAATAGAGTTTAAACATTCAAATGGAATTTTCAACTAGAAGGAAGCATTTCGGAATAAAAATAATAGCACCATTGGAAAGAGCAGGAAAAAATCTATCGATATATGTCCTTAGTTCTTTTTTCAGAGACTTGGTACACGATTATTAGCGAATTGAATAGAGCGTGCACTTAAACATGCTGTACGCACGGGTGCGAGGGGCTCATGCGCGGACCCTCGGCGCTATCTTTCATGTTGTTACTTTTAAACCCTTTATTTCTCCAACTTCTCCAAGATAGAGTTTTGAAGCTTAAGAGTTGTACTTTCCAATGGTGTAGTTTATTTTGAAAAAAACATGATATACTTTGAGAAAAATGGCTTTCAATATTCAACTCGAGTTTTCGTCCGGAAGAACGCGTTTTGCAATAAAAACAATGGCGCAATTGGAAAGAGCAGAAAAAAATCTATCGATATAGGTCCTTGGTTTTTTTTCAAAGACGCAGCATACGATTATGAGCGAGTTAAACAGAGCGCCTTTACGCGAAAAAAGGCACCGCGCGCGCTCGGTGTCCCGTTTCTGCTGGACGCTCCCATATACGTCTAAATAGGTATTTCCGTCCTCTATTACTACAAAACATATTGAGAAAAAAAAAAACTAGGCTTTTTTGAGAAAAATGCATTTTTCTAAAAACTGCATTTTTCAGTAAAAAGTGCATAACTCATGCATTTTTCATTTTTTATTTTTTTTTGAAATAACATAAAGAACGGGAAAGAGGGCTCAAATCTTAGTGAAATTATATGTTACATGCCAAAAAGCTTAAAAGGACTGGTGAACAGTAGCTGTTTGAAAATTACATTGAAAAAATTTTTTTCTACTAATTGAACTCACCGTAAACCTTAAAATTTTGGTGTATTTTCCACATACTTATTTTGGAAGTAATCGTTCTGTATCTAATTGTGTGGCATTATTAGCACGAAGAATCAAGTCTAATTTTTTTCTGTATGTATTTCCTCATAGAGAGCTTTGTAATAGTAAAATTTTAATTTTCTTTAAATTGCTCTAGAAACATAAATAAAGGTGTTAGAAGTTTGTGTCACATGATTTTACAAAATGTCTGTATGGATGTGTGTGTGTGTGTGTGTGTGTGTGTGTGTGTGTGTGTATGTGTGTGTGTGTGTGTGTGTGTGTGTGTGTGTGTGTGTGTGTGTGTGTGTGTGTGTGTGTGTGTGTGTGTGTGTGTGTGTGTGTGTGTGTGTGTGTGTGTGTGTGTGTGTGTGTGTACCGCGTTATTTTCGGATCTACGCGGCCGAGTTTAGCCGGACGGGTCTCATTTTTTTGTTTTTTGATTCCGAATTCGGGAAAAAAATAATTTTGTACGACTAACTGATTCGTTTTTTTGTTTTATGTCAAATTTTTCATTTTCGAAAAATTTATTTTTGATTTTTTTAATGATTAGATTTAAATTTTATAATCCGATTGTTAGCGTTCGAAAGAGCATAAAAAACCTATATTTAAAAAACAAAAAAAAAATTTTGTTTTTTTTAAATGCTTATAACTCCCAAACTAAATGGTCAATTTTTTTGAGAAAAATCATGATAATGGAGATTATGAATAGCTATAATATGTATAAAATTGAATCCATTCTATTGGTTAGTTTTTAAGAAAAAAATTAAAAAATGAAAAAAACGTGTTTTAGGTGGCGACAATTTACGGGGAGTAAAATTGTGTTAATCGCTTCAAGATTCCTTGTAGAGGTAGATTTTTAGTTGCCACCTGCACCTTTCTTTGCGATAGATGATTGGTTCATAAATTTCAGAGATTTTTGAGGTTAAAATTTTTGTAACCTCTTTTTCGAATTGTAATTTCTCGAGAACGGCTGTATGTATCAGAATGGGATAGGTAGCATTTAAAAGAGAATTAAAATACCTATATTTTCTAAAAAAAAAAGTTTCTAGCTATCACGGTTCTTTGGTTATTAACAAAAACGTAAAACATGAAAAATGAAAAAAATGAGTTTTGTATGTCCAACGATTCCGGAGGAAAATAGTCGTAATTTCTTCAAAATTCCTTGTGGAGGTAGATTTTGGATAGCTCTTGGTCGAGTTCTTTGGGCAAAATAATTGGTCCATAAATTTCAGAGGTATTTCAGAGGTTAAAATTTTTAAACTTTTTTTAAATCGTAATTTCTCGAGAACGGTTCTATGAATCAGCTACAGATTTCTAGACAATTTTGTATGTGATATAGATATTATGTATGTGAATTTTCATCAAGATCGTACGATTACTTTTTGATATTCAAAATTTTCCTATTTTACAAAGTTATTGTATTTGTCGCCTGATAACTAGAAAAACTTGTTTTAATTTTTTTTTTTTAATTTGGCGGAGATTTAGAATGTATATTATTTATTATATGCGTTTTTAGAGTAAAAGAATTCGTTTATGAATTTCAGAGATATTCGAGGTTAAAACTGATTTAGCCTTCTTTTCAATTCGTAATTTTTTGGATATATCTATACTAGAAAATGGAAATAACACGTGCTATGCGTGCGTGTTGTTCACTTGCTTTTGTTTTTTATTGAGGGTAATTTACAGCGTGATCAAGTTTTAACCTTATTAGACTCATTGAAGAATATATTTGGTTGAAATTTCAAAAGATTATCTTTATTTTTTACTCAAAATATCGAAATTTTTTTATAGAACATTGATTGGGAAAAAGTTTGCATTTTACTTGCAGAATATGCCAGTATTTTTGTTGTAACCTTTTTGGAAAGTCTCTTGACTGATTGACTTGATTGGTGACTTTATAATAAACATTCATATGTGTAATAAACGAATATATGTAATACAGAGTTTGGTAATTTGTTCGAATTTATTTTTAAGTTTTCAAAATATTATGGATTTAAAATATTACCCAAAGTTGAAGGTGCACGCGATAACAATATTAAGAAAATCAACCAATAGTCCTAAAATTTGGGAGAGATATATTTTTTTATATCTTCAAACTGAATTCGTTGCCCAATAAAATCGAACTATTACGACGAAAGATATTTGAGGTTTAAAATAAAACTAATTGAACATATGATAATATTTTGAAAAAATTGATTTATAAAAATATCGGGTTGTCGCACGAGAAAAAGTGTAACAAGAATGAATTTTCGAAAAATATATATTAATTTATTACGAATATTCATAAAGAAAATTGGGTATGATACAATTAATTATTGTGATAAAAAATTTTAAAAAATGAATAAATACATTATTTTGAGTGCCAATGTATTGGCAGCGGTTTTTTACCACGTAAAACAAGTATTTTTTATACTAAGTTAGCTTTATAAATTTTAGAATTTAAGTTCAGTTTTTCTTCAATCCAATGGTAGTATTTGTGCACCCTAGTGTACACTGCAGGATATATTCCCGATTGATACATTTTACGAGATGAAATGATTCCATAGAGTTTACGACGAATAACACCAGGTCCACCAGAATCACCGAGGCCCACATTAGCATCTCCATTGCCCGCACAAAACATATTATCGGTTATGGGATCTGACCTGTAAACTCTTTCACAAAATGCTTGATTCATTACAGGTACGTATGCAGCCTTTAAAATATCAGATTGGCTTAGCTGTTCCTAAAAATAGTTAATTAAATTTACTAAAGAAATTCTAGAAAAAAGAAAACGTTTCTCTGTGAGGGATAAGAACTTACCCCTTTCTTTCCAAAACCAGAAATCCGCATCAATTCACCGTCTCTGGGAATATCGTGTGGATTTGCAAGTTCTATAGATTGTTGTTCATTATCAAATCTAATAGGCACTGCAAGCTGGATAAAAAAAATATAATGAAAATATTCGTGTTAATTACAAGTTCTTAGTTCTTAATCAAAAATTAAAATTTGTACTGAAATTTATTTAACAAGTTTCGAAGTTGTACGGAACTATTATTACACACATTGAAATACTAACATTATCATGAATAGTGATATTATATCTATACTAAATCCTTTCTAAGTGATTCACAGGTAAAATAACATATTTAATTACCTCGATTAAAGCAATGTCGTTGTTTAGACTGTTGGTGTCATAATTCTCATGCATTATAATTCTCGCAATTCTGTGTTGTTTACCAAAACTTAGTCTGAATCCACTGCCAGTTCGTACTGATACATGCGATCTATTTCTATTTTGCAATGATTAATTAAATTTTTTGTAAGAAGTTATATTATTTAGAAATACTTAATGTAATTATAAAAATTAAATTAAATCTTACTCGAGGCAGTGTGAAGTAGTTATAACCCAAGATTCATGTATAATAGTTGCACCGCAGAAGTTATCTTTTTCTATCGAAAGCAAGCTAGCCTAAAAACAAATATACAAGGTATAAGGAGCAAATTCAACATCTTCTCGAATTCCTTTAAAAAAACTTTTAAATTTCTATAAACTGTTTTGTATGGAATTTATTCAATACTAGTGTTAATTGGCACGCTACGTGCGCCCTCTCTTGGCTGTTTCTCGATTTCTTTCGGGTTTTGAGATCGACTCGAGATTCGAGATACCTCCAGGAAAATATTCGAAAACCGAATAAATCTCGATCGCTTAATTTTTTAATATCTGGACATAATGCGATACAGCAAGTACGTCTATTAATATCGTTCATGGACTATTTTATTCAACAAAGAATGAATGTTACAAAATTTAGCTGATATTTATTTACCTGATATGGTATATCTTCTACTCTAACGTAATCTCCTCCTTGAATTTTATCTTCATGTGTTCCATTGTTATCTATTAGAAATTGAATTATAATAGGTAATTGAAAAATTTATTTTAATCAACAAAAATATTATTTAAAATCTCTTTTACCTATATAAAGCCGTTCGAAAAAGCGACGCACAACAAAATACACAAAGCCTTCATGACTGCAACAAGTGAAAATGAAAAAAAAATTTTCCTTATATACACCGATATTATCAAATGATCATAAATACAATTATTATACATTAAAAATAACATAAACCCAAGTGTTGAGTCAACTATTTCTTTCGTCCTATCATTGGCTTGGTTATGATACTAGTAATACATTGAGCGCATTTACTGTCTACACAAAGCTTCTATAGCGGACTTTTATAGCACTGCTAAGTTCTACATAAATAATATTAAGACAAAATGTACACATGTACATGGTCTAGAGTGAGATTGTTTACACGATTAAAATCTACATCGTATCGTGCGCACTTCATAACACTTATAGCATTGCGCGCGGCCTTGAACAGCATTTATCGTAACAATCATGAAACATTTGATTTAGCAACAATGTATTGAGTACTGTAATTTTCCAAAAACTTCCTTAGGCGTTTAAGAATATAGTAGTTCGAAGGGGTGGGTAGATATGCCGATAGGAAATCACAGACAGGGAAAATCCCGATAGATGATTTTAGCGACAGGTATATTTTGAGATAGTAAGTTCAGCCGATCAAGGAAGATCTCAATAAGCAATATTACCGACAATTAAATCTTCAGAAAGAATTTTCACCGAGCGGGGAAAATGACGAAAGTATAATTATAGAAAGAGAATATGCCGAAAATGTTTTTAACGAATACCCAAAATATCGAAAGTGAAATTTCAGAAATGAAAATTATCGAAATGAAAAATACCGACGATGATAACATCCATGGGGAAAAATGCCGAAACTTAGTTTCCATAATAGGTATAATGCCGAAATTCAATTCCCATGAATATTAACAATAATTCAGTCGGTATTTCAGTGAACTGAAAAGAAAAAATATGCGTTATTGAAATTCAAGTATACATCTTGAAATTCGCCGAATATAAAAAATATCTTTTTTGTTTTTTATTTATGTATCCTATACAAACAATTAATTATTGTTATAAAAATTTTAAACAAATGCATTAGTTTGAGAAAGAAAAGTATGTATTGGCAATATCTAATAAATATTTGTTTTGAACAGGTATTTAATTACTATCCTGCTCGACTTAGTGGTTTAAAGTTAATCCATTATTGCTAACAATCATACAAATATAATAACTAAGTTATACTTCTTAACAAAATATAACGAATCGTTTTGAAATTTAACAGAGAGGTAGTTTTTTCATATTTAAGAATCGATATTTTTATGAAATATTTTTTATGAAATTTTTACGAAATTCATATTTTGAAAGTCAATTATTATTATCGTTGCCCTAGTACACGTTGCCGCGGGACTCAATCTCAAATTATTTTCTCGAGGATATGCCGTAGTACACAATAATTATTTTATTTATATATGATGTACAAATTAAATAGAACTATTGCATATTTTTGCTCTAAAACTTTATAAGTGTGTTTTGGGGCTAATTTGGAATGAGTTAAAGAATTTTAACCAACACAACTTCTTGAAATTTTAACACAATGTTGTACTCGATAAGTGTAATGAGTGGTAAAAATTTTGAGTCAATCAATCGAATATTCTTTTTAAAAATGCAAATAAGAAATTCAGATTTTTTTCGGCAAAGAACTGAATCCTTAGATATAAAAAGCTAATTCTTTGCCAAATTTCAAAACGAATCATTGACTTTTAGTCCTGATATCGTTAACGAAAGAAAACGCACTTGTTTTCAAAAATAATTTTTTCTCGTAAACAAATCAACATAACCTCTTGGAATTTTAACACAATGTTGTACTCGATAAGTGGAATAAGTGGTAAAAATTTTGAGTGGAAAAATTTTTTGCGATATTAATTCAAGAAATATAAACCATATTTTCATTAATAACAAATGACAGGCTAGAAATAATTTAAATAAAAAAAAAGAAATTGTAGGTAATTTAAAGACATTTTAATAAAAATTTAGTTTATTAAAGTAATACTGGCTGAAACAAATTAAAAAATCAAAAAAAAAAAAAACGAAAAATTCGAAATTGTTTTTTGGTTATAAAAAAAAATCGGTAAAATCAAAAAGTAGGGTAATGCTCTCTCTATTCTCTTCCGAAACGAAGAGAATAAGCGCTTTTCCGATGCAAATCGGTCGATCAGTTCAAAAAGTTCTCGCCTGTACACACACACACACACACACACACACACACACACACACACACACACACACACACACACACACAAATTGCTTCACTGTTCCACAACATATCAAAGATAATCCTACACAAATTTTGATTGGGCTAACACATTAATATTAGATAGGAAAGTAACAGAGAAAAACGTCGTATTTCTGAAATGCTGCACATCAATTTTATTGATAACACAATCAACAGACAGGAAGACACACAATTTTTAAATAGTCAGTACAACAGAATTTTTAATAAATTTGATTTGAATTCTCATCGTTTTATATAATTATAATGTTTGTTGATTTGTATTTATGTATTGATTGTTTTGATTACGGATGAAAATGCGAGTGCGATTTGTTTATATATACTACTTTGTGAAACGTGAGTTTGTCGGTTGGCGATGTAGCTTGTGTAATAGGACATAGAGCTTCTGGCTCTTAAAAATACCTACGATGATAATAACTATATTGTATGTATTTTTAGTATTCTCTCTTTATGATTACAACCAAAATAACCATGTTTAAGATTCTATTAATGTCTTTGTTTTATAGTTAAATAAATGATTACCTGATGAGGCTAGAAAACTAACTAGCGAAACGTTGTGGTTTTTGAAAATGGAAAGTTAAAGTGTTTTTTGTGTACCTGGGTTGATCCTCACCATCGTTTCTTATCATTGATTTTATTTCGACTATTCGACCTTTCGGATATTTCATTTTTTGTTACTATGACCCATTAGTCAAAATTATTTACGAAACTTTTGACCACTGTCAAAATTATTTTCGGATCTATTGACCATTCAAAACTTTCTCGTAGGAATTTTTCTTATTGATTAGAACCCTTATTCCGATGATTTAGCTATCCGTTAAATTACCTATCAAGGATTTTCGCTATCGGAATTTCTGACCATTGTAATTCTTAACCCCCCCCCCCCCTAGAAAATATATCTATTTTACCCATAAAATATTTTCAAATTGTTCAAAAGAACCTTTTTGGATTTTCCATTTTTTATAAAATGGCCAAGGGAATCCGAGATTTCAATTCTTAGCTTTTCTTCGTCCGGGAGGATGCAAGCTGGCTTTTCTTCGCCTTAGACGCATTTTTTGGCTTTTCTTCGCCTGTAACTTCCAAGTTGGCTTTCTTCGTGCCGCACGACGAACTAGAGTAAAATTGTTTTAATTCCTTTGAAATTTTGTAGAGATGTAGAGTTTGTATATTATTTATTATACGAGTTCTTATGGTAAAAAGAATTGATTTATGCATTTCGGAGATATTTGAGGCTAAAACTGTTTTAGTCCTCTTTTCAAATCATAATTTTTCGGGAACGGCTTTATGTATAAACATGAAATTTATAGACAATTTTGTACGCTGGTATAGGCAATATAGGTATGTGTGAAATTTCACAAAGAAAATATAATTTGAAGTAAACGTTATTAGGAATTTTATTTGTTTTTCACACGTAATTTAAAAATAAATCATACCTATTATTATTCATATTTTATACATAATTTAAAAAATTGATACTTTTTAATATTCATAAATTAATTTAATTAGAATTATATCATAAATTGTTGAAAAAATTATAAATTTTGTTATTAATAATTAAAGGAATCAGCAAATTAAGTTTGAGGAAGCCACGGGGCCAATGAATTGGCAGCGGTTTTTATTTTAGAGCGAAAAAGACGATAATGAGATAAATAAAAGACATATGCTGTTGAAGGCCGCGCGCCACGGTACACGTATTACGACGTACGTATGACACGATCACGAAAAATGGTACAAATTTTTAACAACAATACATAGACTACTGAAATTTTCTTGTCGTGCGACCGTCGTAACACGTATAGCGTGGCGCGTGGCCTTCAATAGTATTTATCGTAACAATCACGAAAAATTCTATTTAGCAACAATACATAGAGAAAAATTAGGAAATTCGTTACACAATTTTTGCATTTGAAAATGCAGGTTTAAAATAGAAAAAAAAAATGTGATAAAATTTTCTATTTGGTTCTTCAATAACAATCTTTATTATTGCACTATGGTTTATAATATTCCTAATACTACAAAATTTATTGTATAAAATGTTTTGAAGGAAATATTTGATTAGAACGAAGTTCTGGCGAGTTGAACAGAAAATTACATTAAACTTTTTTACCCAAAAAAAAAAATAGTTTTTTGGGATTTTTAATAAAACTAATAAAGATGGAAATTTAATTTCTTCATATAAAAATACGCATTTCAATTCTTTACATGCCTGTTCTTTAAAAATCGCGATTTGCTCAATTTTCAAATTTGATACTTTTTCTGCAAAATCGCGGTATTGATTAAAAACTACCTATAATTAAGTATGTGAATTTAATCGACGAGTTTCGGCGATATCGTACATAAGTATTTTGTAAAATGCTACACAAATAAAGTCTATGCAGAGAATTTCGGCCCACAAACTATTTATCGAGATAAATTGTGCACAGTTATAATCTACATTAATATGATCTACACATGATGTACATTTTAATCGTGTAATCTATCTCAGTGTAGACTACATATGTGTACATTTTTCTTAATATTATTTGTGTAGAACTTAGCCGTGCTATAAAAGTTCTGTATAGGGGCTTTGTGTAGATACTAAATGTGTTCAATATCGCTTATAGTATCGAATACAACCCAATGCGTAATTTATTTTTTAGTTGCTTAATTTTATTTATTTGACTCACCAATGTTTTATGTATATGTTTTATAGCTTATTGGTAATCAGATTATTGACTTAATCAACTTATATTTTGATTAATCAATTGTACTAACGCATCTAGCGCAAACCTTTATCTTTATATACGTTTTAAGAAGTGTTTTATTAGTTTTCGAAATTTCGGCCTGTTTAACCACCGATTTTCGGAATGTGTACCTATCTGTGATATAACCGTTGATAGTTTTTATTTCGACAATTTGAACTTTCGGATATTTCATTTTCGTTACCATGAACCATTGTCAAAATTATTTACGAAACTTTTGACCACTGTCAAAATTATTTTCGAACTATTGACCATTTATAACTTTCTCGTAGGAATTTTTCCTATTAGATTAGAACCTTATTCCGATGATTTAGCTATCGGTTAAATTACCTATCGGGATTTTCGCTATCGGAATTTCTGACCATTGTAATTCTTAAACCCCCTAGAAAATACATCTATTTTATCCATAAAATATTTTCAAATTGTTCAAAAGAACTTTCCATTTTTTATAAAATGGTCAAGGGAATCCGAGATTTCAATTCTTAAGAACATCTCTTTCCTCACTTTTGTTGTAACATATTGTTTTCTTGATTTTTTCATAAAATTGCGTAAAGTTACAAATGGCCTTGGCATCACTAAAATGATACCTATTATGGAGTCGTTCGCGCCCCCCCCCGCGAGCGCCAAATCGTGCTAGTTATAACTCGTGTCTGCGATACTAAAATGTACTATTAAAAAATGTACATTCAGCGTTTTAGACGTACCTTTTCTTAGCTTTTTATTGTGATATTTGTTTTTTGTAAATTTTGCGTTTTAACTTTAAAAATGTTGGCAATATGTCTCTGCGCAGGTGCACAGAGAAAAGAAAATCTTAACTGTTAATGAACGGACGTTTTGATATGGACAAATGGAATGTTCATTTAAAATTAGACAAATTCGTTAACAGTTAAGTCACGAATCGTTTGAGTAAACAAATCTAACTTAATTCTTAACGAAATCATCTAACTATAAATGACCATTTCATTTGTCCATATCCAATCGTCCGTTCGTTAACAGTTAAGATTTTTTGCTTTCTCAAAGAGAAAGCTTATTAACGGTCAAATTTTTCGACCCCGAGATTTCGATGATTTTTTATATTTCTGAGATCCCTGAGTCGAAATATGCATTTTCTTGAAGATTTCTGTGTGTGTGTGTGTGTGTGTGTGTGTGTGTGTGTGTGTGTGTGTGTGTGTGTGTGTGTGTGTGTGTGTGTGTGTGTGTGTGTGTGTGTTTGTGTGTGTGTGTGTTTGTGTTTGTGTTATAAATTTGTCCGCAGCATAAATTGAAACTGGTCAGAGATATCAAGTTTATTTTTGGCACGTATTTAAAGCTTATTTGGAGTTGTGCAAGTTCAATTATATAGTTGATCGGATAATATTAAGTCGGGTAAAAAAAAATAAAGCAAAATATCGAAAAATCGAAATTTTTTTTTCGTCACCGAATTCGGATATCGGTGGGAAGTAGGTCCATTTTCTGAAAGGTCTTGATATGACTTATCAATTCACATTTTTATCGGCCCAATCGGATGTTATTGTTGAGTAAAATAAAGTTTAATGTAATTTTCTGTTCAACTCGCCAGAACTTCGTTCTGATCAAATATTTCCTTCAAAAAAGGACCACGCACACAATGTATGGAAAATAATCATTCGGTCAAATTGGATCAAACTTGGGGAAAAGATAGATCTTGAGGTCCTGAACAAAAGTTCTCATGGGCAAAACCCCCCAAAATTTGACCGAATGATTTTTTCCCATACATTGTGTGCGGGGTCCTTTTACACAATAAATTTTGTAGTATTAGGAATATTATAAACGATAGTGCAATAGTAAAGATTGTTATTGAACCAAATAGCAAATTTTATAACAATTTCTTTCGCTATTTTAAACCTGCATTTTCAAATGCAAAAGTTGTTGCTAAATAGAATTTTTCATGATTGTTACGATAAATGCTGTTGAAGGCCACGCGCCACGCTATATGTGTTACGACGGTCGCACGACACGAAAATTTCAGTAGTCTATGTATTGTTGTTAAAAATTTGTACCATTGTTTGTGATCGTGTCGTACGCTTGTCGTAATAGTGTACCGCGGCGCGCGGCTTTCTACAGCATTTATCGTAACAATCACAAAAAATTCTATTTAGCAACAATACATGGAGCAAAATTCGAAAATTCGTTACACAACTTTTGCATTTGAAAATCGAGGTTTAAAATAGCGAAAAAATTGTTATAAAATTCGCTGTTTGGTTCAATAACAATATCTATTATTGCGCTATGGATTATAATATTCCTATAATACTGCAAAATTTATTGGGTAAAAATTTCTGAATGAAATATTTGATCTGAACGAAGTTCTGGCGAGTTGAACAGAAAATTATATTAAACTTTTTTTTCCAAAAAAAAAAAAAAACAGTTTATTGGGATTTTTAATAAAACTAATAAAGATGAAAATTTGATTTCTTCACATAAAAATGCGCATTTCAATTCTTTACATGCCTGTTTTTTAAAAATCGCGATTTGCTCAATTTTCAAATTCGATACATTTTCTGCAAAATCTCGGGATGTTCCTTTTCGGGGCCCTCAATTGAGATCAAATTTTATGTAATTGATTAAAAATTACCTATAATTAAGTATGTAAATTTAATCGACGACTTGCGGCGATATCGTACACAAGTATTTTCTAAAATGCTACACAAATAAATTCTACACAGAGAATTCGGCACCCAAACTATTTATCGAGATAAATTGTGCACAGTTAAAATCTACATTAATATGATCTACACATGATGTACAGTTTAATCGTGTAATCTATCTCCTCAGTGTAGACTATATATGTGTACATTTTTTCTTAATATTATTTGTGTAGAACTTAGCCGTGCTAAAAAAGTCCTGTGTAGGTGCTTTGTGTAGATACTAAATATCCTCAATATCACTAGTATCGAATACAACCCAATGCGTAATTTGTTTTTTAGTTGCGTAATTTTATTTATTTGGCTAGCCAATGCTTTATGTATATTTTTGCTTCCTCAAATTGGAAGCTTTATAACGGTGAAAAAAATTTTTGAACCAAAAATGTTCAAGAACATGTTTTAAGACTTTTGGCGCTAAAATCCGTTGTTTTTGATAAAAAATGTTCGTGTCGTGTGTGTGCATGCGTGCGTGCGCGCGCGCGTGTGTGTGTGTTTCTGTCTATACAGGCGAGAACTTTTGAACTGATCGACCGATTTGCATCGGAAAAGGCTTATTCTCTTCGTTTCGGAAGAGAATAGAGAGAGCATACCCTACTTTTTGATTTTACCGATTTTCTTTTTTATAACCAAAAAATGATTTTGAATTTTTCGTTTTTGATTTTTTAATTTTGACCTAGACCACACATTCGATGCATTTCGATATCTAGACGTAAAAAACTACGGAGCGCACCATCTAGACACCATCATCGGCTACCCCAATGACCTAGACCACGCGTTCGATTCATTTCGATATCTAAACGTAAAAAACTACGGAGCGCACCACCTAGACTCCATCATCGGCTACCCCGATGACCTAGACCACACATTCGATGCATTTCGATATCTAGACGTAAAAAACTACGGAGCGCACCACCTAGACACCATCATCGGCTACCCCAATGACCTAGACCACGCGTTCGATGCATTTCGATATCTAAACGTAAAAAACTACGGAGTGCACCACCTAGACTCCATCATCGGCTACCCCAATGACCTAGACCACGCATTCGATGCATTTCGATATCTAGACATAAAAAACTATGGAGCGCACCACCTAGACGCCATCATCGGCTACCCCAATGACCTAGACTACGCATTCGATGCATTTCGATATCTAAACGTAAAAAACTACGGAGCGCACCACCTAGACTCCATCATCGGCTACCCCAATAACCTAGACCATGCATTCGATGCATTTCGATATCTGAACATAAAAAAACTACGGAGCGCACCACCTAGACTCCATCATCGGCTACCCCGATGACCTAGACCACGCATTCGATGCGTTCCAACACCTAGAGGTAAAAAACTATGGAGCGCACCACCTAAAATCCACCATCGGCCAACCCGTACACCTAAACCACGAATTATATGCATTTATAACGGAAAAATGACACGTACCTTAAGGGGGTGTCAAACTCAATTCTGCGATTTGACCGACCCATAGGTCGGTAAGGTAGGAAGTACATACTATTGATGAAATATGACACAAGCGCCATCTCTGGAAAATCGTAATAGATTTTAACATAGATGGCGCTACATATTTCAAAAATATTAAAGATACGCGTTTTTTTATTACAAACAATTGTACATATTTCGCGTATACGTATTTCTTTTTATAATTAATTATGCGTATTTTGCGTATACGCATTTTTATTGTTAATAATAGTGCGTATTTCACATATATACGCATATTTATTACAAATAATTCTGCGCATTTCGCTTATACGCATTTTATAATAAATAATTTGGTGTATTTCGCCTATACACATATTTTATTCTAAATAATTATGCGTATTTCGCTTATACGCACTTTTCAGTGTTATCAATTGTGAGCATTTCGCCTATACGCATTTTATAATAAATAATTTGGTGTATTTCGCCTATACACATGTTTTATTATAAATAATTATGCGTATTTCGCTTATACGCACTTTTCAGTGTTATTAATCGTGTGCATTTTGCCTACACGCATTTTATAATAAATAATTTTGTGTATTTCGACTATACACATGTTCTATATAAATAAATGTGCGCATTTCGCCTATACAAATTTCTTATAATAATGAGATGCAGATTCGTCACTTTATTATATAGTCTCAGTTATTATTGACGTTTCAAAATTCAGGACGTCGCCTCGCATGATTGCAACTGTTTTCTTAAAAATGGTAGTGCGTTTCGTAGGTTTTTGTGTCCCGGTGAAGGGACAGATCGGATGCGAGGTCTAGGTGTTTAGATGGCCGATGATGGAGTCCGGGTTATGCGCTCCATAGGTTTTGTACTCAGGTGTCGAGACAGCTCGATTACGAGGTCTAGCTGTTCCAGGTGGCCGGTGATAGAGTGTAAGTGATGCGCTCCGAAGATTTTTGTGTCCAGATGTCGGGACAGATCGTATGCGAGGTCTGAGCGTGATACGCTCCGTAGGTTTTTGTGTCCAGAGACCAAGACAAATCGAATGCGAGGTCTAGGTGTTACAGATGGCCGATGATGGAGTCCGGGTAGTGCGCTTCGTAGGTTTTTGAGTCTTGGTGTCGGGACAGCTCGAATACGAGGTCTAGCTGTTCCAGGCGGCTGATGATACGCTTCGTAGACTTCGGTGTCCAGGTGTTTTGACAGATCGGATGCGAGGTCTAGGTGTTCCAGGCGGCCGATGATGGAGTTCGGGTAGTACGCTCCGTAGGTTTTTGTGTCCAGGTGAAGGGACAGGTCGGATGCGAGGTCTAGGTGTTGCAGATGGCCGATGATGTAATCCGGGTGATGCGCTCTGAAGATTTTTGTGTCCAGGTGTCGGGACAGATCGGATGCGAGGTTTAGGCGTTCCAGGTAGCCGATGATGGAGTTTACGTGACGCGCTCCGTAGGTTTTGTGTCCAGAGGCCAGGACAAATCGAATGCGAGGTCTAGGTGTTCCAGATGGTCGATGAGTCCGGGTAGTGCGCTCCGTAGGTTTTTGTGTCCAGGTGAAGGGACAGGTCGGATGCGAGGTCTAGGTGTTTAGATGGCCGATGATGGAGTCCAATTTAATATTATGATTTTCAAAATATTACCTGTATCTGAAATTTTGTGGCACTGTACTGCACTTTTTTGTACATATTCTGGATGTAGTTTACAAAATTTCTACCAAGAGATAGTTTAGATTTGGTTTTTATTTTTTTGGTTGAGGGTTTAATTGTTCATTGAAATTTAAACAAATTTCAATGTTTTTATTTTTTATTCAATCTAACCATAAAAAAAATGTCAATATGAAATCAAGTTATCTTTTGGTAGATTTTAAGTATTTGCTGCTAAAAATATATTGGATATTTCAGGTGAAGTCAGCAGCTCAAAATTTTAAAATCGCTCAAAACTCGTTTTCTTTTAGTTTTTTATGAACAAAAAATGTTTCTCAAATTTTAAATCGATATTTGCAAAAATAAAAAAACTATGCAACATTGAAAATTCAATTTTTTGCAATTTTTGGTTAAAATCCAAGTTTATTCATTTTTTAACTCAAAATCTTGAAACTTTTTGTATAGTACATTGATTGGCAAAAGGTTTGCATTTTTTCTGTAGAATGTGCCAGTATTTATTTTATGACTCTTTTTGAAAGTCTCTGATTGGCTGCTTCTTAGTATACCTTCATCAAAGGATATTGAGGCTGCGGCCAAATATTCTTTATTCGACAAATTTTTTTGTATTCTTCTTCGAAAACCCTTCAAAATGCTTTTTTGATCAATACTGGCCGAGCAAAGGGAAAAAAAGTGGATTTTTTGAAATATCAAGAAAAATCCATAATTTCAATTATTGATAACATGATTAATGAAACTGAACATTATTCATACATCTTATGGCATGGACCGTACCACTGAATTTTGTTAGAACATCAAGTAGAACATTATAAATATCTATTTTCAATAATATTAGGCTTACACAATAACCAATACCTAATTATGAATTAATAATAAATTAAGCTATAGAGGTTAATTACTATAAAGCTGTCAAAATGAAATCAGGCAACAGACTGATAATTTCATTCATAATTAGGTATCGCTTATTGTGTAAGCCTAATATTATTGAAAATAGATATTTCTAATGTTCTATTTGATGCTCTAACAATATTCAGTTTCATTAATCATGTTATCAAAAATTGAAATTATGGATTTTTCTTGATATTTAAAAAATTGTAACTTTTTTCCCTATGCTCGGCCAGTATTGATAAAAAGCATTTTGAAGGGTTTTCGAAGAAGAATACAAAAAAATTTGTCGAATAAAGAATATTTGGCCGCAGCCTCAATATCCTTTGATGAAGGTATACTAAAAGCAGCCAATCAGAGACTTTCAAAAAGGGTCATAAAATAAATACTGGCACATTCTACAGAAAAATTCAAACCTTTTGCCAATCAATGTACTATACAAAAAGTTTCAAGATTTTCAGTTAAAAATGAATAAACTTGTTTTAACAAAAAATTGCAAAAAAATTGAATTTTCAATATTGCATAGCTTTTTATTTTTGCAAATATCGACCTAAAATTTGAGGAACATTTTTGTTCATAAAAACTAAAAGAAAACGAGTTTTGAGGATTTTAAAATTTTGAGCTGCTGACTTCACGTGAAATATCCCATATACGTGAAACAACAGGAGGGTGTAACAAAATTTGAGACCAAGGGTTGAACTTCAAATGAACCTGAGTATGGTATATAAGTTGATCCGCATTTTAAAATATACACCTTCCATCATATAAACGCATAACTGCAAATTGAACATTTTAACAAAATTTGTATTATTAGAAGTATTGTCATTAATAATTACTTTGCATTATACTTGTCATGCTACTGAATGATTGGCAAAAGTAGAGCTACTATAATTTCATTGAGCTAGGCTCATAAGTTTCTTTAGCTTCTTTTCAAATTTTATGAGTTTTGTTGAAAAAAAACGGAAAAGAATTAATTTTATGTCAAGACATCTAGTTTTTTATAAATAGATAACTAAATAAACTCATGTAATTGTAATTCTTTTCTGTTATAATTAAATATGTTCGCCCATACACCTTTCCTTATAACTAATAATTGTGCGTATTTCGTCTATACGCATTTTTGCATTATAAACAACTGTGCGTATTTCGTTTATACATATTTTTGATATTATAAATAATTGTGCGTATTTCGCTTGTACGAATTTTTTATTATAAATAATTGTGCGTATTTCGCCTATACGCATTTTTGTATGATAAATAATTGTGCGCATTTCGCATATACGCATTATTTATTATGAATAATTGTGCGTATTTCGCCTATACGCATTTTAATATTTACTATTTTTTTATTACAAACACATGTCAATTTGAACGTAATTACGTTCGAATAAGTATTTATTTATAATCACGATTTTTACTTATAGTATAAAATTACGTGATTAGTAATACTTTAAGTTTTGACATGTCCAACACCTATTAGCCAAAAACTACGGAGCGCACCACCTAAATATCGTCACCGGCTTCCCCGAAGACCTGGACCACGTATTAGATACGCCCTGATATCCAAACGCAAAAGACTACAAAGCGCACCACCTAGACCTCGTCATCGGCTACCCTGAACACCTGCGTATTAGATGCGCCCTGATATTTTAATGCAAAAAACCTAGACTCCATCATCGGCTACCACAAAGACCTAAACCACGCATTTGATACGTTCCAACATCTAGAGACAAAAAACTACGGAGCGCACGACCTAGACATCATCATCGGCTACCCCGAACACTTTGACTACGTATTAGATGCGTCCTGGGATCTAAACGCAAAAAACTTCGGAGCGCATCACCTCGACTCCATCATTGACCACCTCAAAGACCTAGACGACGCATTCGATGCTTTCAATTATCGATAAGTAACACTTCCTTATAATAGTTGTCATTTCCGTATTAGCAGGTAGCAACCGTTACCGCTATAGTATTTCTCCTTACAATTGAAGGTGGAAGCAATGTATACTAAAATCGTGTAACGCTGTTACGTCGGTATATGCCGCTGATCCAACGATCGTATAATTGTGTAATTGTTGTAGTATGAAAAGCAACATACCGTAAAAGTATGGGTCCCTTACTAAGATTGCTAAAACCACCTTACTTATATAGTAAAGGAACTCCTATACTCCACGAGTAAGCCGTTTTAACTGTAGCAGTAAGAGTTTTCTTTCCGTGTGCACCCGCAGAAAACTATAACTTTTTGGGAGATATAATTCGTACCTAAAAATCAGGTGTGCCCTAAATACTGACATTAGTCTAGGCACCAGGGGGTTTCCGTGGCCGATGGATGTCCACGCCTCCACCAAAGCTTTTCTTACGTATTTTTGTCTGCTGATTCTGAATTTCGAAGGTGGACAGTCGCCAGAATGTTAGTTTTTTGTTATTAACAATTTAATTGTTTAAACTGCGGCCAAATCAATATGATTAATTATAACTGAATCCTAACTGTCTAAAACTGTAGTAAATTGATCTAGAATTATGCACGTTTGCGCTCGAATTCGCGACTTATTGCACTAAATTTGCAATAATTCGGGTTCTAATCAAAATTTTTCAATTCTGAAAAAACGAGCATATTCTAGATCAATTTACTACAGTTTTAGGCAGTTAGGATTCAGTTATAATTAATCATATTGATTTGGCAGCAATTTAAACAATTAAATTGTTAATAACAAAAAACTAACAGTCTGGCGACGTTCCACCTTCGAAATTCAGAATCAGCAGTCAAAAATACGTAAGAAAAGCTTTGGTGGAAGTGTGGACATCCATCGGCCACGGAAACCCCCTGGCAGCTAGACTACATCTCGAGTCTGTCGCGGGAGCACAGACATTCAAGTATACCTTCGTCGTCCCTTCTCCGTCGTGTCCGCCTAGGTGATGTCCTCGGGAAGTGGTAGTTGCGTTGGCTGCCCTCGAGGAGAGTAGAATGATATGAAGACCTGTTGTCTTCTGCAGGAGCTCTTCGCCTAGAGCAAAACAAAATATATTAATAATGTTTTAGGCAGTAGGGATGAGGAGAGCAGTATCAAACTGCCAGGAACAGAGGAGTAGACAGATGGAAAGTTGGAGGCTAGGTTCGGCTATACTACAGGATAAAGTCCAAATCCGAAGTGAAGTACTTACTCGAGTGTCACGGAAGCGCGAACTACATTCAACTACACCTTCGCCCTCCCTTCTCCGTTGTGTTCGCCTAGGTGATGTCCTCGGGAAGTGGTAGTTGCGTTGGCTGTCCTCGAGAAGAGTAGAATTATATGAAGACATGTTGTCTTCTACAGGAGCTCTTCACCTAGGACAATACGAAATATATTAATAATGTATTAAGGAGTAGGGATGAGGATAGCAGTATCGAACTGCCAGGAACAGAGGAGTAGACCGATGGAAAGTTGGAGACTAGGTTCGGCTGTACTACAAGATAAAGTCCAAATCCGAAGTGAAATACTTACTCGAGTCTGGCACAGGAGATCAAATTATATTTATATACACCTTCGCTCTCACTTCTACGATATGTTTGTCTAGCTGATGTCTTCAGGACGTGGTAGTTGTGTTGGCTGCCCTGGAGGAGAGTAGAATTATATGAAGACGTGTTGTCTTCTGCAGGAGCTCTTCGCCAAGGCAAAACAGAATATATTAATAAAGTGTTAAGCAGTATAGGAATGAGGATAGCAGTATCGACCTGCCAGAAACAGAGGGAGTAGATAGATGGAAAGTTAAGATATCTGTAGAAAATGGAAAGGGTCTTTGGAATGAAAAGTCGAAAAAGTGCATGTGCATTTCCAACTAAGACCTCATCACCCTCGCTTAAAGTTTACCAGAATGTTAACACACAATCCAATACATGTTGAGGCATTGTATATTAAATTTTAGATCTTTTCAATCAGCCAGTGTAGGCGGAATAACTTTTTTCTTGAACATTTCTTAAAAAGAGCATACAAATTGCAATATCTCCACACTTGCTAATTATTTAGATTTGAAACTTGATAAACAATATCCCTCAGCATGTATTACATAGTGTGTGTAAAGTTTGAAATATTTGTAGAGAATGGAAAGGGATCTTTGAAATGAAAAGTCGAAAAAGCACGTGTGCATTTCCAATGTAGACCTCCTCACCCTCGCTTAAAGTTTATGAGAATGTTTACACACAATCCAGTACATGCTGAGGCATTGTATATTAGGTTTCAGATCTACTCAATCAGCCAGTTTGGAGGAAATTACTTTTCTTTCTTAAAATTTCCTGAAAAAGCACAAAAATTGCAATATCTCCAGACTTACTAATTATGTAGATCTGAAACTTGATAAACCATCCCTCAGCATGTATGCCATTATGTATGGAAAGTTTAAGATACTTGTAGGGAATGGAACGGGATCTTTGGAACGAATTGTCGAAAAGCCGCATGTGCATTTGCGACAAAAACCTCCTCACACTTTCTCATAGTTTACCAGAATGTTCTCACACAATGCAATGCATGCTGAGGCATTGCATATTGAGTTTCAGATATACTCCATCAGCCAGTTTGGAGGAAATGACTTTTCTTTCTTAAAAATTTCCTGAAAAAGCACAAAAATTGCAATATCTCCAGATTTGCTATTTATGTAGATCTGAAACTTGATAAACTGTCCCTCAGCATATATTGCACGGTGTGTGTAAAGTTTAAGATATGTTGAGAGAATGGAAAGGGATCTTTGGACTGAAAAGTCGAAAAAGCGCAAGTGCATTTCCAACTAAGACCTCCTGACCATTGCTTAAAGCTTACCAGAATGTTAACACGCAATCCAATACATGTTAAGGCATTGTATATTAAATTTTAGATCTTTTCAATCAGCCAGTGTACGGGAAATAACTTTTTTTTCTTGAACATTTCTTAAAAGAGCATACAAATTGCAATATCTCCACACTTGCTAATTATTTAGATCTGAAAGGTGATAAACAATACCTCAGCATGTGTTACATAGTGTGTGTAAAGTTTGAAATATTTGTAGAGAATGGAAAGGGATCTTTGAAATGAAAAGTCGAAAAAGCGCGTGTGCATTTCCAATGTAGACCTCCTCACCCTCGCTTAAAGTGTGTGAGAATGTTTACACACAATCCAGTACATACTGAGGCATTGTATATTAGGTTTCAGATCTATTCAATCAGCCAGTTTGGAGGAAATTACTTTTCTTTCTTAAAAATTTCCTGAAAAAGCACAAAAATTGCAATATCTCCAGACTTGCTAACTATGTAGATCTGAAACTTGATAAACAGTCCCTCAGCATGTATGCCATTATGTATGGAAAGTTTAAGATACTTGTAGGGAATGGAACGGGATCTTTGGAACGAATTGTCGAAAAGCCGCATGTGCATTTGCGACAAAAACCTCCTCACACTTTCTCATAGTTTACCAGAATGTTCTCACACAATGCAATGCATGCTGAGGCATTGCATATTGAGTTTCAGATATACTCCATCAGCCAGTTTGAAGGAAATGACTTTTCTTTCTTAAAAATTTCCTGAAAAAGCACAAAAATTGCAATATCTCCAGATTTGCTATTTATGTAGATCTGAAACTTGATAAACTGTCCCTCAGCATATATTGCACGGTGTGTGTAAAGTTTAAGATATGTTGAGAGAATGGAAAGGGATCTTTGGACTGAAAAGTCGAAAAAGCGCAAGTGCATTTCCAACTAAGACCTCCTGACCATTGCTCAAAGCTTACCAGAATGTTAACACGCAATCCAATACATGTTAAGGCATTGTATATTAAATTTTAGATCTTTTCAATCAGCCAGTGTACGAGAAATAACTTTTTTTCTTGAACATTTCTTAAAAAGAGCATACAAATTGCAATATCTCCACACTTGCTAATTATTTAGATCTGAAAGTTGATAAACAATACCTCAGCATGTGTTACATAGTGTGTGTAAAGTTTGAAATATTTGTAGAGAATGGAAAGGGATCTTTGAAATGAAAAGTCGAAAAAGCGCGTGTGCATTTCCAATGTAGACCTCCTCACCCTCGCTTAAAGTGTGTGAGAATGTTTACACACAATCCAGTACATACTGAGGCATTGTATATTAGGTTTCAGATCTATTCAATCAGCCAGTTTGGAGGAAATTACTTTTCTTTCTTAAAAATTTCCTGAAAAAGCACAAAAATTGCAATATCTCCAGACTTACTAATTATGTAGATCTGAAACTTGATAAACTGTCCCTCAGCATGTATTCCATTATGTATGGAAAGTTTAAGATACTTGTAGGGAATGGAAAGGGATCTTTGGAACGAAATGTCAAAAAGCCGCATGTGCATTTGCGACAAAAACCTCCTCACTCTTTCTCATAGTTTACCAGAATGTTAACACGCAATCCAATACATGTTAAGGCATTGTATATTAAATTTTAGATCTTTTCAATCAGCCAGTGTACGGGAAATAACTTTTTTCTTGAACATTTCTTAAAAAGAGCATACAAATTGCAATATCTCCACACTTGCTAATTATTTAGATCTGAAAGTTGATAAACAATACCTCAGCATGTGTTACATAGTGTGTGTAAAGTTTGAAATATTTGTAGAGAATGGAAAGGGATCTTTGAAATGAAAAGTCGAAAAAGCGCGTGTGCATTTCCAATGTAGACCTCCTCACCCTCGCTTAAAGTGTGTGAGAATGTTTACACACAATCCAGTACATACTGAGGCATTGTATATTAGGTTTCAGATCTATTCAATCAGCCAGTTTGGAGGAAATTACTTTTCTTTCTTAAAAATTTCCTGAAAAAGCACAAAAATTGCAATATCTCCAGACTTACTAATTATGTAGATCTGAAACTTGATAAACTGTCCCTCAGCATGTATTCCATTATGTATGGAAAGTTTAAGATACTTGTAGGGAATGGAAAGGGATCTTTGGAACGAAATGTCAAAAAGCCGCATGTGCATTTGCGACAAAAACCTCCTCACTCTTTCTCATAGTTTACCAGAATGTTCTCACACAATGCAATGCATGCTGAGGCACTGTATATTAAATTTAGATCTTTTCAATCAGCCAGTGTAGGGGAAATAACTTTTTTACTTGAACATTTCTTAAAAAGAGCATACAAATTGCAATATCTCCTCACTTGCTAATTATTTAGATCTTAAACTTGATAAACAGTCCCTCAGCATGTATTACATAGTGTGTGTAAAGTTTGAAATATTTGTAGAGAATGGAAAGGGATCTTTGAAATGAAAAGTCGAAAAAGCGCGTGTGCATTTCCAAGGTAGACCTCCTCATCCTCGCTTAAAGTTTATGAGAATGTTTACGTACAATCCAGTACATGGTGAGGCATTGTATATTAGATTTCAGATCTACTCAATCAGCCAGTTTGGAGGAAATGACTTTTCTTGAAAATATTTTGAAAAATACAGAGAAAATGCAGTATCTCCACACTTGCTGATTATTTAGATCTGTAATCTTTGGAATGAAAAGTCGAAAAAGCGCATCAAATCTATAGTTGGCCGTTGTTATTTATACGCCAGATTGCTAGATAGGTATACCTATATATACGTAAAACCTAACCTTAAATTTTCTTTAGCCGAAGAATTGACGCTTGGTTAAAGAAAAAAAATAGGCAAGGATTGACGCTTGAGTAAAGAAATAATAGTCCCTTCCATCTCAGACTTTCAAAACAGTGATTTTTACACGTTTCTAAGTGGGTTATAGGTTATTTGTACGACAGATCTGTCGTACAAATAACAACGCCGTAAAATAAATAAATTCTTGAATGACTTACTTTTCTGTCTTACGGCGGGGCTAAGTCCAAGCGGCACGGTCCGTTGGGTGTGCACGCACACGGTGCGGTACGGACGCTACGGTCTGCGAGGTGGGCGGCTGATGCGGCGCTCCAGGCTGCGCCGTCTGCGAGCGGTCCAGGCGGCAGGCACACCGATGACACGTCGATTAGCAATGGATAGAGGAGGGCACAGGTGGCGAAGGTGGCGGCGGAGGTGGTGGCGGCAACACGGGACCGCCTCCCGGAGGGCCTAGGCCCAGGCATCGGCGATGGACTGATGGCTCAGCTGTGCTGCAGCCAGCAGCGCATGCGCGTACACACATACGGGGCACGGGCAAGGCCGCGCCGCTGGCCGCTGCCGTCGCTGCCGTCGCTGCCGTCGCCGACTCGCGAATCTCGCGATGCTACATATTACCCATATGGTACAATAATCTATTTTTTTTTTTAATATTATGCATAATCATGAGTGCATTGCCCTCCGTAATGACATTATGAATCATTCTGCAAAGTTTCACGTCGATATTTTAAGGCATCTGAGAATGGCATTTGAACGAAATTTTCGTTCAAATGCCATTCTTAGACGCTTTTGAATATTGACTTGGCATTTTGCAGAATGATTAATAATGTAATTACGGAGGGCAATGCACTCATTATTTTTCATATATCGTTATATTTTTTTTTTTCTATTAAAAACAATATATTTTTTGCTCGGTCGGTAAAAATTGAGTTTGACACCCCCTTAAGGGGATGCCTTACTCGTACTATTACCGACCGAGCAATTCACACAGTTTCAAGCTGATTAAAAATAAAATACGTCGAATCACAAAAAATCAAGAGAACACTCTTCTGTGTTTTTTAACGTTCTATCATCCAGTCAAAGTTTGGAGTCGAAATATCAAGCCGTTTTTTCAAAAACTTTGAATGAAATTAAATTTAACCTGAGAAGGAATTAAATTTAATTTCGTTCAAAGTTTTTGAAAAAACGGCTTGATATTTCGACTCCAAACTTTGACTGGATGATAGAACGTTAAAAAACACAGAAGAGTGTTCTCTTGATTTTTTGTGATTCGACGTATTTTATTTTTAATCAGCTTGAAACTGTGTGAATTGCTCGGTCGGTAATGGTACGAGTATGGCATCCCCTTAAGGGCGCTACAGGCAAAAAGACAAAGGAACAGATATAAGATTTAACATGGGTTAGTATATCTATATATCTCCTAGCTATTCCTGTTCCTCATATATATAGATATACTAACCCATGTTAAATCTTATATCTGTTCCTGTGTCTTTTTGCCTGTAGCGCCCATTATCCGGAAAATATCAGGGCGTTATACCGGCCCGGATATGGCTTATTGTAAATGAGTTTATCGTACGGCAGAAACGCAAGTACCTTACAATAAAAGCGTTACATGCTGAGCGAGGGCCTTGCACGGCAAACGCCATCCGGCCCGTGTGATACCTACGGCACGCCGTATTTCATTTCTACTCGGGATGGTGTTTCGACTCGTCTATATCTGGTACAGCTTGAGGTTATGTTGACTCGCCGACTACAGACATTAGCAGACGACAACTCAATTTTTACTATGTTGGCTTGTAAAAATTCTTATACTTCTATCAATTATTAAAATGTCTTTGGCAAAAATTATACAAAATATGTACTAAAAATTATTTCATACATATTAATCTTTCACTCTCAAATTTGTTACTATCCCGAGTAGAAATTTTCAAACGGCAATGACGCGGGACGGATTCGTCTGCCGTGATTCCTGATCCGTACCTGATGTTGTTGAGGGATGAGTGCCGTACGAGGCATGTAACGCTGAACTGTATGAGGGCCGGATGATTTTACCTATCTATATCCTTACATCCGGTGAAACATCTGGCCCTGATCCGGCCCTGATTCGGGCAACACGTAGCTTATTGTCTAAATAATTTGAAAGCGAATATATTCTATATTTAATAAAAATTACAACATTTCATATATTTTTGACGTATTTATTAAATCATATATTTAATGTATTTTATATATTTGGACACTATACATTATAATCTTGTTTTTTTTTTAAACAAATATAAAACTAATATTTGCACTTTTTCGAACAATTATAATTCTACATCTATTTGTACTTTATTTAATTAAACACTACTTATTTTTATTAAATATCTTCTTTTTTCGAAATTTAGTACTTAACTTTTTCCTTCATTGTTTATCCATTATACTTATTAGGTTGTTCTTCGTATACGACAGAAACGGAGCACTATCCAGATTTGAGGCTATGACGCGCGCGTAAACAAATGCTCAAATACTAATGCTAATAACGGAAAAATGACATGTACCTTATCCGGAAAATTTCGCGGCGTTGTACCGGCCCGGATAAGGCTTGTTGTAAATGAGTTTATCGTACGGCAGAAACGCAAGTACCTTACAATAAAAGCGTTAAATGCCGCGCGAGGGCCTTGCACGGCATACGCCATCCGGCCCGTGTGATACCTACGGCACGCCGTATTTCATTTCTACTCGGGATGTTACTTAGTAAATTTTATAGCCATTTCTGTTAATTTTTCATCAATGTTATATTGATAATTACTAAAAGTAGACTAAATAGGCTTAGAATACAAGTCTGTCACACCATTACTAGCGATCATAGTAATTTTTCAACAAACATTTTTCTCAGTGTATAGTATACGCACCTCGGCCGGAAAATAGAATATCATATTCGCGTGTTTGGCAATCTACACGCGAATGTAATATCCTATTTCCCGACCTAGGAATGTAATATCCTCACTTAAAAAAGAGATGACAGGATGTTGTGAAGCATTTAAAGAAGCAATGTCCTCTCTTAAAAGAGATGACAGGATGTTGTGAAGCATTTAAAGAAGCAATATCCTCCCTTAAAAAAGAGATGACAGGATGTTGTGAAGCATTTAAAGAAGCAATGCGATTAGTTGATGGTTCAATATCCGGTCTGAATAGCGCCAAAATTCAAAATCTTCTCTGATATAAAATGAATATTTTGATATAGTAATTAATTAAATGATTTATATGTGCATTTGAGTAAATGAATAAAATAATCATTAAATTATTCAATATCCCAATTGATTAAAATTTTGTATCTATTTTGTAATAATTTAATTACAAAATAAATGTTGTTTCGATTTGTTATTTTATTTCCTAATATTTATAAGAACAACATTTTTCAATGTCATATTCGACTGTTACTGTTTTACCAGCTTTTTAATCATTTTAGCTTGTATAACACATGATTTTACTCAGTTTTGAGTCCACCTTACACGTTCTTTCTTTTTGTTATTTTGAAAAAAATAAAAATGCACGAGTTGTGCACTTTTTAGAAAAAAATTCTTACAGTCAATATAAAGATTTTTTACGCACGTAAGTAATACATATATGTACACCCCAAAAATGCATTTTTCTAAAAAGTGCATAACTCGTGCATTTTTTAGTTTTTTTTTTTCAAAATAACAAAAAGAACGTGTAAGAGTTTTCCAAACTGAGTAAAATCATGTGTGTTACACGCTTAAATGCTTTAAAAAGCTGGTAAAACTGTAGCGGTTCGAAAGTGACATTGAAAAATTTTTTTCTAAATAAGAATTTTCTCGGAATATTTCGCCATCGCTGACACATGCAATTTTTATGAAACAAATACTTTTATTCCAAAATAATCGGCGACATAGGCATACGCAGGCTACCTGATTTGAGATGGATTCGTCTGTACATTATTGAATAAATTTATATACATATATAATATATATAGTGAATATATGTAAATTTAGAAACAAAATGTAAACATTATATATATATATATATATATTCTGTAACAACGTTCATGAGGTTAACCTCATGTTTGACACTTATCAACAAGCGGTTCACCATCCTTCAGCGTGCCAGCCAACGACCTTCCCTAACGAAAGAGTAAGAGAGAAAGAGAGAGAGAGAGAGAGAGAGAGAGAGAGAGAGAGAGAGAGAGAGGCCTTCTCGACACAAAAGCAGCGTCCAATTCGGCGTAGCCAAACCCTTCAACGTCACCGAGCGCGCGCGCCCACGGCTCCATATAGTTGCGTGTCCAAAAGCGTGCGGTCTATCTGCCAAATCAGCCGTCGTGCCCAAGGGTCGTCGCTCCTCAGGTAAGATTTGTGCGCGTTTACAGCTCGTGTCGATATAAAGTACGCTGATAAGGTACGCAATTGCTTAAAAGTTTCTCCCGAGCTTTGAGTTTCGCCCAAGAAGAAAAAATTTCGTTTTTCTCTGGAATACATCCAAAATGTTTGCTTGATAGAAGAAATATACCAATTGACCTCAGACAATTTTTATGCATTCCTTGCGGTATTGTATGTGGTTCCATTCCTTTTTAAGGTCGTTTCGTCGACTATTTAAGGGGAACGTCCCAGTACCCGAACAGTGCCCAATAGCCGAACAATATTATTCGTCTCTTTCTCGGTTAATAAACGTTAAAACATCTCAAAAATTTTTTCTTAGTTTTCTTTAAAGTTTTAGTTTAGTTAGTATTCTTTTAAAGTTATTAAGGATACGGTAAACAGTTTATAAAAAAATATTTCAATTAGATAGTATTCGGGTATTGGATCATGACATTAAATAACATGTCCCGGTACCCGAACAGTACATGGTGTATGTCGTAACCTCAATATTGCAAAATTTACATGTATTTTAGATTATGTTATGTTTTCCATATGACTTACATTTTACACATATAGTGTTTATACATCTATTTTAGTAATTATAACAACAAAAGAACATTGTAATAATCAAAAATAATTTAATAAGTCGTTTATTTACAAACGATTGTTCGGGTATTAGGACATAAAAATGGAACAATGGGGACATACGTACTTTCTGCGTTCGGGTAAGGGGACAAAGGCATCATCGTGCTTTTATCTTTATAATAAACAACTACCTTTATAAAGCAATCTCATTTTGATACCATTTGACTTATAGGACGTCATAATTGATCATATAAAAGAAAATATTATTGTTTAAACCTTCTAGAGTAATTATTTTCGTTGAATGTTGAAGGTCAATTTCTTATATGTTCGGGTATTGGGACGTTTCCTTATAAATAAATACTCTTAAAATTTGCCAAAGAACTAGATTTATAAATGACCTTGTACGCTTCTGGTAATAATTAGTTTATCGTTTCGCAAAATGTTAAATTTTTAAATATAATTTGTTTTATTTTTTGACAAATTTTAATTAAAGTTAAATCAGATGCTTTGACCAGAATTATCAAGAATAATGACATTTTTCGAGCTTTTTAATAACTTAAATATTCCAAAAAATTTCACCAAATTAAATTCAAGCAAAAAGTTGAAAAACCATTGTTACAAATTTAATTTCGCTTATTTTTAAAAAACTCATGCACTCGATCTTCATTATAAAAGAGCCATCTTCCAATCACTCTTCCAGCTTCTATAATATCCCAATACCCTTTTCTTTCCAAATCGTCTAAATGATCGAAAAGTCGACAATCATTTTCGTGTTCTTTATTTTCTTCTTCCCCTTTTATCGGATGCGTCGGTGCGGCACAGTACGAGCGCTTGTTGGCTGAAAATTATTTTTAAGGCTGTACATTATTAATAAACTAAAAAAAATTTTTTTTTTGACAGGAATTTCGATGTTTTGAGCAGTCGTACAGAAGTCTGAGAGGGCTCATTTTAATATTATATTCTTCTTCTATATCTTTCTTCTCTATGGTAAACAAATTTTGAATGTTATTCATTTACAACTGCATGCATGGTTGATTGATAAAGACAAACGTTTTTACGGCCGTGAGCCGCTCGTAGCAACGGAACGCGCGCGGCGGCTGCTTGGCGGCTGGGGCGCATGCCCGCTACGACTCCGCGCGCGAACTTCGCACGCTTACACTCGAAGAGTATACATTTTCTCGGCTTCTACTAATCAGAATTTCATTATTTTTTATTTTTTGAGCATAAATCTGTGAGTGCGTTAATTAATATATTAATTTCATTCATAATGTCAATTAATATATTATTTGAATGCAATAATAAGGTCGCAAAGCAGTAAAATAACATCAACTTTTTAGATATTAGAGTCTTACTTGCAATTATAAATTTCTTATTATTATAATTAATTAATTATTTCATGAAATAAGTTAAACCAATACTATGTAATAATAATAATCGTATTATTCTTTCTTATTTTAATGTACTATGTAAATTGCTAATAATTATTAACGTTTATAATTAACTTTTCGAGTACGCTAATTAATATATTATTTGAATGTGATAGTAAGGTCGCGCAAAGAAATAAAATAACATACATAGTTTACACAGTAAATTAAAATAAGTACACTGAGAGAAATGTTAAAGGAAAATTTACTATAAATGTAAGAAAAATTACTGTATTCGATTGGAACTTTGGGCTAGACTCGAATTATCATAAAATTTATTACAATTTATAGTAAAAATTGCTATATACATAGTAAAAGTTACTCAAAACATCCGAATTTTTACTATAAATTGTAGTAAATTTTATAATAATTTGAGTGTGTCCCACGGTTACTATAAATATAGTAATTTTTCTTAGACCATTTTTTCCGTGTAAAATAATACGATTATTATTATTAAATAGTATTAGTTCAATTTATTACGATAAAGTTTGTTCTTGGTAAAATATAGTTATTATATTTATTTCATGAAATAATTATAATAATAACAAGAAATTTATAATTGCAAGTAAGACTCTAATATCTAAAAAATTCATGTTATTTTACTGCTTTGCGACCTTATTATTGCATTCAAATAATATATTAATTGACATTGTGAATTAAATTAATATATTAATTAATGCACTCACAGATTTATGCTCAAAAAATAAAAATAATGAAATTCTGATTAGTAGAAGCCGAGAAAATGTATAGTCTTCGAGTGTAAGCGTGCGAAGTTCGCGCGCGGAGTCGTGCATGC
This sequence comes from Torymus aiolomorphi, assembly GCA_036365515.1. Lineage (NCBI taxonomy): Eukaryota > Metazoa > Arthropoda > Insecta > Hymenoptera > Torymidae > Torymus > Torymus aiolomorphi. The sequence continues at coordinate 18,276,941 of CM070877.1, forward strand.
GCGCCAGCCGCCAAACAGCCGCCACGTGCGTTCCGTTGCTACGAGCGGCTCACGGCCGTAAAAACGTTTGTCTTTACCAATCAACCATGCATGTAGTTGTAAATGAATAACATTAAAAATTTGTTTACTATAGAGAAGAAAGATATAGAAGAAGAATATAAAATTAAAATGAGCCCTCTCAGACTTTCTGTACGGCTGCTCAAAAACATAGAAATTCCTGTCAAAAAAAATTTTTTTTTAGTTTATTATTAACATACAGCCTTAAAAAATAATTTTTCAGATTCGGCTTAATGGCTGGTAATAAAGGTGGGTAAGACCTACCTTTATAAGTACTTTTCGAGTCTCAATGACAAAATCTGAATTTTTTATGGATAATTTAAAAAACATCGATTTTAGACGGTTTATTTGCAATAACTAATGAACTAATTAACATATAGTTTCGGTAACCGGCTTACTCGTTAGATCTTTTTAATATCTACAACTTTCAATTAGGAATTTTGTCTGTCAGATCAATAGTTGCAAATATATAAGCAAAAAACCGTTTTCTTCAACTTTGAGCATTGTTTAAACAATGAAATTTCACTATTCTCGAATGGCACTTATATACATTATGTTTCTACTATCGGAAACTATAAGAATCCGCTGAGACATTACTGTTTACAATTATGGTAAGATTTTGCCCCTTTTCGAGCTAGTTTTCCTGGACTATAAGCAAAAGTTATTTCGCCGAGTTGTGGTACATGGTGAGAAAATTGTAACTATAAACGCATGGATTCTCGTCATGTCGTTTTCGCAGCGCCCCTACGCTCCGTTCGCAACGTCTCCATGCGATTAAGGCATGAGCCATGCGCTATTCCCATAACTCTGATGCTAGAATCGCACGGAGCGGTTGCGAATATAGTATGGAGAGCCGCGCCGAAGAATAGTAAGCCGCTCCATGCGATATATTAGCTACAAATTTCTCTCCGTGATAGGGAGTGTTCCAGGATCATAGAGCTTGGTGTTCGATCTGAAATTCTCAATCAATGCGCCTGCGCATTGAAATACAATTATGGAGAAAACAGCGATCGGCTTTCCAGACTTTGCTACTTGAGAGAGGGGCGTCCCTCGCTTCGCCCCGCAGCATGACACCATTGAACATCTTTAATTCAATTTTCTTTTCTTTCTTAAAATTATTTGGATTCATCTCTAAATAAAAAAAAACACGAAAAACATGCATGCACAAATATATATGTGGGATCAAGTTTAATTTTTGCGATTTTACGCAGTTTTAGAGTAGCGGGTGCCAAAGTATCTTCTAAAAGATAGGGTAAGTGTGACAATTACTGTGCCCTGTTACCCAAGTTCAGAGATTTCGCTGCCATAGAAAATTTGAGTAATTAAGATAGATCTTTATCAAAGTTTTAAATCATAGTTTAATACTTCTGTTACAAACCGTAATTTTTTCTAAATCAGAATATCAAATATTTTCTGACAAAATTGAAATAATAAAAAAAGCGCCTCGGAGCCAGTTATTGTGCTCTAACGAGCCCTCAAAATCAGTTACTGTGCCCCGGTTGCCGTTACTTTGGACCGAATACTGTGCCCTACTATAAGTCACTGTGCTTTCGAACCAAATAGTGTGCACCAAATATGGTGCCCATAATACTGTTCTCTAGAGACGATATAATGAAAATCAATTCTATTTTATAATTTTAATAAGAAATCTATGTAATAACGATAGAAAAGGTATCACTTATAATCGAAAAATCGTTTATAAACACTTATGTTACTCTATTTCATGTGCATTTGAAGGTTACGGCTGCTCGAGGCGCCTTGGCAACGAGTAGCACAGTAACTAACGCACAGGAAGAAACTTATTCAATTATGAATGTGCACTTAAAGTTTTATAGCAAAATTACAACGTATATTTTTACTAGATTTATAATTAATTATATGTAAAAAAACACAGTAATCGGCTACCCCACAGTAATTGGTACACCTACCCTAGTTTTTCCTAAAAGAGTATGTAAAATTCGATTTTACGAATCGGAATGAGTATGCAAGATAATACGTTCCCGCACTGCAAGCAGACAATCTTGACTCGGGCGAGAATGACCTATTTCGACGCCTATTTCGATACACTTTCGATTCCTGTTTAGCTGACGCAAAGTACCCGATTTCCGCCCTCGGGCATGAATCACCCTCTTTTGCTCTTTTTGCGTTATGTATTTTTGCACCCGCCGGGCAAACAAGTATTACTTTTTCCCTTTGGTAAAAAGAAAAGTTACATTATAACATCTTACATTATGCCGAGAAATGACGAAAATCGTACATGAGTTACAAAAATAATATTTTATGCTTTTTGGTTATTTTTTTTATATTGATTTTTCATTTCTTAAAGATATTAACAGTGATATCGTGTTTTGATTCATAACGCATTAGAAGCAGCATAAAATTATCTAAGTACAATTTAAAAATAAATGTCGATAGCTACTTATATTCGTTGAATAGTTATATATAAAATAGTATATTACATGCCTAGGCCAGTAAAATAAGAAATGTCTCAAATCCATGCAGTTGTCGGCTGAGACGACGCCGAGGTTGACAAACATGTAATCTGAGGCTTTCTTTTTACTGGCCAAGGTGTTTATATTATTTGTCCAATGGCGCACAGTGGGCTAAAACCAGATTTTTTTTTTCAAAATAAAATAACTCCTCACAGGAGCTACCGATTTGTATGATTTTTATTTGTAGATACAGCTAATTAAATGTAGATTAGAGGAAGAATAAAGAAATTTTTCAAATCTATTTTTATAACCTCCAAAATCTACTAGAAACATGGGTATTTTTTGAAACTTCGTGAAAAATTTTATTTATGTTTTTGAAAAATGAGTATTTTTGGTAAAAATCTTGACTTTTGAGTTCGTCCATATTTAATACATAATCATCAGACCGCAGAACCATAACCTTAACAACTCCAAGTTGAATACTTCGACGCAATAACAGGTTAATACGATTATCTCTAATGTAGTATGGCTTCTAAAGATAATTATGACTAGATCAGTGATCTATTGTAACATTAAAAACTTATGATGACCATAACCTATAACTTTTAACCGATTAGTTCACTATTTCAACTTAAAAATAAAATATCTCCACACAGGAGCCACCGAATTGGATGAGTTTTGTTTGTACTTACAGCTAAATAAATGTATATTGGAGGAAAAAAAGAAAATTTTAAAATCAATTATTGTAACCCCTAAATACGCCAAGAAAGATTGATATTTTTCTAAATTCGTAGAAAACCGTATTTAAGTTTTAGAAAAATAAAAAAATAAAAAATAAAAATAAAATAAAAAATAAAAAAATACTTACAGCTAAGTAAATGTATATTGGAGGAAAAAGAGAAAATTTTAAAATCAATTAGGGTAAAAGTGGGTATTACCGCGGTTTTTCAGCACGGGCGTCTTATAGTACACGAATTAAAAGCTTTGCCTCGATGATTTAAGTTGAATTCTTTTTTAACTCTTCTTTAACTTACCAGAAATGCAAAAATGACTCTTATCATATGATAAAAAACATATAGTTAATTAATAAATGCAATCTAAAAAATAGATCCGAGGCTGATATTACTGCGGGTATGATTGAATTACCGCGGGGTTTTACCGTGTGTATGATGGATTACCGCGGGGTATTACTGCGGAATTTTACCTTGAGCTTGTTATATTATTTATAATTTTACAACCGAAAAAATGAACATATCTGTATATTTTTACATCATATTTCTTTTAGAACATAGCAGTTGGAAAATGTTCTCATATATATTGTAGACTTCTTGATTTCACTGTTTTGAAGTTATGTTGGACCAATGCCGCAGTAATTCCAGCAATCGTATTTGTATACAAATGACGGTATTACCGCGGATGGCCAGACAATAATGTAGTATATTCATACAAATCATGCTTTATTCTCTTTTAAGACGATTTCTTATATTAATTAATATTTTGTATGATCGAATAAATATTAAATGCCGAATTATACTATGAAAAATGAAATTGCAGAGCGTTTTTCGTCGATCCGCGGTAATTGCAGCGTCCGCGGTAATACCCACATTTACCCTATTGTAACCCCTAAATACGCCAAGAAAGATTGATATTTTTCTAAATTCGTAGAAAACCGTATTTAAGTTTTAGAAAAATTACTCTTTTTGGTAAAAAGGTTGACTTATGAGTTCGTCCATATATATGATAAGAGATAGAAGAGAGAAGGGAGAGAGAGAGAGAAGGGAGGGAGAGAGAGAGAGAGGGGCAGGAGAGAGAGAGAGAGAAAGAGAGATACAGAAAAGAGAGATACAGAAGCGAGAGAAGAGAGACGCAGACGAAAGAGAAAGACTCTCTTCTCTCTCTCTTCTGTATCTCTCTATTCTGTCTCTCTCCTGCCTCTTTCTCTTCTGTCGCTCTCTTCTCTCTCTCTCTCTTGTGTCTCTTCAATCTCTTCTGTCTCTCTCCCTCTTCTGCCTCTTTCTTCTCTCACTTCACGCTCTTTCATAGGGCCCATATTATACATGGACGAACTCAGGAGTTAATCTTTTTACCAAAAAGAGTAATTTTTCTAAAACTTAAATACGGTTTTCTACGAATTTAAAAAAATATCAATGTTTTTTGGCGAATTTGGAGGTTACAATAATTGATTTGAAAATTTCTCTTTTTCCTTCAATATACATTTACTTAGCTGTAAGTACAAACCAAACTCATCCAATTCGGTTGCTCCTGTGTGGAGGTATTTTATTTCTAAGTTGAAATAATACAACAGGTTACTGATCTAGTCATAATTATCTTTAAAAGCCATAGTGCATTAGAGATAATCGTATTAACCTGTTATTGCGGCGAAGTATTCAACTTGTAGTTGTTAAGGTTATGGTTCAGCGGTCTGGTGATTATGTATTAAATATAGATGAACTCAGAAGTCAAGATTTTTACCAAAAATAATCAGTTTTCAAAAACATAAATAAAGATTTTCACGAAGTTTCGAAAAATACCCATGTTTCTAGTAGATTTTGGAGGTTTTAATAATAGTTTTGAAGAATTTCTTTATTTTTCCTCTAATCTACATTTAATTAGCTGAAAGTACAAACAAAAATCATCCAAATCGGTGGCTCCTGTGTGGAGTTAATTTAGCGTACGCAAAATGTAAGATTCCCGCATTCAAACGACTCATGTGGGAATCACCTACTTTGCGCGCTTGTTGCGTAATGTACTATTTTCATTTATCTTACAAGAGGTGTTATTGGAGGCGCAATTATTTTCTATCAAAATTTAAATTGGTAACTGTACCTACAGAATCTTAAAAATTTGTTTAAATTTACGGGCGGGAGTACCTAAAAAAGTTTTATTGGCGTAAGAACATGGATCGTAAATATATTATTTTTAAGATTCGGTGGTACAGTTACCAACTTAAATTTTGATTTAAAAAAAATTCGCCTCAAATAGCACCTTTTGTAACGCACTGGCCAAATACGACCTTTTGTAATACGCCGCTCAAATACTTAGCACCTTCCTTCTCCCACCCGACGATATATAAATATACAATTTGTCAAAATTTCAAGTAGTTGTATAACAAATATTTATAGAGAAAAAAATTATTTTATAAAATCAGTCGATTTGTGATATCTGGAGTAAATTATAGATCTAATTAGTTTGAAATTTTGTGCAGAAGTAGTTTTTGTAGTCTTTTGATAAGTTCCTTGCAGAAAAAAAATCGACTGTTACGATCAAATATATTTAAGGTTAAAAACTTGTTTTAATTATTTTTGACTACCGATTTCTCAGAAAGTATTTTAGCCACTTATTATACTTATTAAATATAATATTGGGTTAAAATTTCAAGAGATTATCTTCATTTGTTTTTGAGAAAAAATTATTTTAGAAGAAATCACGTTTTCGTTGTCGCGCGATAAATAAGAGTAAAAATCAATCAATTAAATCAAATTAAAATAAGCATATGAATGCTAATTATACATTTAAAAAAATGTCGATAGCTATATTGGTTTATTGGTTATTAATAAAAACTTATAATAGGGTGACTGCACCAGTGGCTGAACAGACACCAGTGTATGAACAGTTTTTAATAAAAATCGTTGATAACATATATTGTTAATGTTTCTGGCCTCATAAAGCCCCTTCCTCCAATTGTTCATTTACTGAAGAAGTCACCCTATTTTATTATTATAATTTTTCATAATTTTAATTATGTATTGATTTATGTAATAATTATAAATATTGGCATTACAAATTAATTTAAGACATAAATAACTAAAGTTTGAGGAAGGTAATGGTCAATGAATTAGCAGCGGTTTTATTTTTATTATTATTATTATCTGTATTTATATTTTATTTCTTATTTTTATAAAATCTTGCATGATCGGGATTGTAGTACCTTAAATTCCCGCTAGATGACGAGCGCCAACGCGCTACCTTCAATGAAAAACATAACTCCGTGTATACAAGTAGAGGTCTGCGGCACCCACTTGACCTACCCATTATTACCATATTATTTTGCCTATTTGCCTTCTCGCCAATCATTATTTTGACTTGGCCGCACCTATACGTTGCCTACACTTATGCATTGCTTTGCACTTATACCTTTACTTTGCTCGTTTTCTAAAAATTTTATACTGCTTGTCTGTAATACGAGAAGCTCTCATGTTACTTGATGTACCACTCTGCTTACGTGTTCGAATTCACATTTTATATTCTTCCTATCAACCTTACCTTTGGGAACAGTTGATGGCAAAGACTCTATGAAGTCTTAATTTCCATTTGTATTTCTTCTCGATGACAACCCTGACAATATAAATTCTTGTATGTAATATACTTTCCAACGCCCTGCTTTGTCAGGATAATTTTAGACTCCAGGTTCCTAGTTCTAATAAAAGTCTATTCTATTCTATTCTATTCTAATCTAGCTATGTACAAAGTTTCATCAAATCGTTAGCGTTATTTCTATTTACTAGAGAACCTCCTTCAATCTAGGTATCCGAGATGCTCCGATTACCTGGAAAACAGAACAACAGCGTCCGTTATTTTTATGACGGTCATTCCTATCATAGGGACGCAAGAGGGGCAGGGCTCACCTTTCGATGCGCGACAAGAAGAGGAATTACAGATTGCCCCGCCGTTATTTACATGCAAAATTTAAATAACGTAGAGGATCAACAAGTGGAAGTGATAAATCACCACAACCACTATGGTGATCCCTTGTTGTACCTGCGTTCAAAGTTTATGATAGATTTGAAGGCTATCGCCCAAGAGCGTGCGGCTATAGATGAGCCCAGGGCCATTTTTGATTTTGTTGCAGGAAAAGACGAGTAAGGTTTATTTTTTATTGGTTTTGTTGTACTAATAAACAACCAATAAACAATTAATATTAGCTTTTTTATACCTGTGCCAATGTTGTGCCAGTATTTTCTTAAAAGATTTCCTGAAAGAAATATAAATCTGAACCAACATTGGAACAGGTATTGAAACAGGAGTATCTAACTCAACTTGGTTAAAATAAATTCTTATTATTACATTTAAAATAATAGATATGAACCTTTGAGAGAATATTTAGATTATCATCGCAGTTACAAGTGGCGTATTCTGCGCATAATCAATTCCATTTTTCCTGGAACACCGCGCAATTTAGAAGAACTTGGGGAAATGCTGAGAGATTATGGCCCAATGAATGAAATGTACAAAGGTATGGCCCAAAAAGCCACTGACGACTCAGTATCGCTCATTTTTATACATAATGACATGATTCAAGGCTTGTCACAGTGCTCGCAACTGTTCTGCGACGGTACTTTTGAGGTTTGTATATTTTATTGCTTAAAATTTTAATTTGTTTTTTCTTTAAATGCAATTTAAATACTTTCGTATTATTTTGTCGCTCCCATGAGCGACTTTCTAGAACTTTCTGTATTTCAAAAATTCACTTTTTGTATACCTAAGGTCTGTTCTCTCATAGAAAATGATTAAAACAGAAGCTCTGGTACCTTGCAGATGTTTATATATAATCTTATCAAATTATTGATAACAATTTGTCACTTCTTTGTACTTTTAATCCATCCGCTGTTGATTAATATTGCCATAAAAAAATTATATCAATTTATCAATACATTAATTTGTGGAAACTACCTACCAACGTTTTGGTCGCACTTTTTATTTTTATAAATATTTTTGATAATAATTTATATAATGGGTCATAAAAGAATCTTTTTGTTGATTGATATTATGTAATTACAGATAATTCCTAGAAATTTGGGGATTGCCCAGGTATTCATTATACATTTTAGAAAATTAGATGCAGTGAGTTTTCAAAAATCTGATAGAATATTTAACGTACAACTTTTCTTTTATCAACTTTTAACATTTTTAGGGTTTTGCATCAATTTTCGTTTTTTGTTCATCGAGAACAACTCTTATGTATAATGCGATGTGGGCGAAAATTTTAGAGATTGTACCAGCACTAAAAAACAATGTTCGATCAGTAATGAGCGATTTTGAACGCGCACAAATAAATAGTGCCAAAGCAACTTTCCCAAATGCGACTATTTCAGGATGCTCATTCCATTACAAACAAGTAATCACATTTCAGTTGTAATGTATAATTTTTAATCAAACTTTTTACACGTCGTGTAAAAATGTTTGATACACGAGCGAGACAACTATTTTAACAATTTGTGATTTTTTCTCCTCGCTTCACTCAGCAGCAAATGTCGGTTAATATCATTTTTTCATACTGGTGTTGAAATATGCTACTTTTTAACGGAGACCTTGCACGCAGAACACGTACGAGCATATTATTTTTTGACATTCCATACGCAAAGTACAGCTTTTACAGACGCTTACGTTTACAAGCATACACAAAAATAGCACTTTATACACGTTACGTCAAAAGATAATGTTCAATACACGTAATAACAATGATTCTTACACCAGTATCGAACTATTATTTTTCACTATTATCAAAAAGTACTATTTCTAATTTAAGTGCGCAAAACTTGACTTTTCTATGCCTATGTTTAGCGTATCCAAAGTTTAGAATTCCCGCATTCGTAACCGCAGTGTGCGAAGCACTTACTTCACGCAGAGTCATCGTAGAAGCATTCCCACTACTGAAAAAAATTATTAATTTATCTCTGATCCCAGCTAAGTTTAATATAAATAAATAAAATGTAAAAATTATAGAGTATTGCTAAGAAATGGGAAACGTACAACATTGAAGTTCAACATGAACATGTACTTGAAGCTGCGTACGCATTAGTCCATCTTCCGGCCAATCGAATAGCTGAAGGCGCCATGCATATAACAGCTATGATAGATCAGCTCGCTGAAACAAATGATGGCCCGAATTTGCACAAATTTGGGAGATACCTAAGGTATTTTGCAATCACGGATATTTTTGTTTATAAATCAATACATATTGAAATAATCAATTAAAATAAGTACACCTTTTATTTCTTGTTTATTTATAAACAACCACTTCGGTAGGATACAAACGTCCACGCGAGTAATATTACTTTCTCGCACTAATATCGAAATGTGTTATTCGATACTTCGTGAACAAACTCGATTTCGTACACGCTTGAATAAAAGGGCATGCACTAAATCAAGCTTTGTACACGTTGTGGCATAATATACTGTTCGATGCACAAGTGAGGTGATTTTAACGTCATGTGACCTTTTCATCCTTGATTCGCTCGAATACAAACGTCCCCACAAGAATAAAATAACTTTCACGCACTAATATTAAAATGTACTACTATTCTATCACTAATTACAAAGTATATTTTTTAATAGAAAAACTGGTTATATATTACATTTAATTTATTAAATTTTCTTAATAATAATCTAATTCCATACAATTTTCAATGGTTTTTTCTCAAGGACTTTTTGGGTTCCTTTGGCTGACATAGTCTCTGTGTACAAACAACCCGTTCGAACTAATAATACCTGCGAGAATTTTAATTTACACGCTGGAAAAAAGCTTGGCAGTCATCCAAATGTTTGGAAAATGCTTGGTAATTATACAAGGTGATTCGTTGATTACGAATCTACGATCTGATATATTATTTGAATTTACAGAAAATCTTAAAAAGTACGTTTTGGTCATAAGAAATTTTAGAAGAGCTATGCGCGGGCTTACTGTTGCAACCAGAAGACCTCAACGTTTAATAGAAGCCGATTTGAGTATTTTGGAAGCTGAGAAAGATTTCGAAATAGGTAGGCAAGTTATAGTTTATTTGATCTCGAAAAAAAGTTATGTATCTTACTAGATATATTATATCGTTATAAGCACCACTTAACGATTCGGTATCTCCTCCCCCACCTCTTACCTATCCTCATGCTCCCTCCTCTGTTCATTTATATTTATTTATAATTGGATCAAGAACACAGGACATTAAATCACTGATTTAATGACATTGATTCGACGATAAATAGAAATTCTACAAAAGTCAAAAGTTTATGAGATATGTAATATTCATATACAGTGATTCATATTAATATATGATATTTTACAGATACAATGTTGCTGAATTATTATTACGCATATCGGCTTTGAGGAGCGTCCACTTTGCTAGAAGTATGTAATTAAGAACTAAGACTTTTTTATAAAGTAAAGTCACTATAAGTTAATGAGATGTCGGAGCAAGTAACATACCTACATTGTATTTCACAAAAATGCAAAATAAAGGTTTCAGTTTCCTTTAAATTTATTATTATAATCTTCCAGTTCCTATTGAAAAATCTCAGGTGAGATCTCAGGTGATTTCTCAGGTGAGATCTCATGTAAAATCTCACGCCAAAATCTCACCTGAGATTCTGCTCCAGATGCTGCAGAAAACTTACGTTAATTAAAAATCAGCTTCTTCAGTATTGGGAATCGCCTTTTAGGATGTTTTACCCCCCAGATGAGCTCAAAAATACATGTTTAAAAGCATTTTACACAATTTTTCAATTTTTAAAATTTGATACATGAGATCTCAGGTGATCTCTCAGGTGAGATATCATGTATCAATTTTTAAAAATTGAAAAATTGTGTAAAATGCTTTTAAACCTGTATTTTTGAGCTCATTTGGTGGGTAAAACATCCTAAAAGGCGATTCCCAATACTGAAGAAGCTGATTTTTAATTAACGTAAGTTTTCTGCAGCATCTGGAGCAGAATCTCAGGTGAGATTTTGGCGTGAGATTTTACATGAGATCTCACCTGAGAAATCACCTGAGATCTCACCTGAGATTTTTCAGTAGGGTTTTCTTAAAAGTCTGATCATAAACTTAAATACTGAAATTTCGTATCTATAAAGAAAAAATATAAATCACTTTTTAATATTAATGGGACTCCATCATCCTCTTAAACTTAAGAGTAACAACTCTATAACAAATTGTTTGTATTAGAGTTATGAAGTTAAAAACATATTTATAGTGACGATGTACAATCAATGGCGCTTGCTCGACAATCAACAAGGAAATCCAAATCCAAATCCAAATCCTAATCCTAATTTGAACGACGATAACAATGAGCAAGAAGTAGAATTTTTGCTTAACAATCTTCTACTTGATCCTGGAGCAGGTATTACTGAAAGAACGCTCTACTTCTTAGCTTAATTTCCATCTGTTACATGTTTAATCGGTCAAATCTTGGTGAATTATGTTTGAAAATTATCATAATATGAATACCAGTATAGTGAATTGTAAATAAACGATTGCCCACAACTTTAGATGAAATGAACCCTCTCAGTAAACCTTTAAGGGGTCATAGACCTATAGATCTTTGAGGCCAAAAGGGCATGAAAAAATATAATAAAATATAATTAGTTAAATATACTAATAATATATTATAAGTAGGTACGATTTCTGATAAAATGGCGTGAGAAATAATCTATGGACCAATTTTACTCAAAGATATTCCATTGACAATATTTTTCCTTTGGCGTAGTTTTTAAAAACAAGTATTCGATAAATTTTCATGGGACAAGGCCTAAAATACTTGAAATTCATCCAGTTATTGACGTAAGAGTTAAAAATATCAAAGTTCCTAAAACAAATATTTTTTAATGAAAAAACTACGTTTAATTCATGAATTTTATGAATTTTTATGTTTTTTGTGGATTTTAACATTTCAAAAATAGTTTCCAAAAATGTTATACTTCCAACTCTTACGTTAAAACTATGCCAAAGCCTTAAAAACAATATCCTCTCTTTAAAAATGATGGCCAAATGTTGTGAAGCATTTGAAAATTGATTTTGATTGGTCTGTAAGGAATAGGCGCAAAAATTTGTTTCTTTTGGTACCTTTCAATTTGTTAAATTGAATTTTTACTCTAAACTATTTAAAACTAAATAATAAAATAAAAATAGAATAAAAAGATTAATTTGTTCATGCTTTGAACAATTATCTGATTTTCCTATCATATGAAATCCTAGTGAAAAATTATATATTTATAACCTCAAAAACTAAATAGTACACGCACAGCACGTTTGGATTTTACTAGTTTTATAAAAATTAAAAATGAAATTTTTAAATGAATATTCAATAAAACTTGAAAAATATTGAGACTTTCAGTTCTTAATTTTCTTCTCCTTTCTGGAATATAAAAAATAAGTTTTTATAATTAATGTAATGCAATTTTACAAAAAAACATTTACCTTAGCTTGAGATATGTTCCCCTATAAAAGATGATTGATAATAAATCTGGCACCTTGACATGCATTCCTTTAAATTTGATATTTCAGCAACACGAGGTTTTGGGCTTCTGATCGAACCTTACTGTTAAATGACTTTCCAACACATTACACTCAAATATACTATTAAGTAAAATACTAAAATGAATGTAGAATATTCTACAAAAAAATTTTTCATATTGTGAAATCCAAAATCTCAATCAAAACTTATAACGGGTCAAGATATTTACAAATCACCAAAATGTACTGTCAAAAATGATTCTATTCGGTTTCAAATTAAAACATAGGTTATTTTAATGTTATAGTATATTACGATACAAGTGCGGAAAAGTACATTTTCATTTCGTGTGATGTTTACACCAGAGTGAAGCGATGGTAGAACGGCACACGAGACGATAATATATATCTTTCCCGAACGTGTTTGGTACAGAACTTTTTGATACGACTTGTGGAAAGTTAGATTTTGACCCGTATGGAAAAAAAACAAACGTAGGAAATCGTAAGAAACCATAGGAAACCGTAGCAAACCGTACAAAACTGTAGAAAACCGTTGCAATTCCGACATATTTCGGAGAATTTGCAGTGTTAATTCCTACGGTTTTCTAAGATTAAAATCTTAGTACTTCTTTGTACTATTTTTTACGGGTCCTACATTTATCATTTTCATTCAAAAAATGTGTTATATATGCGAAATATGTATGAATTGTAATAAAGCGTACTTAAATCTAAGAAAACGTAAGAAATCGGTAAGATTTTTTAAAACTTACGAAAATATACGTTCTTATACATTTTGTTACGTTTTCTTACGCTTTCTTATGCTTTCTTACATTTAAGTTTTTACAGACAAATTGAAGAAAATTTATAAATCGTATAAAAACGCATAAAACCGTACAAAAACGTACTAAAACACGAGATCGTAAAAAATTTGTCCGAATTGGAACGGTTTTCTACAGTTTTGTACCCTTTTGTACCCTTTTGTTCGGTTTATTATGGTTTGTTACGATTTCTTACGGTTATTTCTTTTCCTACGGGGAGCACACGTTTTTTACCGAGCGTATGGAAAAACGAACTTTCCACACGGAGCGTCGAAAAATAGATAATAAAAGAAAATCAAGATTTTTCGTCATTTTATGTGTCTATCTCCTTAAGCTATAACGAACATTTAAAATTTCTTTATTTATGATCCACACTTCTTTTAGGTTCAGAATAACATATATAATTGAAAAGTAAAAATAAAATTATTTTTTTGACATATTTTAGGTCTATATTCTATAACCCCTTTAAGAACCTGTGACATTGTGCATAGCAGATGTATTATAAGAATCAAATTTTATCCCTTCATCTAAAAAAAGAGAGTAATTTAACGATGTAATTTTCTTACCTTTTATCACTTGAAACCTCTACTTTCATTATACATTTCATCTACAGCCATGATGTTCTTCTTTATTAATTTGACAACGACGGAATAGAGATAGTGTGTAAAGTGAACTTGATGGTATATCTCTTTTACACAGGAGGGGCCCTTGAAAATGAGTATATCGTTAGAAGACGGCGAAGAGATCTTCCCGCAAGGGACCAACAATTTATGCCAGGGCCTGTCCCACTTATTCCTCGTAGAAGGAGAGGTAGACCAGCCCGCGAAAATCTGCAACAGCAAAACGCTGCACCGCGGCCAGCTGGTGCTCGCGGGAGAGGCAGACCACGCCGTAATCCAATTGAGCAAGAGAATGCCCAAGTACATAGATTTTTCACTTTACTTTTTAACCAAATAGTCGCTTTTTGATATAATAGAAATCAAACCATTGAAAACGACGTTAAAACTAGAAATTGATCTGGAGGAAAATCTGTATCTTTGCTTTTTAACACGTTGCTATCTATTTGATATTAAAATAGTAAATAAAAATCGATGTTTTAATCCCCTAACAATGACTTAGCCCCTTAATATCAGAATATCAACATTTTACTCTTAAATATTAAAGAACCATTTAAAAAACTTTGCAAAAGTGAAAGTGGGCCTATTTTTGGTCATTTTTTTTAAGAAGGTTTTCATTTGTCAGCAAATTTAATCGATTTCTAACAGGCTAACGGCGCCCGTGAGCGAAATAGGCAACGGCGAAATGCTGCACCGCAGCCAGTTGTACATCAGGAGGTACTACCAGCTCAAAACCGTGTCGGGAGGAGAGGAAGACCACGGCGTGATCAGATTGAGCAGGAGAATGATCAAGTATATAGATTATTGATTTTTTTCAACACGAGTCTGAAACGAGTTTTTTTACATGTCTGTAACTTAAGTAGAAAATCATACTCCACATGAAAACATAATTATCTACGAGTTACGTGACATAAATTTGATTAATTATACGTGTGTAATGTTAATAACAGTGAACAAAGAAAATTTTGATTTTAAATCTCCCGCCGTGATGTGTAAGGCTAAACTATATGTAGAAACTTGTTGGACCAATTACTCGTGATACATGTAGACGGCTCGTCATGTAATGTTTTGGGCTGCCTGCATCACTGCGGGGATTCAATTGGCAAACAGAAATTCCCCTAGTGTAATAATATTTGGGTCTCAATTATAAGAGACAAAATTGCTTTAATGTGCGGCATTGTGTCCGTTACAATATTTGAGGCTGAGCTAACCAGATATCGAGGTAAAACGTTAAATTGGTCGGAACAAACCGTGGCTTCAAAATAAAAAGGAGTCAAATCAGCACCCAGTAAGAAAAGGCGTTATCTCGGTACCGTGTTAGAAAAGAGGTCATATCGCGACCTAATTTTTTTATCTTTGATTTAGGTTTGTAGCACTGCCAAAGTATATTTTTAAGAAGGTTTTTATATCGCTTTATATACAAATTATTATGTAAGTATATAAAACTTTTCCGAAAAATATACTTTAGTATACAGAAATCAGAAGTAGAAAAATTCGCTTGAGAAAGGGCACCATTTCTAACTGGGTGCTGATTTTACTCCTTCTCTAGGGGGGGGGGGGGGGGGTCCAGAGTTTCGACGATTCACTATAAAATTGAAGTCAACTATAGACGTTTTTCAGTTCGACATATGATAATGGAGATTGTTCTTAATTTCGAATTCTAAATTACGAAAATCATATTTACGAATGTAACACTTCACCTACTGTCCAAAACATCGAATTTCATTAATAGAATTTTAATTAGGGGTACAATATAGACATTTCGAAATAAATCATTAGAAACAGGTTATATTTGCTTTGAGATCGTATGGATGAAATTCGATATTTTGGACAGTACCTTCGTGAACTGTTACATTCGAAAATATGATTTTCGTAATTTCGAACGTCGAAATTAAGAACAATCTGCATTTCCATATGTCGAACTGAAAAACGTCTATAGTTGACTTCAATTTTATAGTGAATCGTCGAAACTCTGGACCCCCCCCCCCCCCTTATCTAACTGGGCGCTGAACTGACTTATTTTTATTTAGGAGCGACAGAATATACAAGTCAGCTCTAAAAATAGTGCCACTATGAATAATGCCACTACTCTAAATTTTCGCTCGATAACAAACTCCTACCATCGCGCTCGAGCTCCGGCATTATAATTCAGTTTCTTCGAATAAAACCACTCGAAAATTATTTTCTCTACATAGGATGTAGCCAATAATGAGCTAAATTTGGACGTGCCCGAATTGGTGCCAGAAGTGCCAATGGATTGGGAAATGCTTGAGGCTGATATTCCTAGGAATGACGTTGATCACCATGCGCAAAATGCCAATGGGTTTGACGTTCCAGGTATAACTGTATTTACTATCTTGGCAATAGTTTTTAGAAGTATAAACATACCATGAAAGATATAATTGTTATCGAAATGAGAGAGAATTCATATTATATATTTTTGATACTTTGTGGGTAAAGCTCGATTTTCACACGCTTAAATAAAAAAAGGATGCGATGAATCAAGGTCTTTATATACGTTGTGTCAAAATAGTCGAAATGTACTATTATAGCACTGACTCCATGGCATAAATCCGCATTTATATTACGCCTACCTGTTGCATAAAGTAGTCCATTATTGCACAGTGCTTATCATCGTCGCTATCGATCGGACGATACTGCACGGTGCAGAAATCGACTGCTAATGGCACGGATAGGCGTGACATGCCGAATTTATGCAGTCAGTGCTATAAAAATAATGTACTATACACGTGTCATAAGTCGTTCTCTATGGCACGGAAAATACTATTTTATACCATACCATTGGCCGATAGTACAACATTTGCTCCTAGTCCCAATTGTGGACTGTCCAATTTTGTTCCTCTCTGGCTAATATAATAAAAACGTGTTCGAGATTCTAATACCAGGCCGAACCGCTAGATGGCGCATGCCAACATGTAATGAAAAACATCACTCTAAGTGGACATGTACTGAATTTCGCATTTCTGAAATCTTTCGGCATCGATAGGTATTCACTTATGTATTTATGAATGAATAATATTCCTTTACACTTAAAGATGATGATTTTGTTGGCGATGCGGCTGTCATACCTATAGAGGAACAAGTCGCTCTCTACCCATCGAAGAACGTGATATAGAAGAACCCATCGCTGTATTTGCGGAGGAACCTGGCGATTTGTACCCCAGAGATGTACCAATGGTTGGTCCTGGAGAAGAACCACCAGTACAGATACCTGTACAGATGCCTGTACGGAAACGTAAACGATGCGGCAGAAAAGGAAGTAAGTGCAATATTTTTTGTAATTAATGATGTTCTAGGATGAAATAAATGGCATTTTCAAGTTCGATGACTTTCAAGTGTACGATAACGATGGTATCGATTATAATAGGGGTTGTAAATTTAATGCTATTATCCGTAAAATTTGAATTTAAGTCCTTTTCGTGCTCGGCTACATATTTTTTCACTTATTGATTATTTTAACAAACTTGCATAATAACTGTATGATATAGGGTCTCTTTTATATGTGTATGTTCTGATTCGCATAATCCATGATATTTTTAGTAGAAAAAATTAAAATATGTCAAATTATGGCATCTACTTGCATAGCTTGATAAAGAAAAAGCAAAAAGAAATTGAAAGATTTGGCTGTGATTATATTCATCACTTCATTATAATAAATTTTTAATGAGACAAAGCAACAGCGTTTATTCTCTTTAACTTTATCCGTGGATTTTACTTGCCCGTTACAATTTAGAATTAGCATTAATAGAATAAAGTTGATATGTCCATTTTCCAATACTATACGTACTTTTATACCTTTTAGAATTCATGATATATACTCTTTATTATTATTTACAGAAAATCTACAAACAGGTACAAGAATAAGTAATTTTTTATTAAAATTTCAAGGTACATGACTTTATTTCTTAATTTGAATATCGACGAGTTAGTTACCTTTTCATATTAACATCAATTACATGATTGAACAAGTAACTAGAAATTTTAGATATAAAAAATAAAGAAATCTATAACTTCAAGTTGGCATTATAATTACCTCTTATATTAAAAATTATTATCAGTAAAATACGAGCTGTCGCCTGACAACACTTTTATTTATCTTCATTAAACATGACCGTTGACCCCACATTAAGAGATGAAATGCTACAATACTGACAATTATAATAATTACTACTACCTAAGTCTCTATAGTTTATTATTATTAAAAAATCATTCATCAAAGTACGCCAAATTTTTCCAAATTTAAAATCACATAGTTTAATTCATTCATTTTCGTTAATGTTACTCATACTCGCAATCATCAGTAAAATCTGCGTGTCGCTTGACACCCTTTCTTGCTCATGTTATGGACGTATGAGGAAAGAGTTATATGTTCATGTATAGGTCGATCGGTAAAATACGAGCTGTCGCCTGACACCGCTTTTACTTATCTTCTTTAAACATGACCGTTGACTCGACATTAAGAGATAAAATGCTTGAGTATTTACAATTATAGCGATTACCTATATCAAAGTATCTATAGTTTCTTATTATCAAAAAATCAATCCTCAAAGTACGTCAAATTTTTCCAAATTTAAAATCACATACTTTAATTCATTCATTTTCGTTAATGTTACTCATACTCACAATCATCAGCAAAATTTGCGTGTCGGTTGACATCCTTTCTTGCTCATGGTATGGACGTATGAGAAAAGAGTTATCGGTGTATGTATAGGTCGATCGGTAAAATACGAGCTGTCGCCTGACACCGCTTTTACTTATCTTCTGTAAACATAACCGTTGACTCGACATTAAGAGATGAAATGCTTGAGTATTTACAACAATGTATAAATCGCGCGGTCGTCCTAAGGCTCTTCTATAACTTGCCTTCGGAGCGCTCCCGCGCTCCTTGATTATAGTGATTACCTATATCAAAGTATCTATAGTTTATTATTATCAAAAATCAATCCTCAAAGTACGTAAAATTTTTCCAAATTTAAAATCACATACTTTAATTCATTCATTTTCGTTAATGTTACTCATACTCATAATCATCAGCAAAATTTGCGTGTCGGTTGACACCCTTTCTTGCTCATGGTATGGACGTATGAGAAAAGAGTTATATGTGTATGTATAGGTCGATCGGTAAAATACGAGCTGTCGCCTGACGCCGCTTTTACTTATCTTCTTTAATCATGACCGTTGACTCGACATTAAGAGATGAAATGCTTGAGTATTTACAATTATAGTGATTAGCTATATCAAAGTGTCTATAGTTTATTATTATCAAAAAAACAATCCTCAAAGTACGTCAAATTTTTTCAAATTTAAAATCACATAGTTTAATTCATTCATTTTCGTTAATGTTACTCATACTCACAATCATCAGCAAAATCTGCGTGTCGCTTGACACCCTTTCTTGCTCATGTTATGGACGTATGAGAAAAGAGTTATATGTGCATGTATAGGTCGATCGGTAAAATACGAGCTGTCGCCTGACACCGCTTTTACTTATCTTCTTTAAACATGACCGTTGATTCGACATTAAGAGATGAAATGATTGAGTATTTACAATTATAATTAATACGTCTATCTAAGTTTTATAGTTCATCATTATTAAAAAATCAATCTTCAAAGTACGTTAAATATTTTTTAAATTTAAAATAAAATATTGTAATTATATATGTAACTGTACAATCCACAATGTGACTGAGAATGTCCAATAGTTCTCTAAAGCTTACAACATGTATTAGTAAAGATAATAAAGTGCCTGAAGAGGTCGACAATACAGGTCGACGAAACGTCGCAATTTTTAAATAAAACAATTTTTTTATTTAACTCAACACCTAGCCCGATATCAGATCGAAAATAAAAATATTCTTCTATACACACATCTATAAAAGTTGTCGTTAACTATTGTTACGTGTGCATACTATGCTCAACGTTAATGAGGCGGATCGGGTTGCATCGAGCAACATGAGGACGACTCGAAGAAAGACGTGCACCGGCTTCGGTAGCTCAGTGGTCAGAGCACTCGTGGCGAAAACGAAAGGTCCGGGGTTCCATTCCCCGCCGAGTCACGCCGTGCTGTTTTTTTATCGAGTTGTTCTCCATTTATTTAGTTGCGAGTTCTCACTCGTAACACTATGTGTCGGTATAGATTTGATTGTTATATTTTTCAATCGTTCAAAGTAACCTAAGCCTTAACTAAAAAATCTGACATACAATTTTAATCTCACGATATTTTCTTATAAAATAATGTCATGTATATTTCGAATTATGTTACAATTTATAGTATAAATTATATAACAAATTTTTAATTTTTAGTTAAATACTTTAATGATGACACTAATTTAAAATTTTTCACTTTTGATAAAGAATGCTGTTTGTGCGAGACCCGGAATAAAGTGCTCAAGCTCCGACCGTGCGAGCATAGAATATGCGACACTTGTGTGAGAAGCATCATATCAAGAAGATGCCCTATATGTCGGACTGCAATAAACTCCTATTTACCACGTGAGATGATGGGAGGTGAGCGATGGAATGATGGAATACCTGAACAGCTCGAGAGAGAATTCCATCGAGATTTATTGCAGCAAATAGGATTTGTTTTATAAATGTTTCAAATTATGTTCCACGATATTAAAAAAAAGTTCTTATTACTATATAAAGGTTATTTACAAATTAATAACTATGTATAACTCACTCCTCACGTCGCTCGGTAATACAAAAACGTGTCCTATTAATTACTAAATAAGCTAGCTCACACTATTTTATAATAAAATTAATCGACATATATTTAAAAAGTATTATTATCCTCCAAAAAATCTTTAGCGTGTATTCATTTATTTTATATTTTATTTTAATATATTTAATGCTTTGTATACGTTTCTCGATATGTCTAAATTTCGTTATCTTTAAAAATTACTTAATAAACTAGAAAGTTATTTGTATAAATAGTATATTACGACACTAGGCCAAAAAGTTGGATTTCCGGACCGGCGTCACTTTGATGCCCGAGGCGAAGTCGAGGCGTTGATGCGCGCCGGCCAGGTCATCCAACATTCTGGCCATGTGTCGTATACCATTTTTCTTCATCCTCAGCCGAAAGTACGTTTACCTGAGTGGCTACACGGGAGGTTGGCTGCCAGACTTTTGCAAAATCGAGGCGAAGCCGAGATTGCATAAAAAATATGCAAAGAAAATATAATAATAATAAAAACATAAATTATACGTTTCTTAAATATTATACAATAATAAACTTTATTTAATTACTCATTTTCTTTATTACAAGCACACGAAGCACACCGAAAGTGCACCCATGGAAACCTCTTATATAAGATTTTCGATAAAAATGACTTTATATTTAATCAATTGAAGGAAATGCCCGTCGATTTTATGTTAATTTTAATAATGAGTAGCGGTCAGGGTCGTGAAAGGATCGTCATCCCAGTGGCGCAAATGGTAGCGTAGCTGCCCGGTATGCAGAAGGTTGTCGGTTCGAGCCCGACCTGGGCCGTTATTTTTTTCGTTCTCGTTTTTTATCCTATACCTTTATCTTTACAACCTTCCCTTTCCATGTATTCTCCTTTCTAAAAAATTTTTGACTGCACTAATGTTTCAAATAGCTTCTAAAATTTAAAGATGTATTGAAACACATATAAAGAAAGTGCTTGATAAGTTAGTTACCTTCCTTATCTTTGCCCGAATAGCCGTTAGATTCATTATTAAAAATAAAAATGACTTTGTTTTTCCAATAGAATTCGGTACTTGAAAATGTGAGCACAAAAATGTGCATTTGCGCATTAATGGGTTATTATACTCTTCATATCTCCGAAATAAATCAACCGATTTTCGTCGGGTAAAGCTTATTATCTTCGTCTCGCGGGAAAAGGAAAATACCCTGATGGATTTGAGTTTTTATTAATTTTGTTTTGTTTTCTAACCAAAAAACAATTTTGAATTTTTAGTTTTTTTGATTTTTTCATATCTTACAGTCATTATTACATAATATAATAAACTTTTCTTGAAAGGTATTTAAATTACCTATATTTCCTTTTTTAAAATTTAAAATATCTTCACTCTGTCAATTGTTATTAACGAAAACTTTTTTATATTTCATAAATTATTTTCTCAAAAATAATTTATTTATCGACTTGACATAAATAGCGAGTTATTACACTAATTCAAGACTATATGTGGTTAAAATTTCAAGAGAATATCTGCATTTGTTTTTTAGAAAAAAAATTATTTTCCAAAAAGGAATTTTTTTACTTATAATTTTTTTTTTATTTTTATATCTTACAGCCATTATTACATAATATAATAAACTTTTCTTGAAAGGTATTTAAATTACCTATATTTTCTTATTTTAAAATTTAAAATATCTTCACTCTGTCAATTGTTATTAAGGAAAACTTTTTTATATTTCATAAATTAATTTCTCAAAAAATATTTTATTTATCGACTTGAAATTTTAACCAGTTAGTTATTACGCTAATTGAAGACTATATATGGTTAAAATTTCAAGATATTATCGTCATTTGTTTCTTTAGAAAAAAATTATTTTAGAAAAACTTGCGTTTTCGTTGTCGCACGATAACTAGAGCAAAAATTATCCAATCGTCCTGAAATTTAGCACAGATGTAGCCTTCATATATCTTCAAATCAAGTTCGTTGCCCAAAAAATCGGTCCATTACGAAAAAGATATTTGAGATTAACAATTTTGTTAAAAAATGTTTGAATCGCGTTATCTCAGAGAATATTTGATTTATCGACTTAAAATTTAAACCACTTATTAAACTTATAGAAAACTATATTTGAGTAAAATGTCAAGAGATTATCTTATTTGTCTTTTAGAAAAAATTATTTTAGACAAATTTGCGTTGTCGTTGTCGCACGATAACTAGAGCAAAAATTATCCAATCTTCCTGAAATTTGGCACAAATCTAGCTTTCATATATCTTCAAATCAAGTTCATTGCCCAAAAAAAATCCGGAAAAAGATATTTGAGGTTAAAAATTTTGTTAAAAAATATTTGAATCGCGTTATCTCAGAGAATACTTGATTTATCGACTTAAAATTTTAATCACTTATTAAACTTATAGAAGACTATATTTGATTAAAATGTCAAGAGATTATCTTCATTTGTCTTTACAGGAAAAATTTTTTAGAAAAAATTTGCGTTTTCGTTGTCGCAAGATAACAAGAGCAAAAATTATCCAATCATCCTGAAATTTGGCACAGATGTAGCTTCTATATATACTCAATCAAGTTCGTTGCCCAAAAAAATCGGTCCTTTACAGAAAAAGATATTTGAGGTTAAATCTTTTTTTTTTTAATTTTTGAATCGCGTTTTCTCAAAGAATACTTGACTTATCGACTTGAAATTTTAACCAGTTCATTACGAAAAAAGATATAACACACACTTTAAGCTGAATCCGGACCCATGACCCTCTCCTGGTTAGTGTAACGGCACAAGATAAAGTATTAAATTTAAAATATTAGAAGTAAAAATTAATTAAAGGGATCAATAAATTAAGTTTAAGGAAGCTACGTCCCACATAGCATGAAAAGTTTTTATGAAACCTTTCAAGAAATATTTCATGAATAGCTTGCCACAACCTTGCTGCAATATTACAGAAACCTCTCAAAAATATTTTCAGTAAGATTTCATTACAGAAACATTTTATTTTCAATTAATGTTAAAAGTTGACCATCAAAATACATTTCATGAAATAATACTGCAAGCTTTTCTAAAGCTTTCAAAATCTTTCTTACAACGTCTCTGAAAAGAAACATATAATATTTCATGAAATATTATGGAAAGGTGTTGAAAAAATTAAAAAGATGCTTTTATTCCTACAGAACCATTCAAGAAACATTATTAAAACCTTGCAAAAAATTTCACGAAAGGTTGTAAGAAATCTTACAAAAACATTTCCTGTATCATTGTCTGAAACGTTTTAGCAAAGTTTTCGCAACATTTTTGATGCGGAATAGACACCGTGAAAAAGCATTTCAAGAAATGTTACTGCAAGGTTTTTCAAAGCTTTCGAGAAAGTTTTCTCGCAAACATTCTCTGAAGAAACATTTCATGAAATATTACGAAAAGGTTTCAAAAAGATTTCTTGAAAACATTTTTTTATGAATCTGAAAATGTATAAAATATTTCCGAAACCTTTCAAAAATATTTCACGAAAGGTTATAAGGAAACATTTCAAAAACTTTTTCTGTATCATTACCTAAAACGTTTTGGCAAAGTTTTCGCAACGTTTCTGATACGCAATAGATACCATGAAAAAGCAATTCAAAAAATGTTACTGCAAAGTTTTTCAAAGCTTTCCAGAAAGTTATCTCGCAAACATTCTGTAAAGAAACATTTCATGAAATATTACGAAAAGTTTTCAAAAAGATTTCTTGGAAATATTTTTTTATGATACTGAAAATGTATAAAATATTTGTGAAACCTTTCAAAAATATTTCACGAAGGTTATAAGGAAACATTTCAAACACTTTTTCTGTATCATTGCCTAAAACGTTTTAGCAAAGATTTCGCAACGTTTTGGTTACGAAATAGACATCGTGAAAAAGCATTTCAAGAAATGTTACTGCAAGGTTTTCCAAAGCATTCCCGAAATTTTTTTGAAAAACTTCTCTAAAGAAACATTTCATGAAATATTATGAAAAGGTTTTCAAAACCTTTCTTAGAAAAATTTTTTTATGATACTGAAAATGTATATAATATTTGTGAAACCTTTCAAAAATATTTCACGAAAGGTTATAAGGAAACATTTCAAAAACTTTTTCTGTATTATTGCCTAAAACGGTTTAGCAAAGTTTTCGCAACGTTTCTGATACGCAATATCCCACATAGCATGAAAAGTTTTGGTGAAACCTTTCAAGAAATATTTCATGAAAAGCTTGCCACAACCTTGCAGCAATATTACAGAAACCTCTCAAAAATATTTTCAGAAAGATTTCAGGAAACCTTACCGAAACGTTTTAAAAGCTTTTCAATGAATGTTAAAAGTAGACCATCAAAATATATTTCATGAAATAATACTGCGAGCTTTTCTAAAGCTTTCATGAAATCTTTCTTACAACGTCTCTGAAAAGAAACGTGTAATATTTCATGAAATATTATGGAAAGGTGTTGAAAAAATTTCTCAAAATATGTGTTTATTCCTACAGAACCATTCAAGAAACATTCTTAAAACCTTACAAAAATATTTCACGAAAGGTTATAAGGAAACCTTTCCAAAACATTTCCTGTCTCATTGCATGAAACGTTTTAGCAAAGTTTACGGAACGTTTTGCAAACGCACTTCAAGAAATGTTACTGCAAGGTTTTATAAAGCTTTCCCGGAATTTTTAGCGCAAACTTCCTATAAAGAAACATTTCATGAAATGTTACGAAAAGGTTTCAAAAAGATTTCTTGGAAGGATTATTTTATGAAACTGAAAATGTGAAAAAATATTTCCGAAACTTTTTAAAAATATTTCACGAAAAGTTATAAGGAAGCTTTCAAAAACACTTCCTGTATCATTTTCTGAAACGTTTTATCAAAGTTTTCGCAACGTTTTGGATACCAAATTGACAGCGTAAAAACGCATTTCAAGAAAAGCTACGGCAAGGTTTTACAAAGCTTTCCCGAAATTTCTGTAGCAAACTTTCTATTCAGAAACATTTCATGAAATGTTACGAAAGGTTTGAAAAAGATTTCTTGGAAGGATTTTTTTATGAAACTGAAAATTAAAAAAAATATTTCCGAAACCTTTTAAAAATATTTCACTAAAAGTTATAAGGAAGCTTTCAAAAATATTTCCTGTATCGTTTTCTGAAACGTTTTATCAAAGTTTTCGCAACGTTTTCGATACGATATTGACAATTTAAAAACGCATTTCAAGAAAAGTTACTGCAAGGTTTTACAAAGCTTTCCCGAAATTTTTCTAGCAAACTTTCTATACAGAAAACCATTCATGAAATGTTACGAAAAGGTTTGAAAAAGATTTATTAGAGGGCTTATTTTATGAAACTGAAAATGTGAAAAAATATTTCCGAAACCCTGAAAAAATATTTCACGAAAAGTTATAAGGAAGCCTTCAAAAACAATTTCTGAAACATTTTCTGAAACCTTTTAGCAAAGTTTACGCAACGTTTTGGATGCGATATTGACATCGTGAAAACGCATTTCAAGAAATGTTAACGCAAGGTTTTACAAGGCTTTCCCGAAATTTTTCTCGCAAACTTTCTATAAAGAAACCTTTCATGAAATGTTACGAAAAGGTTTGAAAAAGAATTCTTGGTAGAATTTTTTTATGAAACCGAAAATGTAAAAAAATATTTCCGAAACCTAGCAAAAATATTTCACGAAAAGTTATAAGGAAGCTTTCAAAAACATTTCCTGTATCATTTTCTGAAACGTTTTAGCAAAGTTTTCGCAATGTTTTGGATCCGATATTGACAGCGTTTAAATGCATTTCAAGAAAGGTTACTGCAAGGATTTACTAAGCTTTCCCGAAATTTTTCTCGGAAACTTTCTCTAAAGAAACATTTCATGAAATGTTATGAAAAGGTTTGAAAAAGGTTTCTTGGAGGGCTTATTTCATGAAACTGAAAATATGAAAAAATATTTCCGAAACCCTGCAAAAATATTTCACGAGAAGTTATAAGGAAGCCTTCAAAAACATTTTCTGAAACATTTTCTGAAACCTTTTAGTAAAGTTTACGCAACGTTTTGGATGCGATATTGACATCGTGAAAACGCATTTTAAGAAATGTTAATGCAAGGTTTTACAAGGCTTTCCCGAATTTTTTTCGGAAACTTTCTATAAAGAAACATTTCATAAAATATTACGAAAAGCTTTCAAAAAGATTTCTTGGAAGTATTTTTTTATGAAACTAAAAATGTAAATAAATATTTCCGAAATCTTGCAAAAATATTTCCCGTAAAATTATAAGGAAGCTTTCAAAAACATTTCCTGTATCATTTTCTGAAACGTTTTAGCAAAGTTTTCGCAATGTTTTGGATCCGATATTGACAGCGTTTAAACGCATTTCAAGAAAGGTTACTGCAAGGATTTACTAAGCTTTCCCGAAATTTTTCTCGGAAACTTTCTCTAAAGAAACATTTCATGAAATGTTATGAAAAGGTTTGAAAAAGGTTTCTTGGAGGGCTTATTTCATGAAACTGAAAATATGAAAAAATATTTCCGAAACCCTGCAAAAATATTTCACGAAAAGTTATAAGGAAGCCTTCAAAAACATTTTCTGAAACATTTTCTGAAACCTTTTAGTAAAGTTTACGCAACGTTTTGGATGCGATATTGACATCGTGAAAACGCAGTTCAAGAAATGTTAATGCAAGGTTTTACAAGGCTTTCCCGAATTTTTTTCGGAAACTTTCTATAAAGAAACAGTTCATAAAATATTACGAAAAGCTTTCAAAAAGATTTCTTGGAAGTATTTTTTTATGAAACTGAAAATGTAAAAAAATATTTCTGAAACCATGCAAAAATATTTCCTGAAAAGTTATAAGGAAGCTTTCAAAAACATTTCCTGTATCATTTTCTGAAACGTTTTAGCAAAGTTTTCGCAACGTTTTCGATACGATATTGACAGCGTATAAACGCATTTCAAGAAATGTTACTGCAAGGATTTACGAAGCTTTCCCGAAATTTTTCTCGCAAACTTTCTCTAAAGAAACATTTCATGAAATGTTACGATAAGGTTTGAAAAAGATTTCTTGGAAGAATTTTTTTATGAAACTGAAAATGTAAATAAATATTTCCGAAATCTTGTAAAAATATTTCGCGAAATGTTATAACGAAATCTTTCAAAAACATTTCCTGTATCATTTTCTGAAACGTTATTGCAAAGTTTTCGCAACGTTTTCGATATGAATTGACATCGTAAAAACGCATTTCAAGAAATATTACTGCAAGGATTTACGAAGCTTTCCCGAAATTTTTCTTGCAAACTTTCTCTAAAGAAACATTTCATGAAATATTACGAAAACGTTTCAAAAAGTTTACTTGGAAAGATTTTTTTATGAAACTGAAAATGTAAAAAATATTTCGGAAAGCTTGCAAAATCATGTCACGAAAAGTTATAAGGAAGCTTTCAAAAACCTTTCCTGTATCATTCTTACACGCCCTCCGGTCTTAAAGCCATTTTAACTCAAACGTAGATCCCTAACTTATCGGCACATAAATATTATGTTTTTTATCACATCTAAAAAAATTTTTAGGAAAAAGCGTTTTTTCACACCCACCGAAATTGGTTTAAGCATACTGTATTAAATTTCCAAATGATTCCATCCATTAGATTTTTCCAAAAACGTTTTCCAAATTAGTAATTAACCCGAACAAAGCATGAAACATTTCAAAATCCATTTTAGAAAAATCTAATTAATGCAATGATTTAAAAATTTAATAGGGCATTTCACTTAATGTTATTTCGGAGAGCATGAAGAACGCTTTTTCTAAAATTCTTGTTTAAATACGATAAAAGAATTAAAGTTTAGGTGCCGGTAAGGTAGGGATCATGTCGGTACTTCACATGACCTTAACAAAAGAATTAGTTGAGTCTATTAAATATCATAGTCGAAAGTACTCAATATGTTGTCTTCTAATCAAATGTTTGTAATTTTTATTCAAGTTTACTCTATACTTAGCTAAAATTAAAATTTTGTACGGTAGAAGCGTTGCGTAGCGTAGTGGTTAGAGCGTCAGCCTTGTAATCCGAGGGTCTCGAGTTCGATCCCACCTTAGGTCAAAATTTTTTTCTGCGTTTTTTCTGTAAGATAATTTGTAAATGCGAAATTGCGAGCGATAATTAATATAAATTAATGCAAATATATAATAATTTAATATTAAAAAACATATCTGATATAATAACTATTCATATATATTAAGTTGCAGGAGTTCAGGAAAGATCATCAACTTGTTTTCAAAATTGTTAAAAAAATATTAAAACATTTCTATTTCCGATTTCTTTTGAAAAATATTTTTTAAATCTTTTTAAAATGTTTCAAAAATCTTACTTGATGGTTTTGAGGCCTCTTAGAAACTTGCGTAAACATTGTCGTATCCTTTCAGAAATATTTCACAGAAGTTTTCAGGAAACCTTTCCAATATCTTTCACAAAATATTTCTTGAAATATTTTTTAAATATTTCAAAAACCTTATGTGATGATTTGGCAACCTCTTAGAAACTTGCGTAAAACATGGTCGTAACCTTTCAGAAATATTTCACAGAACTTTTCAGGAAACCTTTCGAAAAATATTTTTGTGAATCTTTTTGAAATATTTCAGAAACCTTTCGTGATGGTTTAGAGACCTCTTAGAAACTTGCGTAAAACATTGTCGTAACATTTCAGAAATATTTCACAGAACTTTTTCAGGAAACCTTTCAGATACCTTTCGAAAAATATTTTTGTAAATCTTTTTAAAATATTTCAGAAATCTTTCGTCATAGTTTTCAGACCTCTTAGAAACTTGCATAAAACATTGTCGTAACATTTCAGAAATATTTCACAGAACTTATTAGGAAACCATTAAGATACCTTTCGAAAAATGTTTTTTTAAAACTTGTTGAAATATTTTGAAAAGTTTTCGTGATGGTTTTGAGACCTCTTAGAAACTTGTGTAGAACATTGTCGTAACTTTTCAGAAATATTTCACAGAACTTTTCAGGAAACCTTTCAGATACCTTTCGAAAAATATTTTTTGAAAACTTGTTGAAATATTTTGAAAAGTTTTCGTAATGTGTTGAGACATCTGAGGCACTTGCATAAAATATTGTCACAACCTTTCAGAAATATGTCTTGTAACTTTTCAGAAAAAGCTTTCAGAAAATATTTCCAGAATTCTTTTTAAAACGATTTAAAAACCTTTCATGAAATTTTTAGGCATCTGAGGCACTTTCCTGAAACATTGTCAAAACCTTTTAGAAAACTTTCATGTAACCTTTTAGGAAAGGTGTCAAATATATTTCAAGAAATATTTTTGAACGTTTATTGCACGGACATATGAACCTTTTAGAAACCTTTTTCCGAAATATTTTTGCAAGATTTCCAACCTTTCATGAAACCTTTCGAAAATCTTGCAGAAACATTTCGTGCTATGTGGGGTGCCAATGAATTGGCAGCGGTTTTTTTATTATGCTAAGGGTTAGGGTTATAGAATTACTAATATTAATATTGTCCCTTACATTCAAAGTATTTCGGAGCATACCCCATATGCTCCATAAAGTTGGCGGTTTAAGCTTTACTTTTAGTGTATTAAAATAAATAATTAAATTATTTTCTTCTGAGTTAGAGAGTAAATTTTTATTTTCCTCTCGCCATTTTTTGTAGGTATTGTATACTATCATATACCGATCAGAAGATTTCTTTGGTAATGTTTCAATTTGTACAATAAGACTTGTCTCCTCGTCAAAATGTTTGAGTACTTCGTTTTCGTCGGCGGAACCTTCAGACAACGAGTCATCCATTTTTGAGTTTTATAACTTTATAATGTTTAAGCATCACAAAGACGTTTTTGGCGATATGTTTGACGTTGTGAGGTTAAACATAGGTTAAGATAAACACCGAAAATACATACAGCCGCTACAGTACGCAGTCATGAGCGTTGCTATGACAACGGCCACAACAATTTTGTAACTAATCTAGCCGCAAAAGCCGTTGTTCCCGGCGCGAAAACAGGTCGGGAAGTCGTACTTTCGGCTAGGGGATGAAGAATAATACATTACACACCTAGGGAGAAAAAAACTTTTACTCCCATAGAGCATATACTATTTTTCACTATACCCCGCGGGCCGAAAATACCACATTCGCGTTTTTGAGCCGGGAGCGAAAGTGGCACTTTCGGGCAGGGTATGGTGAAGTAGTATATTACGATATTTTATAGCACGATTATCTAAGTCCACTGTCACGCCTCTGCGTGCCTTAAGCAGTCCATTTTTGCACCGTGAGGTTAGATAAACACGGTGCAATAATCGACTACTTAAGTCACGGATAGGTGTGGACTTAAGTGCAGACTTAGGTCACACCGTGCTATAAAAATAGTACATTACGCACCAAGGGAGGGAAGTGAGGCACTTCAATCCGCGTGTGACATTAACACCCGAGCCGAAGGCGAGAGCGGTAAACACGCGGAATGAGCTGTCTCACTTCACTTCCATGTTGCGTGTACTATTTTGTCTCATGTATTCCCTGGAGGAATAGTACATTACGATACAAGTGCGATAAGTAGCGCATTATTTCACGGCGTGAAGTTAGGGCCCGAGCGTAGCGATCACGTACAATTTTTTATAACACTGCCTGCCTTAAGTCCGCTGTCACGCCTATCCGTGTGCTAAGCAGTCTCGCTACGCTCGTGCGCTAACCTCACGGTGCAATAATGGACTACTTATTGCACGGATATGCATGACATAAGTGCGGACTTAAGTCACGCAGTGCTATAAAGTATATTATTGTCTTCTCACCCTGATCTCAGGGTCTTAAATGCCACATTACCTCACGCCTAAAACTGCGAGGCTTATGCGCGTCGCTGTTTCTAGGCGTGAGGGAATGTGGCACTTTCGGTCGTGAGAGCAGGGTGGGAAGACAACAGTTTCCGATAAGGTATGAGATAAAAATAATTTAATGAACACTGTAAAGTATTTATTATTAAAGCTAATCTGTGTTAGTTTGAAAGTCATTTAAAAAATAGTTTTATGAACATTAAAAATCATTTATTATTAAAGCTAAGCTATGTGTCTCCTAGTGTTATCTCCATGAAGTCTTCGCCCAAATACAAGGATCTCAATTTTAAGATGGTTTTCTTATTCAGGCATGCCGTTCCATATATGTGCAAATCCGCGGACTACAGACAACAACTGGGGTACAAAAACGGACAAAATTTTTTTTGAGGGCACACCTACCACATAAGGTTTTTACGGTTCTTTGGGGGTCTCCCAACATGAAAATACTTGTGTACACTCATTATCCGTTGCCAAACTTTTTTGCCGACGAAATCAATTTTTCTTATGAAAATTTAACATGGGAAAAATGGACGAAAAGTAGTCATTGATGATTAACCAATAGCAAACTATTGAAGAGATCAAACCAAATTTCACAAAAAAGCGATTAAAGCTGAAGAATAGAGCTTTAATTTGAGATGAGAATCGTTAAAATCGGTCGATTCTGTGCAAAGCTAGGTGAATTTGAAAATGGCGAATAATGACGAAAATGAGAGATATTTTTCAAACCCACGTAATTCTTCAAATTTTTGTCATTTTTCGCCATTTTCAACTTCACGTAGCTTTGCACAGAATCGACCGATTTTAACGATTCTCATCTCAAATTAAAGCTCTATTCTTCAACTTTAATCGCTTTTTTGTGGTATTTGGTTTGGCCTCTTCAATAGTTTGCTATTGGTTAATCATCAATGACTACTTTTCGTCCATTTTTCCCATGTTAAATTTCCATAAGAAAAATTGATTTCGTCGGCAAAAAAGTTTGGCAACGGATAATGAGTGTACACGAGTATTTTCATGTTGGGAGACCCCCAAAGAACCGAAAAAACCTTTCCGTTTTTGTACCCCAGTTGTTGTCTGTAGTCCGCGGATTTGCACATATATTTGCACCTGCGATCACGAAAATTTGCACACTTGGGACAAAGTCTGCGACGACACTTGTAACTGTAACCATGCTGTTAATGTCAACGCGTCCCTTTATTAGCACGGTTTTCAGTTGTGAAATTGCAGGTGCAATAATCGGCGCTGGAAATTGGCAAGTTGGTTTCGCTTCGCTCGTGCAAAAGACACGTGAGCTAAATTATGCACTAGTTCTGAACAGTATTAAATACCACGAGCACTGAAAAATCATACCAAAGTTGTTATTTTGATGTTAGAGTGATAATTCACACGTTAGCTATAAAATATGGTAAATTTTAACAGAGAAATAAAGAAAAATAATTAGTAGAAATTAATGTAAGTATGATTATGTAAATATACTGTACAATAAATTTAATTTGAATAAAAAAAAAACATAAAAGACGGTGTTTTGTGTATGTTCTCAAAACAAAAATATACATGCTTTGAAACAAATTGGGACATATTCTTCTAATATTTTTCTAGTGGAATATGTAAAAATATAGAGTTTACGTCATTGTCTAATCCTCTTAATTCAAATGAGTGCTATTTATTATTCAGTAGAAAATCATGCTGAAAATAACAATTTTGATTAGGATGAAATTATAAATAATCACTTGATACGAGATATGTAAGGACTTCTCCGGAAGCAACGTATCGTTTGTTGAAGTATCCACTGAATGACCTATTACAGGTTTTTCTCGTTTTTCTCCATTACTAATCATCCTATAGGTCCAATCAACATCTTATTTTGTTCGTAATTTTATTTTCTACAATTTATCTCATTGGGCAATCAAGATTGGTCCATTAGTTACGGATTCATAAGCAAAATTGTTAATAATAAATAGATGGGACATACTTGCGGGTGGAAATTATATCCCGGTAATACTAGGATAGATTAGGTATACATAATGGTATACATGGGCATCTTAATCAATGTCAGTTCTTGAAAACATTAGCAGTCTTCCCGGAGATGCGCCCACTATTTACTTGCCTCAAAAGTTTTGATCATTATCGTCTTTCTAGACACAAGAAAGCTAGCGCTCTTCAAGCGTATGCATAAGTCTATCAATTACCTAAAAAGATTCATAGTTTGGATAATGTTTTTTTAAATCGAGGGAAATAAGTACTTCATTCGCTTAACTATTAAGAGCATTATTTACCAGATACGTTCGTATCATCGACATCCTCTATAGGGAGGCATGGTGTGGTTTGTGCACATAAGAATTATGCACATATTTATTGTGCACACTTTAGCATTGGAGTATACACATAGATATAGATATACACCAATGCTAAAGTGTGCACAATAAATATGTGCATAATTCTTATGTGCACAAACCACACCATGCCTATAGGGAGAACTATGCTGGTGCACAATAATATGTGTACAAAGTCTTGACTTATTATATAATAAATAGCCTTTTTATAACTTTATTCATTAAAAATTAAGTTGTGTTAAATATTATGTATTTTATCGTTGGTGTAGAACAATATGTGTACAAAGTTTGGGCTTTTTATATTAAAAATAAGTGTATATGACTTCGCGTGTACGATGAAAATTATTTATATATTATTCTTATGTGCACAAACCACACCATGCCAATTGAGGGTGTACAATGTTATTCGGTTAGTGTAAAATAATTCTGTGTAGAATTATAAAAAAACGAACAATTATTTGTCCGTGTAAAATAGTATGTGTTGGATATTTACCATTTTTAATCATTGTAGAACAAATTTTAGTGCACAATGTATTGTGTGCGATATTAAGTTCTATTTAATAATTATTCTTTTTATGTGTAGAAAGTAAACGTGTACAATAATATTTCATTTCTAAGAAACTGGTGTTTAACTCTGAGAGATATTTTAGGCTAAAACTGTTATAGCCATCTTTTCATATCGAAATTTTTCGAAAACGGCTTTATGTATATGTTACTAAAAAGTGGAAATGACGCGCGATACGCACGCGTGTTGTTTACTTGCTTTTTCTAATTTAATAAGCTATTAGGTTCATTATTTAAAAATATTGCAACGAGGTATAATGAAGGTAGGTTAATGAAATTGTCTATCAATCAAAAAACATGTATTTTTTTATGAATAACTAAAGACGGTATTATTTAAATAAAATTAAAAATATACCCCTACAGCGAGTTTTCAATCATTGTGAAAGCAGATAAGATTATGAAAATAAACAATTTATTAAAATAATACAGATCTTTGTTATTTCTTAAAGAACTAATTATTTTGAAATATTTTCCACTTATTACACTTATTACACTTATTAAAAACTATATTTGGTTAAAATTTCAATACATTTTCTTCATTTGTTTTTGAGAAAAATTATTTTATAAAAGTATAAAAAAATGAATTGATAAATTAGTTTGAGAAAGCTAAGTGCCAATGAATTGGCAGCGGTTTTTTTATTTAAATTATCTCTAGCCTGTCATTTGTTATTAATGAAAATATGGTTTATATTTCTTGAATTAATATCTCAAAAAATTTTTCCACTCAAAATTTTTACCACTTATTACACTTATCGAGTACAACATTGTGTTAAAATTTCAAGAGGTTATGTTGATTTGTTTACGAGAAAAAAATTATTTTTGAAAACAAGTGCGTTTTCTTTCGTTAACGATATCAGGAGTAAAAGTCAATGAATCGTTTTGAAATTTGGCAAAGAATTAGCTTTTTTATATCTAAGGATTCAGTTCTTTGCCGAAAAAAATCTGACCGTTGTGATCAAAGATATTTGAGGTTAAAATTTTTTTATAAATTTCTTATATTTGCATTTTTAAAAAGAATATTCGATTGATGGACTCAAAATTTTTACCACTTATTACACTTATCGAGTACAACATTGTGTTAAAATTTCAAGAGGTTATGTTGGTTAAAATTCTTTAACTTATTCCAAATTAGCCCCAAAACACACATATAAAGTTTTAGAGCAAAATATGCAATAGTTCTATTTAATTTGTACATCATATATAAATAAAATAATTATTGTTTACTGGCATATCCCCGAGAAAGTAATTTCAGATTGAGTCCCGCGGCAACGTGTACTAGGGCAACGATAATAATTGACTTTCAAAATATGAATTTCGTAAAAATTTCATAAAAATATTTCATAAAAATATCGATTCTTAAATATGAAAAAAACTACCTCTCTGTTAAATTTCAAAACGATTCGTTATCTTTTGTTAAGAAGTATAACTTAGTTATTATATTTGTATGATTGTTACAATAATGGATTAACTTTAAACCACTAAGTCGAGCAGGATAGTAATTAAATACCTGTTTCAAAACAAATATTTATTAGATATTGCCAATACATACTTTTCTTTCGCAAACTAATGTATTTCTTTAAAATTTTTTATAACAATAATTAATTGTTTGTATAGGATACATAAATAAAAAAACAAAAAAGATATTTTTTATATTCGGCGAATTTCAAGATGTATACTTAAATTTCAATAACGCATATTTTTTCTTTTCAGTTCACTGACATACCAACTGAATTATTGTTAATATTCAGCGTATTTTTACGAGATTTTACAGTGTTTTTTCGAGTATGAGATACTTATATTTTATATTATAAGATTTTGGTATTTTCGCCTGTATGGGAATTGAATTTCGGCATTATACCTATTATGGAAACTAAGTTTCGGCATTTTCCCCATGGATGTTATCATCGTCGGTATTTTTCATTTCGATAATTTTCATTTCTGAAATTTCACTTTCGATATTTTGGGTATTCGTTAAAAACATTTTCGGCATATTCCCTTTCTATAATTATACTTTCGTCGTTTTCCCCGCTCGGTGAAAATTCTTTCTGAAGATTTAATTGTCGGTAATATTGCTTATTGAGATTTTCCTTGATCGGCTGAACTTACTATCTCAAAATATACCTGTCGCTAAAATCACCTATCGGGATTTTCCCTGTCTGTGATTTCCCCTATCGGGATATCTACCCACCCCCTAATACTGACCTTAACCGGCACACACATGCGCACGCGGTATTATAAAGAGCCCTCGTTGGGTGCCCCGCTAATTTGTTCGCGTTTGATTAACGCTCGACTGGAATAATCGCCCGCTAATCTCTCCCTTCGTCTCTCTCTCTCTCTCTCCCCTCATTTTTCAATCGCGTGTACCTACTACCTCATCCTTTCCAATCCTTCCTTCCCAGCTCTATACCTTCTTCTCCGTGCTTTCCCCCAGAAATGGAAGAAAGTGTGCTTTTTCACGAGCGTGTAATACGCGTAGTGCGTACATTTTCCTCCCTCC
Source organism: Torymus aiolomorphi (assembly GCA_036365515.1). Lineage (NCBI taxonomy): Eukaryota > Metazoa > Arthropoda > Insecta > Hymenoptera > Torymidae > Torymus > Torymus aiolomorphi. The sequence goes on from CM070877.1 coordinate 18,314,001, forward strand.
CCGCAGCAGCGCGCGAGATTAAATTAGCCTCGACGTCTTTTGCGCCTTTTTCTCGCGAACCACGCCGCAGTTAGCTCGTGCGTAAGCGTTTACACTTTTTAATATTTATGAACCGAGAGCGCGTATGTGTCTGTGTACGCTAACCGGGTTAATTAAAGATCCGTTTTACGTGTGGGTGCAGCCGTCGCGCGCAAGCTCCGGTCGTTTCCGAGTTCGCTATGGCGTGTAAGTGTGGAGGTTTCAGTAGGTTAATCTTCAGGCTAGGTAAGTTCGTATTTCAAGTTGTGATCTTTTGAGATTTTTTTTCAATTATTCTTCTATATTTATAATAAAAATTATGTTTATGGTGAGAAGTCTACTTTGCATTTAAATAAGACGTTCGATTCCTCTTGACTGGTACATAATAAGATAGCATAGCCTACCTCACGCAGGTAGAAACTCAGGGGTGACTATTGTGCTTAAAGCTATTGCCAACTTCAAATTTCTCTCACTTCGGCTCTTTACAGTACCTACTTTCTACGCCACGGTAGATATACATGCATGTAATCCGACGGGTACCATTAAATAGTACTACTGAAGATACGATGCGTGTCCTTTAAACAAGTTTTATTACAGCGAACAGTAATTGTACGGGTCCGGATAATCCCTAGAACATCGGATTAGAACCTCATGCCTGCCGTGCTTGGTACCTACCATTATTTCGTTTATGATAGTTTACGCAGGATTAATTAGTTTTTGGTTGATGAATATACATATGAGGCGTTTCACGTCAACTGCCCCAGCGCGATTTTTGAGATATAAAATGGTTTGTAGTTTTTGAAGGTGAAAATGGAAAATTTCCGAGAAACTGCCTATATCATTGGAAAGCTGAGAAAAAAACACGTTGAAAACGCTTATCAAACAATTTTTTTAAGTACATTTTAGTATCATAAACATGAGTTGGAAATAGCACGATTTGGTACTCGCGCGCCGATCTGGGGCAGTTGACATGAAGCGCCTCATATATAATCGATTTGATGGAGGCAAAGGAAGGAAATCAAAGGCGTGATTTCATTTTTTAAGCGACGTTTCGTCGGCCTGGTCTGCCGACCTCTTTAGGCTTTATTTGAAAAAATATAAAATTACAGAAATTATTACATAAGCTATCAATCACAAAAGGTGTTATTGAATAAAAATTTGGTGCACATAACAATTTCATTAAACGGAATCTTGCATTTATTGTGTATAGAGTCAAATCTCCTATCTAAGCTGTCTAATACTAGTTGTAAGGGTATGTTTGTAAATAAGGAAGTAACGTCCAGCGAAAGAAATATGTAATCCTCCGGAATAATAGCCGAATTTAGTTTTAGTTTTAAATCCAAACTATTGTTAATATGAGATGACGGCAATTTAATAGAAGACTTAATCTCATTATAAATTGTTTTAGATAGAAAGTGGGTCGGACTATTAATTAAAGAAATTATCGGACGAACCGGTACCTCTTTTTTATGAATTTTAGGTAAACCATAACATTTTGCTAGTGTAGTATTGGTACATGAAAGAGAGTTGTTATGAAATTTTGTTCGTAAATAATTATTATTGTTTAGATTTTTCAAAATTGTGGAAGTATTAGTTTGTAATTTTTTTAACGGATTTTTTTTTATGTTTTCATAGGTGGTTCTGTCCGATAATAACTTTAGCATTTTTTCCTGATATTCGGTTTTTTGTAAACAAACAGTTACATTTCCTTTGTCAGAAGTAGTAAACATTATATCTGGGTAATTTTTGATGAATGCTTTTGTCTTTGCTATTTTGGTATTTAAAATTCTATCGAAATGATTCATATTAAATGTAATAAACGCAACGTAAATAAAAAAGAAGACGTTAAATTTCTTAACTCTTCATATGTTCCGTTATTAAGACTTTTAAACTAAAACTTATATGTCGCTTGTTTTCTCTCTATATGTATCTTTTGTTTGTAAATACATGCACCAATACACTGGATTGTGTACTATAAAAGCGTTGAATCTTTATGTCATGCACTCACTTCGACGATATGTGTATTACATAACACATTAATTTCTAAATAAGGTATCGATTGTTTGTTGTTTTGTTATATCTGTGATTGATAGCTTATGTAATAATTTCTGTAATTTTATATTTTTTCAAATAAAGCCTGAAGAGGTCGGCAGACCAGGCCGACGAAACGTCGCTTAAAAAATGAAATCACGCCTTTGATTTCGTTCCTTTGCCTCCATCAAATCGATTATATTTGTATATTCACCATCCACACACAACTGGAGTGCAATTTCTAATTTACATTCTACTTAAGGGGGTGCCATAGTCGTACCGTTACCGACCGAGAAATTCACACAGTTTCAAGCTGATTAAAAATAAAATACGTAAAATCACAAAAAAACAAGAGAACACTTCGCTGCGGTTTTGAATGTTCTATCACCTAGTGAAAGTTTAAAGTCGAAATATTAAGTGGTTTTTGCAAAAACTTTGAACAAAACAAAATTCGGTTTCGTTCAAAGTTTTTGCAAAAACAACTTGATATTTCGACTCCAAACTTTTACTGGATGATAGAACGTTCAAAACCGCAGCGAAGTGTTCTCTTGATTTTTGTGATTCGACGTATTTTATTTTTAATCAGCTTGAAACTGTGTGAATTGCTCGGTCGGTAATGGTAAGACTATGGAACCCCGTTAATTAGTTTTTGCTGGTAAGTAATTTTTCTTTAAAACATTGTAAATGTTATGAATTTATTGTTTAGTTCATTATAGACTATCAAATAATCATTACTTTTCTGATGATATGTAGACAGTGTAAATGTAGCTAAATATTTATATCTTCAAAGCAGAAATATTTAACATTCAATTACATTTATAGAATAATATATATATATACATACAAGGTGCAAACACTAGTTTACAAACTCTCGATGGGTTAACAATGTTGTTAACTAATTATTATACCTAAATAAAGTAATCAACGTTGTAAATAATTTTTAAGAATAGTTGTAAAAATTTTTGTGTAAATTTTGGGGTAACTCTGTTTAATCAAATTTTTAGCCTGATGAAGTCAGCGCTCCATAATGCTGACGAAACGTCGCTTTGATAAAAAGAAGCAAAATTAGAGTTTTTTTTCAACACCTAGCTCACCTGGCCCCACAAGATAAAAAAAAATCTACAAATAACAGTATACATACAAGGTTTTAGTAAAAAATGTGTATGTTATAATAGTTAAATTACTTCAGGCGTTTCTTAGAATACTTCGTACGACGCAATTATCTTCAGTCCAAATATAATGCCCTTTATCCGGTGATTCAATGCATAATAATTATTAAAACGTTAATTAACAACAAATTATATTTGTAATACAATAGAATTTCATTACTAAAAAGTTAATGACTGACAAGTTATATATATTCAAATGTCCATCAATCGCATAATTAGCCATTAATTATTTTATTTATACATACTAACTCACGTAATTAAAATCGAATATAATTATTCAAAATTTACCTACCACATTAAACCGCAGGCATCATTAACGAGCATCCAATTTGGAAGCTTAGAACGACGCTAGTAATACCAGCATGCTAATTAACGCTTTGTCGAAAAATCGCATTTCGACGCAGATGCACAAAACCAGCGCGCATTGTTGGCTAAATTCACCAGGACAGGCCCTCTACACCTTTCGCACAGCCTAATAAACATCCGGCGCGAGACTAGCGGCCTCCAAAAAAGGCAATGTGCCGGCCCATAAAAACGCGAGAATCTCAGAGCATCTCTAACACGAACTAATCCCATCCGGCGGCGCGACAAGGGCAAAAAGAAACGAGGCAAGTAGGCCCCCGCGCGGTCGTCCGAAAAATCTCCTCCTATAACCCGGCCGCGCAAACTATCACTTCATCGCCATGGGAGGCTCGCCTGAGAGTCGGGAACTCTCTCTCTCTCTTTCTCTCTCGTCTACACACCCATATATATATATATATATATATATATATATATATACACGTACATATCCCATCCATCCGCACACCTTTTTCACGCGCTCTCCCGTCTGGCGTCGTCTCACGTTTCCGAGTCGATCCGTACCTATACGGATATTTCGGCAGATTGCGCGCGTACACGGTAGCCGTCGTATATACCAAGACGCGCACGCAAAAGGAGTATTGGAAAAAGACGCTGCTGGTGCGTGTAACGTTATAGTGTGTGTGTGGTTCGAATTTTCGAGAGGAGCTGCTGCTGAGGTTTCGTAGAACAAGTATTTTAAAGTGTCCTGTTTGACTTGGTTAAACGCTGAGCGGTGTTTATGAATTACTATATATGCGTGCGGTGTATAAAGGTATAGATAGGGAAGTTTGCTGCAACAGATACGTAGTTGGTACGAGCGCAGTTGACCTATTTCGCTGTTTGCTCCGATGTTGTTTGATCGGTTTTGGTACTTAATTAATTATCGGTTAACAGCGGCAATTTGCTGGAGGCCTGTAATTTTGCTGATTGTTTTGGTGAAAATGAACGTTACTCGTGTATGTTGTAAATTTCCCTGGTAGACATTGAAATCATTTTTTGGGTAGTAAAGGGCTAGTTTTCTACCATAAGTGTAACGCTTTTTTCAACCTATTGCTTCTTCATAGAGGAAGCTTTGTAACGGTGAAAAAAATTTTCAAGACAAAAAATGTTCAAAAAGATGTTTTAAGACGTGACACAAGAACGACGCAGCGATAGCTGCAACTCAGCAATATAGGCGAGGCGCAAAATAGTCACGGCGACTCGCCCGAACACGAAAACGCTGACTAGACATAGGGACTTGGTCGCTAAGCCGGAGTTCAGACACTCATCGACAATAGCCCCACTTATAGGTGATTGAGAAAAGAGGGGGCTACACCAATTTTTACTATAAAAGCGGTAGCAAACCACGAGGAGAGGACAAGCCAAAGAGAGAGACCCAGGCTGGGACGCCGCCCGAGAAGGGTAACTAGAGAGACCGAGGCTACGACCAACGCTGCACGAGAGGAATTCACGACGATCATCAACCCAGCCACTACGTCGACCTGCTGAGACGACGGATGACCAAGACAGAGTTCACAGAATCACCAAGTACCTTCCTACCACAAAGAAACTACCGCCTTCCGCAATTGATTTAGGAGCGTCTCTCTCATTCTCTCTCTCTCTCTCTCTCTCTCTCTCTCTCGCGATAACAATTTAAATACAATAAACTCTAAGTAATTATTCTATACATATATAATCTCGTATACTTCATTGTGCACCTTTCTGGGCTTATCACCCGGACTGGCCACGAGAAGCAGAACTCTCTCACGTAACAGGCGACATATGTCGATATTTGTTGATTTTGCGAAAATTTTTTTGGTGGATCTATGTATGTATATAAGTGTGTGTGCATGCGTGCGAGCGTGCGTGTGTATGTATGTGTGTGTGTGTGTGTGTGTGTGTGTGTGTGTGTGTGTGTGTGTGTGTGTGTGTGTGTGTGTGTGTGTGTAAATTCTTTATATCCCGGAAACGAATAGACCGATTTTCGTCGGACAAAGACTATTCTCTTCGTCTCACCAAAAAACTCGGTACCCTGATGGATTTGAGTTTTTATTGATTTTCTTTTTTTTTTATAACCAAAAAACGATTTTGAATTCTTAGTTTTTGATTTTTTTATATCTTACAGCCATTATTACATGATATAATGAACTTTTCTTGAAAGGAATTTAAATTACCTATATATTTTTTACCTATATATTTTTTAATATTTAAATTATCTTCACTCTGTCATTTGTTATTAAAGAAAATGTTTTTATAATTCATAAATTAATTTCTCAAAAAATATTTTATTTATCGACTTGAAATTTTAACCACTCATTACACTCATTAAAGACTATATTTGGTTAAAAGTTCAAGAGATTATCTCCATTTGTTTTTTAGAAAAAAATTGTTTTAGAAAAAATTTGCGTTTCTGTTGTCGCACGATAACAAAAGTGAAAATTATCCAATCGTCCTGAAATTTGGCACAGATGTAGCTTTTATATATATTTAGATCAAGTTCGTTGAACAAAAAAATCAATCCATTACGGCCAAAGATATTTAAGGTTAAAAATTTTATAAAAAATTTTTCGAATCGTGTTTACTCAGAGAATACTTGATTTATCGACTTAAAATTTTAATCACTTAATAAACTCATTGAAGACTATATTTAGTTAAAATTTCAAGAGATTATCTTCATTTGTTTTTTAGAAAAACATTATTTTAGAAAAAACTTGCGTTTTCGTTGTCGTACGATAACAATAGTAAAAACCGCTGCCAATTCATTGGCACGTAGCTTCCTCAAACTTGATTTACTGATTCCTTTAATTAATTTTTACTTCCAATATTTAAAATTTCATACTTTATTTTGTACGATGTAAACGGCTTAAAATCGTTTTTATAAGTCTAACAACTCGTCAGGAGTTGATTTTACACGAGAATATTAAATAGTAAAATTTTTTGTTTTAATATTATCCACAACTTTTGTATTTAACATTTTCGTGTAAAATCAAATCCAATCAAGTTATAGCCAAAAATCGCCCATTTTATTTATAACTCCTCAAATATTTTAAATATAAAAGTTGTCGATAATATTGACATAAAACTTTTTCCCATTTAACATATTTCTCTTTCAAATGCTACCCATCACATTCAGATACATAGAGCCATCCTCAATACATTTAAAAAAAATTGGGAAAATTTTATGGAAAATATTAACTTGAAATTTTTTTAAATATCTTTGAAATTTAAGGACCAATCATTTTGCCCGAATAACTCGACCGAAAACTATCCAAAATCCACCTCTACGAGGAATTTTGAAGCGCTTAAGTCAATTTTTACTCCCGCAATAGTTGGACATACCAAACTCATTTTTTTCATTTTTCAATGTTTACGTTTTTATTAATAACAAAAGAACCGTAATAGCTAGACAAATAATTTTTTTAGAAAATATAGGTCTTGAAATTCTCTTTCGAATGCCGCCCACCCGATTCAAATACATAAAGCCGTTCTCGAGAAATTACGATTTAAAAAAAAAGTGAAAAAAATTTTAACCTCAAATATCTCCGAAATTTATGGATCAATCCTTTTGCCCAAAGAACTCAATCGATTGTGATACAAAATGTACCACTAAAAAAAATTTCAAACTGATTAAGCCAATTTTACTCTAGTTATTGAACGACAAAAAAAAACACTTTTTTTTATAAATTATTTTTTTCTCCAAAAATAATGAATAAAAAAACCTAAAAATTTAGTAAGTTATAGTACTCAGTATTCTTTATAACCAAAAAAATATTCATGTTAATATCTTTTTTTAATTTTGAAATATAACCTATTTACTAAAAATGACGTTTTCATGAATAACTTATGACGAAATATAGCTAACGGCTTTTTTTTTTTTTAAATTGTAGAAAATTTTATTCTGCATACAGAGAATTTATCGTATATAAATAATATTTGTTCTAAATATAAAAAAAATTGAAAATAAAAATTTTGAAAATTTAAAAATGGCGATAAAAAACAAAAAATCGATTTTGACAAAAATAAAATATTGACCCCAATTGTTGAAGCAAAATCTGAAAAAATGATCACTCTCTCGTTAAAATCGGTTGAGTAGATCATGAGATATCAGAGTATACGGACATACATACACACACACACACACACACACACACACACACACACATCCATACGGACATTTTCTAAATATGGTGTATTTCGATTCCAAATTTTCTATACGACATTCCTAAGACATTATCTCACAAACTTTTTTTTTTACTATCACAAAGCTTCCTCTAGGAGGAAGCAAAATTATCCAATCGTCCATTATGAAAAAACCGCTGCCAATTCATTGGCACGTAGCTTCCTCAAACTTAATTTATTGATCCCTTTAATTAATTTTTAGGCACGACCGCTACTCGGAGGAGCCTTATAATTTCACCAGAGTGAAAATTGTAAGAATTCAAATACTGAAAATTTAATGTGTAAAAACCATTTTCCACTCAGAATGAGTGCGTTTAGAGCGTTTTCTGTGATGTATGTATGTCTGTACACCCGTATGTACGCATGTTGCTCGATTATCTCAATGAATTTTCGACCGATTCCTTCAGGATTCCGGGAAAATACTCGTCTAATTACACCAAAGTTCCAGTTCTCCAGCGAGAACGATCGATAGAAAATTTTCAAAATGCCAGCACAAAGAAAAATTGCAAAAAATCGATTTTTAAGCCTTTAGTCTAGAAAAATTAATTTTAAGCTACCATGTACAGGTCTATCTGCTAAAACTAATTAAAATACACTTTTTTTATGTTGAACACTTTCTTCTACGAGCAATATTTGCCAACATAACTACGAAAAACAGCAAAAAAAAGGTAAAAAATGAATGATTTTCGACTGTAACTTGACAGAATTTGATTTTACACAAAAATATTAAATACAAAAGTTGTAGATAATATAAAAACAAAACTTTTTTTCCTTTAACATTTTTGTGTAGAATCAACTCCTGATGAGTTACACTTATAAAAACGATTTTAAACGCCAAAATATACATAAAATGAACGATTTTTGGCTATAACTTGTCAGGATTTGATTTTTCATAAAAATTTTAAATATAAAAGTTGTAGATAATATTGTAACAAAACTTTTTCCCATTTAACATTTTTTTGTAAAATCAACTCCTGACGAGTTAGACTTATAAAAACGATTTTAAACGCCAAAATACACATAAAATGGACGATTTTCGGCTATAACTTGTCAGGATTTGATTTTTTATAAAAATGTTAAATACAAAAGTTGTAGATAATATTGAAACAAAACTTTTTCCTACTTAACATTTTTTTGTAAAATCAACTCCTGGCGAGTTAGACTTATAAAAACTATTTTAAACGCCAAAAAATACACATAAAATGGACGATTTTCGACCATTCGTAACACTTGACAGTATTTAATTTTACACAAAAATATTCAATACATAAGTTATAGATAATAGTTAAACAAAACTTTTTCCCATTTAAGATTTTCATGTAAAATAAATAATACCTGACGAGTTAAATCTATAAAAACGATTTTAAACGCCAAAATATACATAAAATAGACAATTTTTGCTTATCGTACAAAGAATTGATTTCCAATAGAACTCTTAAATACAAAGGATATAGATATCGCTTAAATACCAATAAAAAAACTAAAACAATAACTAATAAAAACTGTTACATAAAAGCTGTCAAAACTTAAAATTTCTTGTCATGATCTAGAGAACTTAGTATGTAGTAAAATCAAAATTAGAAAAATGTTTAAAAATTGCCTTGTTAAAAATCTATAATTATGTTATCTTACTGTTTTGATAAAAAATAGAAATTTCATATAAAATTACACAGCTTAACCTGTTAATTATGTTCACAGAACCTAAACGATTGAACTAAGAGAATCAAAATTGTCTAATATTATAAAAGTACATGTTAAAGTAATATATTACACAAAAAAACTCTAATGTAATGTATGTGTTATAGATTTTTTAGTATAGTAAAGTTCAATATGTATAAAGAATTAAAATGAAAACTATTAAATAGGCAAGACTCACTTATATATACAATAGATACCTTGAAATGAGTTCTTATACCCTGACTAAACTTAAAAATTAACTAGATGAGCTAATATGACCAGCGACAACTGCTTACCCGTATCGCATCTAACCACACACACAGCACTTTTATGATATCCCCCAGTTCCTAATTATCTATCCCCTCACATTCTAAAGCACTAACACTTGAAGATCATTGTAGAGCTGGGAAGCTGCAAAATGAGGCTGGATAGCCCAGAGCGGGCACTACTCCATGGATGCCAGTCTGCTCAGAATTATCTAATAGCCATCTGAGAGGAAAATACTATAAAGACCGACATGCGTGTCTCAATCTCAAGGACTGCCTCACAGTAGGAATAAACAAAACACAAGAATAGATCAGTCACTGATCTAGGAGACAACCGAGGAGAGTTGAGCACCTAGAAACCACATAGGGGAAGGTGGGGCACGGTGAGCATGTCGGATCAGTTGGGCATTTTAATATTAAAGCCGTAAAGGGTTCTTTAAAAACAAATGTTCATAAAAATGCATAAAGAACTATACTAGTTTTTATATTCGAGTGTTTCATACGAAAAAAAACTCATATGAATTAATTTCATAAGGTTGAAATTCGGAGCAGTGAAAATACGATGGCTTGATTTTTGGCTTTACTGACAAAGAGCGAATATATTTCGGATTAATATGAAACGAAATGCATTTGAAAGCTTAAGTTTTAAACTTTCAAGTACATTTCTTGTTTATCTCGATAGATATTTGTAAAATATAAACCAATGATTTTAAAACACGTTGTTTATGGGGCACGCCGGGCCCCCCCGGTGGGGCACGGGAAGCACACAGCGACGCGCCGGCCGACGGCAGCTGTTAGGGAAGGGCCACATATATGAATACGCTTGCGTACGAATCCGTATAGCGCAGTGGAGTCACTAGGAAAACTTTGTAATGCCAACTTTGCAGGAATTGTTGAGAGGGTTCACGAAGTCATACTGACTTTCCTGTACAGTTGGCACTAGCGAGTTTCGCTTAGGCCGTTTAGTGATTCCGCTGCGTCGTACGCATTCATGCGCAAGCGTATTCACATATGTGGCCAAAGCCTTATTTCGGAGCGACAGTCTAACCTCACCAACCTGCAAATAGAAGCAAGATTGCTATGATCTCATCAACTTTTTAGTGTTGAGTTAGATTAATTAAATAGTTTTAAAAATAGTTTAAAATATTTTTATTAAAAATTTTTTAGTTTTAAAAATAGTTTTAACCCAAATTATTATGCATTAGAACATGCTACTCGTGCCCCACCCCCGTGCCACATGTGCCCCACTAGTGGGGCACGGAGAGCATTTTCAAAGGTTTTACTTTCCAATTGTATATTACAAAATATAAGTCAATATAATTTTTTTAATTGATTGACTCCGTTTCCTAATGGTATTGACTATTTATTACAATTTTTTTTAGAATTAAAATCCATAGATCTTTAATATAATCATGAATTAAAGTTAGGGTGCCCGTGACGCCCCACCTTCCCCTATGACTAATGAATAGATGACACAAAAAACATTACCATATAAAAGAAAATACTGTAGCAATGGTTGTTGTTCACTATTCTCGCTGCACCAGCTACCTCTAACAATTAGAGAGGAAAGACTGGTGGAACCTTCACTTGTTGTTTCATTGCTGAAAACACCTGCATCCTGAGAGTCGCTGAAGGCACCAGCAGCAGATTAACTGTACACAGAGCCACTAGTATAAGAGTCAAACACACACATGGAAAGTTGAGTATCTGAAAACCACATATGACTAATAAATAAATGAGCCAAGCAACATCACCACACTCAAGAAAGATTCTGCAGCAGTGCCCATCGTTTACACTACTCTCGTCGCCAGATACCTGCAACAAGAGAAAGTACCATAAGCTTACCTATCAGAGAGATTAGGAACGAGAAAGGGCTTACGAAATTTGCTCTCGCCGTCGACACGCTGCCTTCCTGTCTCTGAGGAATATCGTCATCAACCGCAGTAAACACGATGAAAGGGACGACATTCTCCAGGGCGACGTATTGCAGCAGCCACCGTCTCACTGGGAACGCCGGGAGCCAGACGATGCGATTGTTGACATCACAACATGGACATACGCGCGCGCACGCCGCCGTAGGGCCGTAGTCAACATAGACTCACTAGGGCTAGTAGCAGAAAGCGCGTGCACGATATATATATATATATACACACACACACACACACACACACACACACACACACACACACACACACATCAAATGCAGCTTTTGAGGATCTATGTCAGCACGGATTCGATACTTTGAGGATTTTTCGGACTTTTGAGGACATCCTCAAAATTCCTTCGGTATGAAACGGTACTTTTCAGGATTTATATTAATACCTTCAACGCAGAGAGGGAGTTATTTCTTTAGTCAAGCACATATGAACTCTGGAGAAAAAAACTATAGATCCTCAAAAGTACCGGTTTCCGAAATGTGTGTGTGTGTGTGTATGTGTGTGTGTGTGTGTGTGTGTGTGTGTGTGTGTGTGTGTGTGTGTGTATCGCGGGGCATCTTGAAGACGCCTCCGGACTTCAGAACCTCTGGTATCTTGCCCTGGAGGTTCTCCCCAGCGTCCTTGCTGACCCTGAGCATTCCTCTTGCAGCAGCAGCAGCAATGGTCAGGTGGAGAGGCTCCACACATAGCGCAGCCCCTAGAGCAGCTGTTGGCGTAGACCTCCCCGCTCCAGTGATGCACCGTAGTACCAAGCCTCTCAACCTTCCCAGCTGACCTTCTGCTGTTTTCAGATGCGTTCTATCCCACCAGACCATCGCCGCATAGGTAAGTCGGGGCTTTAGAATTGCATCATACAGCTACTTCATCGCTACTGGTTTTAATCCCCAGTTCCTGCCCATGGCCTTTCGCAGTTGCCATAGGGCCGCGATGAATTTCCGACACTTTACCTCTAGGTGTCTTCCCCATGTTAGCTTACTATCCATGGTGACTCCTAGATATTTGACCTCTTTGGATAGCTTAAGTGCCTTCCCATTGAGCGTCAGTTGACAGGTTCTATCCCATTAATATTTCCTGGTGAACACCACGACCTCTGTTTTGTCTGGGTTGACCCCAAGGTTCGTGCTCCTACACCAGGCTTCTACAATCCGTAAGTCCCCCTGTGTGAGTTCTATGACGGTCTGTAGGAAGGGTGCGCGCCTTATGATCAATATGTCATCGGTGTAACCCATTACCTGACATCCCTGCTCACTAAGGTTTGTTAACAGATTGTCCACTACCAGGCACCATAGCAGGGGCGACATAACTCCCCCTTGCGGGCAGCCAGAGGAGACATCGCCCCTTACTGTAGTGTTGCCTTTTGTCACTTCTAGTTGCCTGTTTCCGAGCATATGGCTCGTCCAGTCTACTAGCATTGTAGGCACTCCAAACCTCATCAGGGCATCCCTAATGACGCCTCTTGAGGTATGATTGAACGCCCCTTCTATGTCCATGAAGGTCCCGACAGCAAAGCCTCCATTCTCCAACTGGGGCTGAATTAGCTGTATCACCCTTTGCAAGGCTGTCTCCGTGGACATCCCTGCCCTGTATGCGTGTTGACTCGCATGCAGGATCTTGCCTCTTAACGTCACATCTCTGATATATCTATCGATGAGTCTTTCAGAGGTTTTAAGCAAGAAGGAAGTCAAGCTTATAGGGCGGAAATCCTTCGAAGAGGTATATCCGCTTTTTCCTGGTTTCGGTATAAACACCACCCTCGCCCCTTGCCAAGCGGCGGGCACGTGTCCAAGCATAAGGCTCGCCTTGATCACCTTAATCAGGGGCCCAACTAGGACATGCTCCGCCTTCTTCAGGTGCACAGGGTATATCTTGTCCGGTCCAGGTGATTTGTATGGTTTAAAGGAATTTATGGCCCATTCCGGGGCCTGGCGGGACACCTTAAAGGTGATCCTGCCTAGCTAAGGCCCTGACCTGAGATTCGGGCAGCTGGAACACCAGAACATATTTTCCTCCGCTGTCCTGCCTTCCCGAGTCTTTGTTGAGCGGTGACGCCTTAGCGAGTGCCATCCGCTCATGTTCAGGGTGGGGTTGTAGGCCCCCAGTTGACTCATGACCTCGGCCGGCTCCTCAGGAGGACCCGGAAGCCAGACCGTAGCCTTGTGCAGCCTCTGGATGAGCTCTACCGCTCCCACCCTGAGTTTCGGGCCCCCGAACTCAAGGGTGGCCACCTTATTTAGTAGCCACACCTTTGACCTTTGGTCGGAAGCCACGAAGACGAAGACGCCCCCTTTCCCGAACGATGTTTCTATTCTGGGCATCTGTTCTGGGGGCGTCTTCTTAGCCAGTTCTCTGAAACCGGCCCTGAAGCTGTTGAAGTCACCCTGGGACCGTAGTGTCTCAGGGTATTCTTCCGCCGTTGCTATCACGGTCAGGGGGTTCGTCTTCTGGGCGGTGGTAAGCCCGACCCCACCGATAGCACCTTTTTGAGGCGCCCCCGATGAGTTCTTGCTCTCCGCCGCCTTCCGATCACCTCCCTTGGGAGGTGTGCGTTCCTCCCCATGGACTGGGCCTTTGGAGCCCCAGCCCCCAGGGGGCCCACAGCCCTCCCTCCGTCGTCTCTTATCGTCCCGGTGGGCCGAGGGCAGGGTATCCTTCTCCCCCTTTTTCCTCTTCGGTTCCCCCCGGGACTGGGCTGTATTCGTCTGACCTTGCTGTAGGGGGGGTCTGAGGTTGCCCTCTGCCTCCCTCCTCAGTTTGGCCAGTTTCTTGCGGTATGCGCCGCATTTTCTTGCGGGTAGGTGTGGTCCGTAGACCACTAACCCCTCCCACTTGGACTCCGGTTCGTCCTGGGCGAGTTCTCCTCCGCCTACCGAAGTAGACCGGGCGACTACCTCAGGAGTCACCGGTGTTGTTTCTAGCGTGGGGGCTGCTGGTCCGCGGGGCGTTGGGGATTGGCTCCCCTCTTCCTCCACCTTGCCAGTCGCCTCCCTTTGATTGTTTTTTTTAAAGAACTTATCCATGTGAGTCCCACGAGTAGCTAGGGAACTAAAGGTCGGCCGCCGCAGAGCCCCGCATACGCCGGTAAGGCGACTAAAATACTCAGAGGTTGCGCCAGGTGCCTCTGAGGCTCCGTTAGAGAGTTAGAGACTCTCAAATACCCCGAGGACCACGAATCTCCATCGGCACGGGTCGCCTAACACCTTCAGATCAGAGGGTGTCTATACCCATCCAGACCACCACCTTGGATGGGGGGCTGCTTGTTGGTCATCAGCGCTATCATCGCTATCCGGCCCGGGCCAGGCGGGAGCCGGGACTTGCCTGCCCTACATTCACTAGGACGAACCCTGTTATGGGTTGCCACATTCACGCCAGGCCTTCCGTTTATAGGGGACCCCCCACACACTAGGACTACCCGTTTATAGGGCGCCACATACATGCAACTCCACCTCGCCCTTGCTCTCGCGCGCTGACTGAGCCTCCCCACCAGGCCATCCGAGTTTCCCACCAAGGTAGGTCGCCCACATGGCACTCGACAAGGTCCTACAGCCCCTAGGGGATGTATAAAAGCTACATCTGTGCCAAATTTCAGGACGATTGGATAATTTTTGCTCTAGTTATCGTGCGACAACGAAAACGCAAATTTTTTCTAAAATAATTCTTTTCTGAAAAACAAATGAAGATCATCTCTTGAAGTTTTAACCAAATATAGTCTTCTATAAGTTTAATAAGTGGTTAAAATTTTAAGTCGATAAATCAAGTAATCTCTGAGAAAATGCGATTAGAAAATCTTTTAAAAAAATTTTTTACCTCAAATATCTTTTTTCGTAATGGACCGATTTTTTTGGGCAACGAACTCGATCTGAAGATATATAAAAGCTACATCTGTGCCAAATTTCAGGGCGATTGGATAATTTTTGCTCTAGTTATCGTGCGACAACGAAAACGCAAATTTTTTCTAAAATAATTTTTTTCTAAAAAACAAATGAAGATAATCTCTTGAACTTTTAACCAAATAGTCTTTAATGAGTGTAATGAATGGTTGAAATTTGAAGTCGATAAATAAAATATTTTTTGAGAAATTAATTTATGAATTATAAAAAAGTTTTCCTTAATAACAAATGACAAAGTGAAGATATTTTAAATTTTAAAAAAGGAAAATATAGCTAATTTAAATACCTTTCAAGAAAAGTTTATTATATTATGTAATAATGACTATAAGATATGAAAAAATCAAAAAAACTGAAAATTCAAAATTCGTTTTTGGAAAATAATTTTTTTTCTAAAAAACAAATGAAGATAATCTCTTGAAATTTTAACCACATATAGTCTTCAATCAGTGTAATAACTGGTTATTTATTTCAAGTCGATAAATAAATTATTTTTTGAGAAATTAATTTATGAAATATAAAAAAGTTTTCCTTAATAACAATTGACAAAGTGAAGATATTTTAAATTTTAAAAAAGGAAAATATAGGTAATTTAAATACCTTTCAAGAAAAGTTTATTATATTATGTAATAATGACTGTAAGATATGAAAAAATAAAAAAAACTAAAAATTCAAAATCGTTTTTTGGTTATAAAACAAAAGAAAATCAATAAAAACTCAAATCCATCAGGGTACCTTTCTTTTCCCGCGAGACAAAGAGAATAAGCTTTACCCGACGAAAATCGGTCGATTCGTTTCGGAGATATGAAGAGTTCAAATACACACACACACACACATACACCCACAAAAACAAAAATTATCAAAATCAACTAATATACACATATATCGCCTTAAAACATCTTTTTGAACATTTTTTTTTCGAAAATTTTTTTCACCGTTACAAAGCTTCCTCTATGAGGAAGCAAAAGATATTTGAGGTTAATCATATTACAAAAAATTTTCGAATCGCGTTTTCTCAGAGAATACTTGATTTATCGACTTGCTCGTATTTTAACCCATTAAGGACCAGAGGGACACTTTTTTCATACTTTTTTCAACGGCATTATTTTATATGAAAATGGCTGCAAAAAAAATTAAGATAGGTCGTTATCGATGTAAAATCATCGGATCTTTTGATTGGTGTGGTCAGAATTTAAAAAAAATGCATATTAAAAAAGTTGTTATTGTTTATTTAACAAAAAACACAAAATTTCAATTAAAAAAAACTTTTTGTTCAATATTTTCACATCGAAGCTGCAGGCGGATTTTCTCAAACTGTATATTTTTTGCGTCCATGGACCCTAACCTTCAAAATCCCACGGGGTTTTTCGAATTTGAACATAGCAGTATCCAATATGACGGCTTCAAGTCAAAATTTTTTTGCTATTCTATTATTTTTGAATAAAACAACTGGTTTATGATAAATGTTCGAGAAAATTAGTCTATGGGGGTTTTTTGGGACGCTGATCATGAATCTACTATTGGATTTCAGAAATTCAAAATGGCGGATCCAATATGGCGGTCAAAAATTTTTAAAATTATTCAAATTTCATAAAAATTGGGATATAGGGTTTTTTGGGTCGCTGATTATGAATCTGCTATTCGTTTTTCCAAATTCAAGATGGCGGATCCAATATGGCGGCCAAAAATTTTCAAAATTGCTTAAATTTCATGAAAATTGGGATATAACGGTTTTTTGGGTCGCTGATTATGGATCTGCTATTAGTTTTTCCAAATTCAAGATGGCGGATCCAATATGGCGGCCAAAAATTTTCAAAATTACTCAAATTTCATGAAAAT
Organism: Torymus aiolomorphi; assembly: GCA_036365515.1. Lineage (NCBI taxonomy): Eukaryota > Metazoa > Arthropoda > Insecta > Hymenoptera > Torymidae > Torymus > Torymus aiolomorphi. The sequence goes on from CM070877.1 coordinate 18,331,322, forward strand.
TGGGATATAAGGGTTTTTTGGATCGCTGATTATGGATCTGCTATTAGTTTCTCCATATTCAAGATGGTGAATCTAATATGGTGACGGTTTATGTTTAAAACCATACTAATTTTATAAAAATTAGAATGTAGGAGTTTTTAAGATCGCCAATTGTATGAAAACGTAGAATTTATTAATTTGAATTAGGTATTTATTATAAAATCGTTTTTTAGCCGTGAATTTACGTTGCCCAGCTCTTACCACGTGGAGGTAAACGATAATACTAAGAGCCTCTTTTTTTCTATTTTTTTTGTTTTTTATATTTTTTGTTTTTTTTTTAGTTTTTTATATTATTTGTTTTTTTTTAGTTTTTTATATTTTTTGTTTTTTTTTTAAGTTTTTTATATATTTTGTTTTTTTTTAGTTTTTTATATTTTTTTACGTTATTATGTTATAATTTATTGGTGTAAAAGTGGAAAACATACGGAACATGAATAGACATTGCAGTCTTTACACAGTTTTTTTGTTCTTGAAGCACACTGTTTGAATTTTGACAATTTTTTTTTGAACTAACAGTTACAGATGTGTGTGATTTGCTTACTTTTGCTTTTGCAAGGTAATATTTTGCAATATCCATAGCGAGTTGTTTTGAACCTATTTTTCTTTCATGTATGTAATTCCAAAGAACGGTTGCATTAGCCATCGAAGATTGAATGAATCTCATAAAGATGGGCCAAGTCCATTTTTTGGCTCTTATGCATGACATCAAATTACTACAATGCGAATCGTGTAAATCAACACCACCCATAAACATATTGTAAATTTTGAAGGCATGTGGAAATAATATGGCAATTTTTTTTTCTTCTCAGCAAAAGAAAATCGATTTACTTCAAATGAAGGAGAAACTCCTGCAGCTGTTGAAAGCACTGATACACATTTTGAATCCATAACTGTAATAAAGTTGAGTCCACAATTTTTTTCATGCTTTACACAATAAGTACCTCTTTCTGCTTTTTTATCGACATAGTTTTTCACTTTCACTCTATTTATCCGTACCGTGCCCGTAGCTTTCAATCCCATTTTTTTCAAATGAACCAATAAGTCAGGATTAGTGAAATAATTATCGAAATATAAATGATATTGAATCAACTTTCTAGGTACAACCGACGATAGTAAATTTTGAGTCATCAAAAGTACTACACGACTTCCTAAAGCACATTTTGTAAGTTTAGCTGCTTCACCAGAATTATAAATATTTGAACCTTTTCCACAATATATGTCGCAGTCGAACAAATATCCTTCAGGACTAGCAATTCCCCATTCTTTGATCCCCCAACGGTCAGGTTTGTTTTGCATGAACTGTTGTAAATTTGTACGACCATGAAATTTTATCATCATCTCATCAACGGATAGTGCGGTTGAAAAAAAACCAAATTGCTGTAGATTTTTTCTGAAAATTTGAAGGACTTTGCGAACTTTCTACGCTTTATCGTTATCATTTTTATCTTCTGATTTATTCATCTTCAATTTTGTTTTTATTTTCATAAATGTAGTGCGACTCATTGCTAAAGAAACGGCTGGACATGCAAGAAGTGGATCTGTGGACCAATAGTCTTTTTGTGTTTTTCTTTGATTAAAAGTTGATAACACTAATATTCCTATAAAAATGTCCAATTCATCTTCAGTAAGGTTGTAACCATTCAAAACTGTACATTCAATAATATAACTCTTTATTTCCTTGGAAAAAAAAAGTTCAAACAATTCTACTGCAGATAAATTATGTATCATTTTTTTCGTACGATCAGAAAGTAGAATCTCATTTTTAAACGATTCATTATACTTTTTTCTCCATCAAGCCATTGATAAGTATGCTCTGGTTCTAATTGTGTTTGATTTTCTGTGTAGCTATCTAATACTTGACGATATGAGACATTAGATATTCCTTCAAAGGTATTTGGATATGAAAGTTCTTCATCAGATTGAGCATCCAACTCTGAATCCGAACTAGAATCTCCAGAATCATTCATATCCGGAATATAAATTGCATTATACTCCCCATTTTCGCTTTCTTCGATCTCAACATTGTCATTGTGAGATCGCTTTTGACGTTTTGATTTTTGATGTGACATTTGAAAAATTTATTTCATACCCTCTAAGAAACAAGTTTGTAAATAAACTATTTGGACTATTATATAAAGAGTAAAAGTATTGTTTAATCCGTTATCATTTACGAACATTTTTTTAGAAAGTTCATAAAACTATCACAAACAAGATTTCAATAAAAAAAAATGTTTATTTATTTATTTTATTTTCACAAAATTGCTTGGTATAACAGTATAATAAGATAAATATGATATTAAACAAAACATTTGATTTATTTTTGATATAAAAATAATTACATAATACTTAGAGGCTATAGAGTAACTATTTTAGATAATATAACAATCCAAGTGTATGGGTTTTAGTAAGAATATTATGGCTCGTGGCTCTTAGTATATCAACATAATAATTTCTATAAGAATGTGACACGCTAACAATCGTTTCCAGCTGCGTTGTATCCAACTTTTCAAAAATAAAGAATCTAATAACATATTTACGAAGAAAAAGTCAAAAATTTTCTACTACATACTAATATTTTTGAATTTTTTTAAAAAACTCCTATATACCAATTTTCATGATATTTAAATAATTTAAAAATTTTTTGACAGCCATATTGGATCCGCCATCTTGAATTTGGAAAAACTAATAGCAGATCCATAATCAGCGACCCAAAAAACCGTTATATCCCAATTTTCATGAAATTTAAGCAATTTTGAAAATTTTTGGCCGCCATATTGGATCCGCCATCTTGAATTTGGAAAAACGAATAGCAGATTCATAATCAGCGACCCAAAAACCCTATATCCCAATTTTTATGAAATTTGAATAATTTTGAAAATTTTTGACCGCCATATTGGATCCGCCATTTTGAATTTCTGAAATCCAATAGTAGATTCATGATCAGCGTCCCAAAAAACCCCCATAGGCTAATTTTCTCGAATATTTATCATAAACCAGTTGTTTTATTCAAAAATAATAGAATAGCAAAAAAACTTTGGCTTGAAGCCGCCATATTGGATACTGCCATGTTCAAATTCGAAAAACCCCGTGGGGGATTTTGAAGGTTAGGGTCCATGGACGCAAAAAATATACAGTTTGAGAAAATCCGCCTGCAGCTTCGATGTGAAAATATTGAACAAAAAGTTTTTTTTAATTGAAATTTTGTGTTTTTTGTTAAATAAACAATAACAACTTTTTTAATATGCATTTTTTTTAAATTCTGACCACACCAATCAAAAGATCCGATGATTTTACATCGATAACGACCTATCTTAATTTTTTTTGCAGCCATTTTCATATAAAATAATGCCGTCGAAAAAAGTATGAAAAAAGTGTCCCTCTGGTCCTTAATGGGTTAATACACGGATAGAATTTTTCCTGAAAAATTCTATCCGTGTACCAATCAATGAAGGCAACATAATCTACATATCAGCGTAAGCACATAAGTTCGTATAAATATTTACAGTAGTGCTTGCGTCATTGGTAAAGATACAGACTGAGAAAGTTGGGTAATAAACAGCGTTGGTTTATCCAAAATTCTCCACTCATAGTTCATGACTGCAGACGAGTCGCGCCACAACGTCATATCATTGAAACTCATGCGCGAGTATGAATAAAATTTGAAGTTTTGTCGAATGAGCTATTCATAAATAATCCTTTTTTAATTTAAATAATCCATACTCATTGAAAAAATAAAAGAAGGATTATTTATGAATTAAACGTAAGCTCATTCGACAAAATTTCAAATTTTATTCATATTTGCGTATGAGTTTCAATGATATGACTTTGTGGCGCCTCTCGTCTACAATCATGAACTATGAGCGTAGACTTTTAGATAAATAAATGCTTCACCCCCTCTCCAAAAGTATACAGATCCCTACTTATCGGCATTGCGGCTTTTATTTAATTGAATAAATTCTGAGTAAATTTTTGGAAAAACAGCTCTTTCAGGCGCTCCGTATATGTAAATACTATACTCAATTTCTTTTGTTAGTAATTCTATTATTATTTGCAAAAGAAATATACATTCTAAAATTTGTCGGTAAGTACACATTACCTTAAACTTAGTTTGTTAACTTAAAATGCCAATAATAAAAATTTTAATAGCAACATTTTAATGGAAATATCATTGTGTATTTAAATATTTCTTATCACAAAATTATTGAAAAAAGGAACCAAATATTCAATTATATAACATTTGATTCAACCTTAATTTTTTTTTTTAATTTAAAATTAGTTTTTTATTTCGAGTAAAAAATACTTCACCTTGCAATTTTTCAGCATATGAATAACCAAGATCCGAATTTGAAAATTGAGCAAATCTCATTTTTTAAAGTACAGGCATGTAAAGAATTGAAATTCACATTTTTCTGTGAAGAAATTAAATTTTTATCTTCAATAGTTTTATTAAAAATCCCAATAAACTGTTTTTTTTTTTTGCAAAAAAAAGTTTAATGTAATTTTCTGTTCAACTCGCCAGAACTTCATTCAGAACAACTACTTCTTTCAGAAATTTTTTACACAATAAATTTTTAAGCATTGGGAATATTATAAACCATAGCGGAAATATAGAAATTGTTTTTGAACCAAATAGCGAATTTTAAGGTAATGTGTACTTACCGACAAATTTTAGAATGTATATTTCTTTTGCAAATAATAATAGAATTACTAACAAAAAAAATTGAGTATAGTATTTACATATACGGAGCGCCTGAAAGAGCTGTTTTTCCAAAAATTTACTCAGAATTTATTTAATTAAATAAAAGCCGCAATGCCGATAAGTAGGGATCTGTATACTTCGAATTTTGGCAGTTTTAAAAAGTGTTTATCTCATGGAAATGCTGATAGAATCGCACAAAAAAAAATCTGAGCATAGTATTTACATACACGGAGCGCCTGAAAGAATTGCTTTTCTAAATAAACGTTCGAATGTTTATTAATTAAATAATGAAATTGGGTTGATTTTGAGGTTCACATCGCCTTAAAACAATTTTATACCACTCTAACCTCAAAATCACAACTTTGGTATGATTTTTCGGCGCTCGTGGTATAAAATACCGTTCGAAACGAGTGCGGAAGTTGATTATTTACTTCATGTGACGTTTTTCGCACGAGCGAAGCGAATCATCACCTTCCGCACCAGTGTCGAAATGTACTATTTTTCGCTATTTTAAACCTGTACTTTCAAATGCAAAAGTTGTGTAACATATTTTTGAATTTTGCGATTTGATTCGAACTACTATATTCTTAAACGCCTAAGGAAGTTTTTTGGAAAATTCCAGTATTCTATGCATTGTTACTAAATAAAATTTTCCGTGATTGTTATGATAAATTTTGTTGAAGGCCGCGCGCCACGATACACATGATACGACGTGCGCACGACACGATCACGGAAAATTATACAACAATAGACTACTGAAATTTTCGTGTTGTGCGCACGTCGTAACACGTGTACCGTGGCGCGCGGCCTTCAACAGTATTATCTTAACAATCACGAAATAACCAAGCTAATGATAGTACGAAAGAAATAGCTGATTCTAACTCTTGTGTCTATTTTATTTTTAATATACAATTCTATTAATGATTATTCGATAAGATCGGTGTATATAAGGAAGATTCTTTTTTCATTTTCACTTATTACAGTCATGAAGGTTTTGTGTATTTTGTTGTGCGTCGCTTTCGCGAGCGGCTTCTATATAGGTAAAAGAGATTTTAAATAGTATTTTTGTTGACTAAAATAAATTTTTCAATTATATATTATATTTCCATTTCTAATAGATAACAATGAAACACATGAAGAGAAAATTGTTGGAGGAGATCGCGTTGAAATAAAAGATGTACCATATCAAGTAAATAAATTTCAACTAAATTTTGTAACATTCATTCCTTTGCAGCAATTTTTTTAATGTAACTAGTTAGAAAATTAATAGATTATTTGATAGATTTATTAATAGATTTATTTATTAATAGAGTGTTGAATAAAATAGTCCATAAATTATATTAATAGACGTACTTGCTTTATCGCATTATGTATTGAATAAATTTTTTGCAAAACAGTTTATAGAAATTTAAAACTTTTTTAAAATAATTCAAGAAGATGTTGAATTTGATTAAAGCTCCTTATATCTTGTATATCAATATAATAATTTCAATATAAATCTTTAAGCCCATAGCTCTCGGGATGAAAGTATTTAAATTTGTTTTTAGGCTAACTTGTTTTGGTTCAGAACAGACAACTTTTGCGGTGCAACTATTATACATGAATCTTGGATTCTAACTGCTTCACACTGTATCAAGTAAGATTTCATTTAATTTTTATAATTACATTAAGTAAAAAATTAAATTAATCTCTTCATTGCAAAATAGAAATCAATTTCATATATCGGTACGAACTGGCAGTGGATACAGAGAAAGTTTAGGTAAAATACACAGAGTTGAGAAAATTATAAAGCATGAGGATTATGACACCAACAGCAAAAATAACGACATTGCTTTAATCAAGGTAATTAAATATGTTTATTTTACCTGTGAATTACTTAGAAAGGATTTAGTATAAATATAATATCACTATTCATGATAATTTTAGTATTTCAAAATGTGTAATAATAGTTTTATACAACTTCGAAACTTGTTAAATAAATTTCAGTACGAATTTTAATTTTTGATTAAGAACTAAGAACTTGTGCCTAACATGAATATTTTCATTATATTTTTCATCCAGCTTGCAGCGGGTATTCAATTTAATAATAAACAACAACCTATAGAACTTGCAAAGTCACTCGATAGTCCCAGAATAGGTGAATTGATGCGGATTTCTGGTTTTGGAAGAATAGGGGTAAGTTCTTATCACTCAGAGAGAAAGGTTTCCTTTTTTCTAGAATTTCTTTAGTTAATTTAATTAACTATTTTTAGGAAAATCTGCAAAAATCTCATTTTTTGAAGGCTGCATACGTACCTGTAGAAGATCAAGAAAATTGTCGAAGGGCTTACACGCAATTTTCCATAACCGATAATATGTTTTGTGCGGGTAATGGAGACGCTGATGCGTGCTTTGGTGATTCTGGTGGACCTGGTGTTATTCATGGTAAACTCTATGGAATCATTGCCTTTGGTCAAAATTGTAGCTCGACAATATATCCTGGAGTGTTCACTAGGGTGGACAAATATTATGATTGGATTGAAGAAAAAACTGAACTCAGATTCTAAAATTTGTGATGCTATGTTCTAAATGAAATATGATGTAAAAATATACAGATATGTTCATTTTTTCGGTTGTAAAATTATAAATAATATAACAAGCTCAAGGTAAAATTCCGCAGTAATACCCCCGCGGTAATCCATCATACACACGGTAAAACCCCCGCGGTAATTCAATCATATCCGCAGTAATATCAGCCTCGGATCTATTTTTTAGATTGCATTTATTAATTAACTATACATATGTTTTTTATCATATGATAAGAGTCATTTTTGCATTTCTAGTAAGTTAAAGAAGAGTTAAAAAAAGAATTCAACTTAAATCATCGAGGCAAAGCTTTTAATTCGTGTACTATAAGACGCCCGTGCTGAAAAACCGCGGTAATACCCACTTTTACCCTATTGTAAATATAACTTATTTTGAATAAAATGAGCCAAAGCAGAGGTCCTTAAACTCATTTTATCCTCAGTTATAGCATTTTCAAGAAAAAAAGTTTGTTAATTTTTCTCTGAGACCGCATGATGGATTTTCATGGAACAAAGTACAAATTGTTCCTAATTTATGTATTTATGGGCGTAAGAATTGCAATTTTAAGGTTTTTATATATAAGTATTTTTTTCATGGCAAAAACTGATTTTTTTGCAATAATTTTTTGCACTTTTTTGAATTTTTAGGGGTTTTGACATGAAAAAAATACTTATACATGAAAAACTTAAAATTACAACTCTTACACCCCTAACTACATAAATTAGGAACAATTTGCACTTTGTCTCATGAAAATTCATCGACCGGTCTCAGAGAAAAGCTACGACAAACTTTAAAAAATGATTTTGAGAAATAAGCCTGCAAAGAAAAATACCATAAAACTCCAAAAATAATCAACCATTTGATTCCCATTCTTTTCCTTCTTGAAACTCATCTTCCTGTATATTTGTTATCCGTTGTCCCATATCAAATGGTTAAAACAGAAGCTCTGGCACCTTGCATGCATCCGTTCCATTAAAAGTTACTGTTCAATCTGTCCTTCTTTTGTACTTTTGATTCATCCACTGTTGAATCACTTTTTAACACATTGTACTGAGTTAGGTTATTATTATAATACTAAGATAATGTAGAACATGCGCTAGTTCTTATGAAATATGAAATCCCAATCATCCAAATCGAAACTTAAGAAGCCATCACTGTCATAGACAAAAGTACATAAAAGCCGATAAGCCCATTTTGCTTCCTCAAAGAGGAAGTGTGCCGACTCGTGGGGCCGCGGTGCAGCTCCACGAGGGCATCTAGTGGGGAGAGCAGAAAGGTTATGGAGAAAGTGAGGTTAGGTGTGAGAGAGGTCGGTAAGGTAGGTTGAGTTTCGTCCCAGGTTACCATCGTGGACTCATCAGTAAGACTGATGGTAACCTTGCCTTAGACTCGGGTAGGATGTCTGTACTAATCTTGGAAGTTCTATATATACTAACCAAGGACTCGATTCGGTCACTTGCGAGAGTTGAAACTTGGCACGAACTCTGGTGGCAGAGCTGTGAAGCTTGAACTGCCACAGGCGCCCTCCCCAGTGCCGAGGCCGTAGGCGAGGAACGAGAAGATGGAGTGAGTGCCCGAGCGGAGGCGAGAACTTAATTGATGTTAGTGGGGACGAGGTTACCGACAGCGAGGATGTATGATTTACAGGTCAGGAAGTGTGGATTGCGTGATTGCCTACATCCTAAGCTTTACTGCTCCCAAGAGCTCCACAGCTGTGGCGGTTACAGCAGGTCCGCCATCGTTGCTTGGTGGAGATACGGGTTTGGATGTCGAAGAGTGGAGCCGGAGCATGGTTACCATTCGGTCTGTTGCCATGTTGCGGCGATAAGGTAGAGAATGGGCTCCGGGCATCCCGGCCGGCAATGCCGTCTACTTGTCACCTAGCCAATTTTTGCCATGTGTGACGACGGTTCGAGGATTGGGTTTTTACCACTGTACCGCTCGCTCGAGGCGTCATCTGTCGCACGCCTTGAGGGGTCTCTTTTTGTGGTTTGTCGGATTGGATTGTATCAGAAGGTTTTTTTTACTTTGCGTGTTCAGATCACGTCGGGGTCACCAGTGTGCCGACTCGTGGGGCCGCGGTGCAGCTCTACGAGGGCATCTAGTGGGGAGAGCAGAAAGGTTATGGAGAAAGTGAGGTTAGGTGTGAGAGAGGTCGGTAAGGTAGGTTGAGTTTCGTCCCAGGTTACCATCGTGGACTCATCAGTAAGGCTGATGGTAACCTTGCCTTAGACTCGGGTAGGATGTCTGTACTAATCTTGGAAGTTCTATATATACTAACCAAGGACTCGATTCGGCCACTTGCGAGAGTTGAAACTTGGCACGAACTCTGGTGGCAGAGCTGTGAAGCTTGAACTGCCACAGAAGCTTTGTAACGGTGAAAAAAATTTTTGAAACAAAAAAATGTTCAAAAACATTTTATGTGCGTGTGTGTGTATACAGGCGATAACTTTTGAACTGAACGACCGATTTACATCGGAAAAGGCTTATTCTCTTCGTTTCGGACGAGAATAGAGAGAGCATAACCTACTTTTTGATTTAACCGATTTTTTTTTGTTATAATCAAAAAACGATTTTGAATTTTTCGTTTTTTTGATTTTTTAATTTTTTTCAGCCAGTATTACTTGATAAACTAAATTTTTATTAAAAGGTCTTTAAATTACCTACAATTTCTTTTTTTTTAATTTAAATTATCTCTAGCCTGTCATTTGTTATTAATGAAAATATGGTTTATATTTCTTTAATTAATATCTCAAAAACTTTTTCATTTTTCCACTCAAAATTTTTACCACTTATTACACTTATCGAGTACAACATTGTGTTAAAATTTCAAGAGGTTATGTTGATTTTTTTCCGAGAAAAAAATTATTTTTGAAAACAAGTACGTTTTCTTTCCTTTACGATAATAGGAGTAAAAGTCAATGAATCGTTTTGAAATTTGGCAGAGAATTAGATTTTTTATGTCTAAGGAGTCATTTCTTTGCCGAAAAAAATCTGACCGTTGTGACCAAAGATATTTGAGGTTAAAATTTTTTTATAAATTTCTTATATTTGCATTTTTAAAAAGAATATTCGATTGATTGACTCAAAATTTTTACCACTTATTACACTTATCGGGGGGGGGGGGGGGTCCACAGTTTAGACGATCCACTTTAGAATTGAAGTCAACTCTAGACGTTCTCCATTCCGACATAAGCTACTGCAGATTGTGCAAAATTTCGAAATTCTAAATTACGAAAACCATATTTTCGAATGTAACAATTCATCTACTGTCCAAAACATTGAATTTCATCAATACTATTTTAAAACGAATATAACTTGTTTCTAATGCTTTATTTCGAAATATCTTTATTGTATCCCTATTAAAATTCTATAAATGAAATTCGATGTTTTGGACAGTAGGTGAATTATCACATTCGAAAATATGATTTTCGTAATTTAGAATTTCGAAATTTTGCACAATCTGCAGCATCTTATGTCGGAATGGAGAACGTCTAGAGTTGACTCCAATTCTAAAGTGGATCGTCTAAACTTTGGACCCCCCCCTTATCGAGTACAACATTGATTAAAATTTCAAGAAGTTATGTTGGTCAAAATTCTTTAACTCATTCCAAATTAGCCCCAAAACACACATATAAAGTTTTAGAGCAAAATATGCAATAGTTCTATTTAATTTGTACATTATATATAAATAAAATAATTATTGTGTACTAGGGCATATTCCCGAGAAAGTAATTTCAGATTGAGTCCCGCGGCAACGTGTACTAGGGCAATGATAATAATTGACTTTCAAAATATGAATTTCGTAAAAATTTCATAAAAATATTTCATAAAAATATCGATTCTTAAATATGAAAAAAACTACCTCTCTGTTAAATTTCAAAACGATTTGTTGTCTTTTGTTAAGAAGTATAACTTAGTTAATATATTTGTATGATTGTTACAATGATGGATTAACTTTAAACCACTAAGTCGAGCAGGATAGTAGTTAAATACCTATTTCAAAACAAATATTTATTAGATTATTGCTAATACATACTTTTCTTTCTCAAACTAATGTATTTCTTTAAAATTTTTTATAACAATAATTAATTGTTTGTATAGGATACATAAATGAAAAAACAAAAAAGATATTTTTTATAACGCTCGTGAAAAGTAAGCAAAATGGCGAGTTCATACATGATTGATACACTGTATTGAAAGAGTACTTTTTATTATTTTTTCATTTAAATTCATAACTTTTTGGAATTAAAATAAATTACGTAATTGAATAAATTAGAACTTAAAAATGATTTAAGAATTTTTACTTTTATGATCTAATAATAGCTCCCCTATTTGAGTGGACCTTGCATCCCCCGGCTATTTAGAATTAACAGTTTTTCAAAAATTTGTGATACTTACTGTTGCGCAGACAACTGGGGTACAAAACCGGAAAAAATTTTTGTTGAGGGCACACCTACCACATAAGGTTTTCTCGGTTCTTTGGGGGTCCCCCAACATGAAAATACTCGTGAACACTCATTATCCGTTGCCAAACTTTTTTGCCGATGAAATCAATTTTTCTTATGGAAATTTAACATGTGAAAAATGGACGAAGAGTAGTCATTGATGATTAACCAATAGCAAACTATTGAAGAGCGCACGAGGAAAATTCCACAAAAAAGCGATTAAAATCGAAGAATAGAGCTTTAATTTGAGATGAGAATCGTTAAAATCGGTCGATTCTGTGCAAAGCTAGGTGAATTTGAAAATGGCGAATAATGACGAAAATGAGCGATTTTTTTCAAACACACGTAATTCTTCAAATTTTTGTCATTTTTCGTCATATTCAACTTCACGTAGCTTTGCACAGAATCGACCGATTTTAACGATTCTCATCCCAAATTAAAGCTCTATTCTTCAGTTTTAATCTCTTCTTTGTGGAATTTGGTTTGGCCTCTTCAATAGTTTACTATTGGTTAATCATCAATGACTACTTTTCGTCCATTTTTCCATGTTAAATTTCCATAAGAAAAATTGATTTCGTTGGCAAAAAAGTTTGGCAACGGATAATGAGTGTTCACGAGTATTTTCATGTTGGGGGACCCCCAAAGAACCGAAAAAACCTTATGTGATAGGTGTGCCCACAAAAAAAAATTTTTCCGTTTTTGTACCCCAGTTGTTGTTTGTAGTCCGCGGATTTGCACATATATACGTCGATGTCGCGTCCCCTAGCTACTTGGGATTAAAAAATTTTTTAAATAATCGCCTTGCTTACTGTCGCACGTCTACGCCATTCCCTTATTTACGTGGACCTTGCGTCCCCCGGCTATTTAAGTTTCAGAATATTTCAAAAAATCATCTCGCTTATTGCCGCACGTCTACGTAACTCCCTTATATGCATCGACCTTAAGTGCCCTAGCTACTCGCGATTAAAAATGATTTAAATAATTGCTTTGCTTACTGTCGCACGTGTACGTAACTCCCTTATAGGCGTCGGTATTGCGTCCCCCTGTTACTTGGATTTATAAATATTTTAAATAATCGTGTTGCTTAGTGTCTTACGTCTACATAACTCCTTTAGTTGCGTAGACTCACGCCCCCGGCTATTTAGGTTTAAAAATTTCTTAAATAATCGTTTCGCTTATTGTTGCAAGTTCACGCCCTTACTTACATGGATCTCGAATCACCTGGTTATTTAAGTTTAAGAAGTTTGTTCAAATAATCGCCTCTCTTCTGAAAATGACTACCTCGATATCCTCAAAGCAACCTTGATTTACCTTGATTATGCAGCGATTTACGTCGAATCAAGGCAACTCAAGGTAGAATCGAGGTAAATCGAGGTTGATTTGAGATCATTGAGATAATCATTTTCAGCGGGGCTTGCTTAGTGTCGCACGTCTACGTTATTCCCTGATTTACGTGGACCTTGCGTCCCTCGACTATTTAAGTTTAAGGGGGTCTCACCAACGAGGCCCAAACCCACAGAGCACGGCGCCCCGTGCGACGCATACAGGCTCTCGCATGCGCTCCCCCTCTCTTTCTGTTGAGAGTTGCTTGCTACGGGACTGAGCACAGACACCGAGAGACGCCTGTCTGTGTGTGCGCAGCAAGCGTGCGCTCCAGCGGCGCTCCCGCTCTCTCTCCCCTTGCCATGCATGCGTCTCACGCGCGCGTGAAATCTAACCTGATATTCCGCACTTTCAATTAACGTATCTCACGAACGAGACCGCTGGGCTTTCTCAGATTTGAATGTCTTGTTCTAATAGATGTCATTAACAACATTTCGGTTTTTAGAAAAATTGCTAAGAAAACTTTTCGAGTTACAGACGAAAACGTTCGTTTCGCGCGGGCCGTCCCATAAGGCGCTGTGTTAAAATGCGCGACTTTGATGTTTAATATCTCGAGAACTAAACCGCTGGGAGTTTTTAGATGGAAATATCTTATAGACAATAGTATTATCAACACCTGGTCAAAATTGAGAGAAATTTCTAAGAAAAGGCGTTTTGGGTGAAACCCCCTTAAGAATTTTCCAAATAATTCGCTTATTGCCGCATGTCTACGTAACTCCCTTATATGCGTCAATCTCGCGTACCCCGGCTATTGGAATTTTTTAAATATTCATTATACTTACTGTCGTACATTTACGGAAGTCCCGTTTTATGGGTGGTCCACGCGTCCTCCTCCTATTTCGGTTAAGGACTTTTTCAAATAATTGTCTCGGTCACTCTCGCATGCTCATGTAACTCCCTTTTTTTGTATGAACTTTCAGAGTCAGACAACATTCTAATGCACTTGTCCTTGTCATATTTGTATCCATAAATATTTAATTGTAATATAAATAAAGATATAGAATAATAATATAATTTTTTCGAATTATATTTTTATCAGCGAGTCCGCGGTAGCTCAGTGGTCAGAGCACTCGTCGCGAAAACGAAAGGTCCGGGGTTCGATTCCCCGCCGAGTCCAGCCATGCCGTTTTTTTATCGAGTCCTCCTCCATTTATTTATTGTATGCGATTATTAAATCGTAACATTTCTGGTGCTAGGTGTTAGGGGGCGGTAGCTGAAACTGCATCGTACGAACCCAACGCTTTAAGGTAATGTAGATTTCTAACACTCTAAGATAAAGTAGATTTCTACGAGGACGTCGATTTTCGGGGCCGCTGACGTGTTACGTGTGCATAGTATGCACAACGTGACGAGGCGGATCGGGTTATATATAGCAGCAACATGAGGACGACTCGAGGAAAGACGTGCACCGGCATCGGTAGCTCAGTGGTCAATAAATAAATGGAGGAGGACTCGATAAAAAAACGGCATGGCGTGACTCGGCGGGGAATCGAACCCCGGACCTTTCGTTTTCGCGACGAGTGCTCTGACCACTGAGCTACCGATGCCGGTGCACGTCTTTCCTCGAGTCGTCCTCATGCTGCTGCTATATGCAACCCGATCCGCCTCGTCACGTTGTGCATACTATGCACACGTAACACGTCAGCGGCCCCGAAAATCGACGTCCTCGTCGATTGTAGAAATCTACTTTATCTTAGAGTGTTAGAAATCTACATTACCTTAAAGCGTTGGGTTCGTACGGTGCAGTTTTAGCTACCGCCCCTAACATCTAGCACCAGAAATGTTACGATTTAATAATCGCATACAATAAATAAATGGAGGAGGACTCGATAAAAAAAACGGCATGGCGTGACTCGGCGGGGAATCGAACCCCGGACCTTTCGTTTTCGCAACGAGTGCTCTGACCACTGAGCTGCCGATGCCGGTGCACGTCTTTCCTCGAGTCGTCCTCATGTTGCTGCTATATGCAACCCGATCCGCCTCGTCACGTTGTGCATACTATGCACACGTAACACATGACAGAAATTATAAAACGGCGATTTCTCGAAAACACGTAAGTCAGTTAAGACGTTATTCCTGGAAGCAACAGATATATTTAAGAAACTAATTATTTGATTGCAAAAAATTTTATTCAGTAAGTGTAACTTTAACAAAAAATTGGTTTTCAAATCTTAAAAAACTTTAACTGGTTCTAAAAACTTGATGAAGAAAAAAAATGTTAAATTGTACAAACCAGTCACCGGTGCAGCAAATATATAAATAGTTACTGTTATTAATAACACCAGATAAATATATTTAGACAACATGATTGATAGTTAAGTGGATAAATAATTCTGATTTTTGATCTCGGAGAATTGAAACTCGGTCAGTTCATTTATTCTCACCTTTATATAAGCTATCTTTTATTGCAGTAATAAACTGTTCGATTAATTAAAATTTTTTATAAGTTTGTATAGGTAATTGTATAGGTAACATTGATGTTTCCCTCATCGAAAGATATGAAAAAACTTAAGATACAGAGTTTTATTTGAAAAATTAGCTTTGCTGGTTATACTGCTAACTTGTTCTGTAGCTATAAATTTTATAATTCAAACTGTCTATGCATAAGCGGTCTAAGAACTCCTTAACGTAAAGTTTTTAATGCCTTAGATATGTTATAGAAACATGTTTTGAGTCATTTGGAGTCGAAATAGGAACCAGCGTATGAATTATAAAATATTTTCTTCTGTATTAAATGTTCCAGTTAGATATAACTTTTTCGTCAAATAGAAAAAATCTGTTGCAAAAAATTAAATGTTAATGTATAACGCCATTTTCATTAAAACTTTAAAAGTTCACTGTTTTATGGACCAATTTCAGAAAGCTCCAGTGTCATTACCGTGCTTTAGCTTGAACTTATAAATTTTTGAAATTATAATGCAATGACGCCAAGATAATGGAGAGTTTAACTTTAAAATAAACTAGGAAGTCCCCCTGCGCGCTAGCGCGCACCACCCTCCCCCCCTGCGATCTCTATATAAAAACTTGGTTTTTACATACGAGACATGGCCGGTACTATTCAGGAAAATATTATATTTTCGACATTGCAAAAACTGTTACATAATCTCAAATACTTCTATATTATATTTTGACGAAAACTGTAAAGAATTTATGAAAAATTTATTTGTTTTTTATAATAACCAAAAATCCGCTATTTTGATTGTAAAGGTTGTACTGGCTATATAAGACGAAAATAGTGACAAGCTGTTCAAAATTTGATAGTCATTAAATATCACAAATATAAAGAGCTGTGCAAAATTTCAGAGGATGGTTATGGAATCATTGCAATTTGAATTTAACATTACCCTTATGGGAATTTGAAAAATTAGCAACTAAATTAAAAAAAAAAAAACAGATGTAATCGTCAATGTATGTTAGATAAACAAATTTCATTTTTTTAAATTTCCACTTCGAGAATATTTTCTGAAATATACCATAAAAACTGTAAAATAAGACGTACAGTCATACAAAAAGTGAAATAATGAGCATTAAAATGTTCTAAAATCGATATAAAATTTTCTTTACAGTTCTAAATACATTTTACATATTTGTTTACTCTTAGTACTGTAGAATATTACTTTTGCTTCCTCCTAGAGGAAGCTTTGTGATAGTAATTTTTTGAGTTGTTGTAAAAATATGTTATAATTGTTTTTCGAGATGTTAGGAATCGAAATACATGATTTTTGAAAAATGTCTGTATGGATGTGTGTGTGTGTGTGTGTGTGTACGCCTGGATCTTAGCTTCTACTTGATCGATTTTAACCGGACATGTCTCATTTTTTTTTTGTCTGATGGCAGGTCAAAAATTCATTTTTTAATTCGCCGATGCGTTTCTGTTTTATTTCAAATTTTCGATCTTCTCAAAATTGATTTTTGCTTTTTTTTAATGATAAGATCCAGATATTTTAATCGAATGGATAGCATTCGAAAGAGCATTAAAATACCTATATTTTCTAAAAAAAAATTTCTCTAGCTCTCACGGTTCTTTTGTTATTAACAAAAACGCGTTTTTTTTAAACTTTTAACTTCTAAACTAAACGATCAATTCTTTTGAAAAAAATCGTGATAATGCAGAATATAAATAGCTATAATCTGTAAAAATTTGAATCCATTTTGTCGAGTAGTTTTTAAGAAAAAAAATTGAAATATAAAAAAAATGAGCTCTCTGTCGAGTTCTTTGGACAAAATAATTAGTCCAGAAATTTCAGAAATATTTGAGGTTAAACTTCTTTTAACCTTTTTTTCAAGTTGTAATTTCTCGAGAACGGCTTCATGTATCAGCTCCAAATTTATAGACAATTTTGTATGTGATATCGATAATATGCGTGCGAGTTTTCAGCAAGATCGTACGGTTACTTTTTGAGATATTTGATTTTGAAAATTTTCGTATTTTACAAAGTTATTTTCTTTGCCGCATGATAACTAGAGAAAACAAAAATTGGTTTAATCATGTTGAAATTTTGTGGGGATGTAGAGTTTATATATTATCGTATAAGTCCTTTAGGTAAAATAATTGTCTCATGATTTTTAGAGATATTTAAGGTTAAAATTTTTTTACTTTTTTTTTCAAAATCGTAATTTCTCAATGACGACTTCATGTATCAGCTTGAAATTTATAGACTATTTTTTATGCGATATAGGTAATACCTGTGTAAAATTTCATTCAGATTATATGGTTATTTTTTGAGATGTTTGATATGTAAAATTTTAGTATTTTTGAAAATGACTTTCTTTGTTGTCGCACAATATAACTACATTAAAATTGTTTTAATTTCTTTGATATTTGGTAGAGATGTAGAGTTTGTATATTATTTATTGGAAGAGTTCTTAGGGTAAAAGAATTCGTTTATGAATTTCAGAGATATTTGAGTTGTAAACTATTTTAGCCCTCTTTTAAAATCGTAATTATTCGGGAACCCATTTATGTATACTAGAAAATGGAAATGACATGCGCTATGCGCGCGTGTTGTGTACCTGCTTTTGTTTTGTAATAGTCATTTATTATTTTTAAGGTTAAAACCGTTTTCTTACATCGGTAATTCCAGAAAGAGCGCACAAATACGGACAGGCATACTACTAGAGACAAGTACCCTATGTGTGATATTTTACAAAGAAAATATAATTTGAAGTAAAGGCTATTTAGGAATTAAAAGGTTTTGACGATAATATTACAATCAATTATTCTATTTATTTTTCACACATAATTAAAAAAAAAATCATACCTATTATTTTATTCATATTTTATACATAATTTAAAAATGAATACTTTTTAATCTTCATAAATGAATTTAATTATAATTATGTCATAAATTGTTGCAAAAATTATAAATTTTGTTATTAAAACTTAATTAAAGGAATAAGCAAATTAAGTTTGAGGAAGCCACGGCCCAATGAATTGGCAGCGGTTTTTTTAATGAATAATATGACCAAAGTATTTGTCTTAAATTTTTAAGAGACCTTACAGTGGATAGGGGAGGGCGGGGCACGTGTGACACCCTAACTTTGATTAAAAATAACAACTAAACCGTGTATTATTTCAAAATGTACAAAAACGGAATAATTAGATCAGAAAAAAATAAAATAAAATAAACTATTAACTTTTTTTTTCATTTTCTTTTAATTATTGATAAAATACAGAAAAGAAATTCTGAAAAAAATGCTCTACGTGCCCCACCGGCGGGTGGATTGTGGCACCCGACGGGGCACGCATGGCACGGTCAAATTTAATATTTTACTATAGGTATTTTTCAATTCTTTTTTCCAGTAATTAATACTTTAATAATTATGCCATAATAAAATTTTCAAAAATCAAATAATTAATCAGTCTATTGAAAATTTAAAATTTTATTTTTATTAAGGAACATAACAATTTTTATTTTAAAATAAATTATTACATTTTAATAAATGATTTTATATTATAAATTCCTTCTTATAAAATATGATCACAACATAATACTTTTGTTTGATTAACAAATTATCATTATTATTACAATAAGTTTAAATTTAAAGATTTCGCATCATTTTCATCTATGTAGCATATTTGAACTACCTGACCATTGAAAAAGGCAGTTTGAGTATCTACAATTGATTCTTCAGGTATTACTTCTCTAAAGTAATTTTCATTATTTACGGAAGCTGAATTATTATTAACAATGGATAAATCAAGCTGATTTGTGTTTAAGTCTTCAAGTGGCTCTTTTTTCTACTCTAAATATAACTTAAGACGCAGTCGAAATAATCGTTATTTACTTATTAATGTAATAATTGAAACTAAAAACTACTTAAAAGTAAATTATTGCACTGCGTAGTTGTTAACCCATTTTGCTCCGTTTTTGATTTGTAGGTTAGATCACTTCGCTCGGCGGCCGCCGCGGCGCACTGATACGCCCGAGCGTGCCACGCGTGCCCCGCCAGGGTGCCAGTCATGCCCCATTTTAATACCATTTTCATTTTTTAATTATATTATTTATAAAGATTTTCTGAAAATAACAAAAACAGGGCTTGAAAGATAAAAGTTGAAACTATTAAATAGGTTTGGTCTCATTTAGAAAAAAAATCATTTTCTCGTTGCTCCAAGCGACTTAAAAATGAAGTCAACCTTGTTTCTAAGCACCGATTTTCAATCTTATTAAATTAAATGTTAAACATTATCTATAATCTCAAAAGTATAGAGGAAAATTCTAAAAGCATATCTAATTAGGTTTACGTAAAAATTACTTTTTTTGCATTCATTAATATTAAAAATATGAGGGTGCCAAACTTACCTACCTGACACGTCATGCCCCGCCTTCCCCTACAACCTTAAGCGTTTTTAATCGTTCTTTTAGGATTAACTGACTAGAAATTGTTTTACGTAAAAATGTTCCAGGTTAGAATCCTCATACCGGCAAGGTTTTTTTCGTCGTTTATGTTGTTATTTCTTGTATAAAATGAATAAATAAAATCGGTTAGAAATTTTTTTTTCTTACTCGCCCACCCGAAAGTACGTACTTTCGGCCCGCATCTCCGGGCCGAAAGAGAAACTTTCGCATCCTATTTTAGACCAACCGCGCGCTCTGATTGGCTGCCGAAATGTCCTGACCCGCGGCGTTTCAGCGCCCGCGCGCATGTCCGAGGAAAGATGTTTGTGCGGTGTGAAGGTTAGACACGTACGAAATAAACAGAGGAAAGTGCACGGGTGACGAGAAAAAAGTTAGTTGAAATAAAAAGTGGTTTTGTTTGATCGTGGTTATTGTTTTTTCCTCTTGTTTTCTACACGTACTTTCGAGTCGTGTAGAAACAATTAAGTAAACGTATGGATGGGAGCGTCCGAGGAATAGTATATTACTAACGCGGGCGGAAGAGGATTATTTACCTCATGCGACGTTTTTCGGCCGAGCGAAGCGAGGTCGAAAAGTCGCATGAGGTAAAAATTCTCTTACGTCCACGTTTCAGTAACGTATTTTTCCGTCTGAGGCCGCAAAATGACATTTAAGATGGCATTTTGAGGTTAAAGGGCGGAAAAATATGTTTGTGCGGTGTGAAGGTTAGACACGTACGAAATAGACAGAGGAAAGTGCACGTGTGACGAGAAAAAGAGTTAGTTGAAATAAAAAGTGGTGTTGTCTTTTTTAATGAATGTGTTTCTGATGCCCGCCCGACCAGCAAAACCTCGGCTTCGCCTCGGTCTTGCAAATGTCGGGCGGGTATCAGACCATCTGTACAATAGCGAAAGTAGCAGACGCCCAAAAACCAGCTCTCTACGCCGGGCCGAAAGAAAAACAGTCGGTAATATCGACCGAGCTACCCAAAGCGGCCGACAGAGGCACTACTATCGAGCGGGCCGAAAGAAAAACTAACACTCAAACACAGCTAGCAGACGACAACGCAATTTTATCAATTATTTAACAATTACAGAACGTACTTTCGGCCGGGGAGTAAGAAAAATAGTATACAATACTTGGACCGGAAATTGGATGCCCTGGCCGTGCGTTATGACGCCCTCGGCTTCGCCTCGGGCGTCATACCACGCACGGCCCGGAAATCCAATTTCCGGCCCACGTATCGTAATATACTATTTCTGAAATTTTTCGAGAAAGTGTGAAAATTCTATTTTATGAAAACTACCCAACTGACTTCTTGTGGTCGGATTACCCGTACAGTATAGTACATTTTCTTCTAACAAGTAAGTATTATAAAAATTCCAGAATTTTTTTCTCAATATAAGTTTAGTTTGTCAGGAACTGATTGTACGTGGAAATGTTGAATGGAAAAAAAGTTTTGTTTCAATGTTATCTATATGACTTTTGCATTTAACATTTTTGTATAAAATCAAATGCTGCTAATTTGTAACCGAAAATCGACCATTTTAGGTTGCGTTTACAAATATTGTTCGTAGAAAGAAATGTTCAATGTAAAAAAGTGTGTGATATTTATACTGAAAATGAATTTCCGATGCATTACGCTTAAAAATCAATTTTTCAAAATTTTATTTGTGCTCGTATTTCTATATTTTTGAATGGATCTTTCTCAAAATCACCTACGTATTACTAGATGAAGGTATAATATCATTTGTGATCAGCTTCGATAAATTTTTCGATATGATAATGTGTACACAAGGTTCCGTACATGCGTACAGACATAGACACATCACAGGGTACAGTTAAAATGGGCTCATTTATGCCAATAAAAATGAATTACAAAAAAATACTCGCATATTCACACCACATATTCCTTACTGTAAAAACAATCGATATCAACCACATTATGTACATACCGCCGCTACGCCCATCGCGAAATTATTACATCACTCGCAAATAGTTCAAACCACGTACAGATGTACGCTCACGCGACTGCTTTAAATTAAATCCGCAGACTACGCGCCATGCGCTACCTGCCGAGCGTGCATCTATATACCTATAACCCACAAATACGCGAGGAACGAGAACACGAGAGACACACGGACTACTCTACTACACTACACGTAGGGAACCCCGAGAGAGTCTCCCCGCGTGCGCGATTTATTCAGCCGACGCATTCCTACGCTCGTTTCTCCGAAGAGCAGAGGATTTTCAACGCGCGCGCGGGCCCTAGAAAACAGCGTCCGTTTCATCGATACCTCTGCTCTCTCTCTCCCTTTCGTACAGCTCGTCTTTTTGCACTGCTGCTACTCTTGCTCGTGTCGCGTGACTGCAGCAGCAGCGCGAAAAAAGGAGCAGAGCAGCAGCAGCAGCCCGAGCGCGCGCGAGAGAGGAGAGATAAAGAGATAAATGGAGAGAAAGAGAAACGTCGAGAGCGAGAGTGTGTGCAAAAAGGCCGATCGAAAAATGTTATACTTACTTGCGCTTGAGAGCGCTGTCTTTATTTTTTAGGAACGAGGACGCTCTAATTTATTCGCGCGAGCGCGGGGAGCTGTATTGATGGGCTCGCGTGGTCCGAGTTAATACGCGCGTTATATTGGGATGAAGTGGTTCGATGATTATTATGATTATGGTGGGAAAAAGGGGGAAGAAGGAGCTGGAAAATGCGAGGTAATAGGCGTTGAAGAAGATGTTTCGATTTTTTATAGAGAAAATGAAGATCCTGGTTCTAAAAATAAGTTTTCAGTAATTACATTATGTTAAGATATAGAATTTTATCTGTCACATGAACAACTCTATTTCATTACTATTCATCAGGTCATTTTGTATATGTACAGCAAAATTTATTATAAACTTTACGCAACACTATAGACACAGTTGATAAAAAATATCAGACCGTCCGGTGCACGCGGATACTTTGCATATTCCATAATCAGCAAAGGCAGGTTATTACACTCCCATGAGATCACGGTCCGTCATCCAGTATATAACAAAAGACCGCCTCACCCGTATAAATTAATTTTTTTATCGCCTCCATATTTTTCGAATTACACAATCGCGTACCTGAAATCACGAAAAACTCATTCGAGGCGACAGCTCATTGTGCTCATATATGCATGAATAAGGTCGTTGCACAAGTTCGGCAGTCGCGCACGGAGAGTAGCGAGAAAGTTGGCGCGAGCCAATATATATTCGAGTGAGAGAGAGGAGCGCGCATGTCAGACGCTTTAAATTTGATGCCGCGTGCTCCCTTTAAGCGATCGACGCGCGCGGGACGCAAAACGGCAATCAGAGACGGAGAAGTGTCGCGAAAGTGCGCGCGCTCGTGCCGAAAATCGTGTAAGACGTGGGTATGGTGTAAGAGGTGGAGTGTGTGTAATGATACCCGAGTATGTAATTTGGAATAATCTGCAGTGAAATAAGGTCCATCGTGGCAATCAGGGCTGGGAAGCGGAGAAATTTAGTTGAGGAAAATACTGATGATTTGTTGGTTGATCGTCTCTCTCGCCCGTATTTTTAGTATGGAAATTAATTGACGCCAATTTTCTGGTGTAAGAATGAAAACGGCGCATTGACTGGTTAATTATCGATCATTTAATGGCCGCATGTTTGCGTAAGTTCGTTTATGGATAAAATGAATGGTACGATGTTGCAAGATAGACTCATTGTATCCAGATGATTAGAATCGAATGTAAATAAAAGGAAATTTAATTGACTGCTCAGATTATTCTGCTACAAAGATTTGATCAATCGATAAAGATATCTCGATCTGTTACGCATATATACAATAGGCGATTGAGAATTTTGATAAATTTAAACATGATTACAAGCTAATGTTTAATCGCTAGATACTTTATACTATAGAATTTCACAAATTTTTTTACTTCTAATTTGTTATGCCTCAATAGAATATTTATTAAAATATTTTTTTATCAATGATATAACCATAGAATCATGTTAGGTACGTATGTATACAATCCGGGTTCAAAATATAGCTGCGATTTTATCACAAAAAATTTCAACTATGTCAAAGAACATTGTAAATTAGAAATCATTTCAATTAAAGATGAAATAATATAAAAACGTTATACATTGAATGATAAAAAATAATTTGCACACGCGGTAAACCTATATTTCATTTTTATAAAATACACAATAATACTTTATAATCAAGATCCTACACTATAACTCTTCAGCCCACAGAACTTAGTTACGTCGTCGCCACAACTATCAACCCTACGCGCGACACGTTTTTTCTCACCACACTACACCACAAAAAAAAAAACCACTGCCAATTCATTGGCCCATGGCTTCCTCAAACTTAATTTGCAGATTCCTTTAATTAATGTTTAATAACAAAATTTATAATTTTTTCAATAATTTATTACATAATTATAATCAAATTCATTTCTGAAGATTAAAAAGTACTCATTTTTTAATTATGTATAAATATGAATAAAGTAATATGTATTATTATTTTTTTTTTAAATTATGTGTGAAAAATAAATAAAATAATTGTATGTAATATTATCGTTAAAACCGTTTAAAATTCCTAAATAACCTTTACTTCAAATTATATTTTCTTTGTGAAATTTCACACATAGGGTACTTGTCCCTAGTAGTGTGCCTGTCCGTATTTGTGTGCTCTTTTTGGAATTTCCGATGTAAGAAAAAGGTGCTAACCTTAAAATTAATAAATGGCTATTACAAGAAACAGTAAAAAGACGATTTATCCCATAAATTACTCGGTTGAATGTATTATTTGTTAATAATCGTTAGTTAAAAAGTGTCACTAATACGGACTGTCGTCTGCTTTTGTTAATAAAAAGAAAACCGTGATAGCTAGAACATTTTTTTTAGAAAATAAAGGTATTATAATTCTCTTTTCAATCCTACCTATCCGATTCAGATACATAGAGCCGTTCTCGAAAAATTACACATACATACATACACACAGACACATACATCCACACAGCCCTTTTCAAAAACCATGTATTCAAAAACATGTTTTTAGAACAATTCAAAAAATTACTATCACAAAGCTTTCTTTAAGAGAAAGCAAAACACATACACACACAACCATATACTCATAACCCGCAAAAAAATGAAAAAAGCGACGGAGCCGCAGAAACACACGGGACTGCCGCCTTCTCCGCTTACAATATCCTGTCGTTGGATCGCGTCGCGTGTTGCTCAACTTTTACACACACACTGACACGCACTTCACACAAAAAAAACCGCGACGCAGAGGCTCCTCGTCGTCGTCTTTCGTCACGAGATCGGCTTTCTTAATTCCTCCTCTTTATCGCGCGCGCGACCTCTTTTCCCCCCTACATACATATAATACTAATAAACCGACGCGGACGCCAAAGCGTATCGCGCAAGAGGGGACCTTTTTCGGCGCGCCTTTGACCGCGCGGCGCGCGAAAGTCGTCGTCGGCGGCTTGATAACAATTTTGCAAATAACGGCCACGGGGGCTGTAAATCAGCGGTTTACGGGGCTGAGAGACTTTTTCGGGGACGTTTAAGGAGCTCGATGGGAGAGCGTAACATGGGAGTGTTATGTGTGTAGAGGGGGTTGGCCGTGCGGGTTTGGCGAGGGCTTTATATTTCGGATCAAAGGTGAACGAGAGATGCCGATTGGTGAAATTCTTTTATACGTTATTTATGGCTTTGATGAGTATAATTAAAAAAGTGTGTATATATTTGTGCATAAATCAATGATTGGAATGCGGTAGTAAAATGCGCTTGATTTGTTGATTTATTTATTTTGAGAAAGTTATTCGAAGAATTTCTTCGTATTTCCAGAAATTGCGTATAAATCAGTCAATGGTTTCAAAATTGATTGCGAATAATATTGTCAATAATTTTGTTATAAAAGAATGTGCAGTGTATAGCGTCCGGTACACATATTGAATCCTCAGTTATATAGCACGTGACGAATACAAAATATTCATTTCATAGGTTTTAATTAAAAAAAAAAAAAAAATGGGTTATAAAAATCTCGGCTAATCAATCACAAACTCATGAGCAATAATTTTTCCTTTGCAACGTTTGCACACGCAGACGACAGGTTCTAGACACTGCCGACAATCCTGTTCCGCCCATAGTAAGTTACTCGGCAGCTCATTACACCGCCAGCATCTTACAGTGTTTATAATAGCGCCTGGCACCTGTACTGCGTCGGACACTCGAGTGTACTACACGTCTTAAATTACATCGCGCTAGTTGCGCCGCGAGAGAACCGCGGCCAAAGGCGAACGGTACACACGTGTGCGTGTTCATCGCGGCTAATCGCTAATAACTTTCGCGGTTGATGTGCGCGGCTTAAAATTAGCGGAAAACGCACTAGCTGCTCTCAAGGAGGTTCTGGGAAAGCCGCCGATGCAGATTTCGCGATCGCTCGAGCGACGGCTTGTTATCATTAGCGGAGCGAAAATATTGCGTTCGAGTTGAAGTGTTGTATCGGTTGTTAAAGTGGTCGTATAAAAATGTTGATTTACTTTTTTGGGTGTTTAATACACATTTGTGTTTGATTGAGTGGGTAAATTATTTTTATGCGAAACTTGATGAAGTTGTAATTTATGCGGTACTTATGTATGAATTTTGTGAAATTTATTGAAATGAATTTTAAAATATTATTTTAAACACATTTTCATATTTTGGTAGAATAAAATATAAATGTATAGAATGTACTGAAGATGTGTGTTTGTTAATTATTAAAATGTTTTACAAATAAAAATTAAAACTCTTATGATGAGTAAGTGGAGTTTAACAAATAATACATTTCGACACAAGTATGCGAAGCTGATTCGGGCGACAAACTACACTCATGCGAGGATCATCGGCTTCGCTTACATGTATCGAACTTTTTTTTCAACGAAGTGTGCAAAACTAGCTTTTTCATGTTCGAAGAGTGAGAAGAAAGAAGAAAAAGGAATTTTTTAACGAAATGCTCGAAACTCGCTTTTTTATGCTTCTTTTGCGTGCGCGAAGTACTTGTTTTAAACACTCTATTAGAGAGCGTGCGCGAAGTTAGTATGCACATATGCTCAGATTGTTTTACTTCGCGCACGCTACGATCGTTCTTGCTTGACTCGCTTTGCTCCGGCGACAGTCACACGAGTCCAGCGCGAAAAAGCTAGCTTTGCTCACTTCGATGAAATAAAAATAAAGTGCGATGCATGTAAGAGAAATTTATTATTTTGACACTCCGTGCGCAAAGCTCGATTTCGCACACGCTTGAATAAAAAAGCATGCAATATGAATAAAAAAGAATACTGTTCGATACACGTCCATACGAAGATAAAATCACTTTCACACACTGGTATCGAAATGTATTAATACGCAACACGTGCGTGAGGTGATTAACGCACTCGTCTTATTTATCGCACTAATCTATAGTTTACTGTATTTATATATTTATTTCCATCAACTTATAAGAGAACTACACTGAGAGAAATGTTGTAGTAAAATTTATTATAAACATAAGAAAAATTACTATATTTTGTAGGAACGGAGGGACAAATCGAAATTATAACAATTTTTGCTATGCAACATAGTAATTTTTATGAATGACCTTAAATTTCAAAAAATTAAATTTTTTCTCGTTCTTTCTGTTTTCAGAACTATTTTCAGACTCTAATCATACAATATTTAATGTGAAAATAAATTAAAATGAGAAATAAAAATATTTTTTTTACGAGCGTTGGGATCGAACCTGCAATCTTCACCGCGGCAATCGGACGCGCTAACCACTTACCCAAATAGGATTCTTGAGTGTAAAATTTTGGAACTTGTACATGTCAAATCATCGATTTCAAGAAAATTTCAGATAATATTAAATAATGACAATAAATAACTTTGATAACACAAAGAAACTTATCATTAATGTGCATAATATAAAAATAAAATAATTGAAGTAAGGTTTTGAATGTTTTGTAAACTTAAAAGCAAGACAAAATGAAATTCCCGTAGAAACATAACCTCAATCAGACACGTGGGCGCCTTGATCTGCGCAGAAAGTACTAATGTTGTAGCAATTTTTACTATGTTGGATAGCAAACTTTCTTATGGCCTGTAGCAATTTTTGAATGTGGCACTTTTTACTATGTTTATAGTAATTTTTAATACGCTACAAAATAAAATTTATACGCTACAAAATAAAATTTAAACGCTACAAAATAAAATTTATATTCTATTCTAATAAAAATTAAAAGCATATATTTTAAATTTTATTATATCACAGTTTTTGCTATGTGTATAGCAATTTTTCTTTTATTTCGTAATACTTTCTAATCAACAACTGTCATAAAAATTACAAGAAATTTTGTAATTATTCATACAATTATAATAAAAATGCAGCATAAAGTGTATTTGTCTCACCCTTCCTATACTTTATAGTAATTTTTATTACAGTTATAATAAAATTTACTACAACATTTTTCTCAGTGTATGTTACCAAAATCTTGCGCCTATTTAATTCTTATAAAGATATTTTCTCTCACGACAGTTATCTTCTACATGCATAGAAAACTAAACAATAAAAAAAATGTTACACAGAATATGCGGTATTAAAATTTGTTGCATAGTATAAATTTGAGTATACACAGTTAATAATATAACTTTTACTATATTATTTCTTTTCTGCCAACACAATAGATATATAATTTAAAAGCAGCAAGATATTCACGGTTGCGGTTAGAGCCGAAAATGTTGTTCTTTTATTTTCTTACAGCTTCGCGGACAAGCATTGAATGCAGAATAAATTTTGCACGGTGAATTCCGAAGGTAATAAATTATTTTTATAGTACCATTATGGGAGTCTATTACCGCATGCAAAATTCGGAATATAGAATAGGGTGGAGCGTGACAGTTTTTATTCTGCCACACAAAGGATATTTCATATTTATTTTTTAATAATAAATAATTAAACGAAAAATGCTATACATGAAAAACCGTTTTACTTTGAGATCCTTTGCCGAGCGTATTTAACATTATAATAAAATATAACACAGATTCGTAAACTGAATTATAATTCCTGAGTTTTCGCATCCGCGTGCATGTATATAAATTTGTCTAAATTCCGAAATTAAATTTTTCGCATTCCCCGACAAATTACCCGAACTAATTAACTATTCGCCTTTCATAACGCGCAATTACTAATTCGTTGCAATTCATATAACATACACACATGCGCATGGGATTTCTACACATTATAAGCATACCAGCGCGCGCACGCGCGCGACACATAACCGGCGCGTATGGCAGTGACGTCAAAGGCCAAATTCCCGCGCGATCCCCTCCATAATTAAAAAGTTTACCTCGCAAACCCAAGCTTGCAAAAAAGCCACTTGCCCGGCCGGCGGAACTTGCCGGCACGAGCCTAATGCGCAACTCGCTAAAAGCAAAAATCCCGCGGCGGGGGAATAATTATAAAAGTCCCCGCTCGCGTTAATAACCAGAGGGCGAGTACGAAAAATCTCTTCCCCTCCCCCCGCCCGTTCTAAAATCCAAAGTCGCGCGCACTCCGCTCCGGTCAATTAAGACCTTTTAAAGCCTCCCTTCCCCCGGTCGCATTTTTCCTCGTTTCGCGCGACACATTTCGGCCGCCGGCGGAAAAAGCCAACGCCACGGCTATTTGTTGCACGGGACGGACGGACCGACGCGCAAAAAGAAGGAGGAGGATGGCTGTGGGTAAAAAGCGGAGGAGAGGAAGAGAGGGAAAGAGAGGAAAATTCGAGGGAGAGCGAAACGTCGAGAGTCGGTGTTCGGGGAAGGAAACGCGGGTGTAATTACACGGTGTTTGGGGGGACGGGAATCGTGAGTTTTTTGCGATGGGAATTACAAAGGGAAATAGTGATTTTTCCTGGAATTCAAATGTAAGCAGTGGAATCGGATGTTTTTGTTAATTATATATAGTTGGTTTATCAGGCCGTGAACTGAGATCTTCTGTGTTTTAAGTATAAAGTTTAAAAAGTACGAAAGTATATTTGGTATTATTTCACAATGAAATATATACATTTTATATCGATTTACAGGGTTCGATAGGTTTGATTGCTTTAATTATAAATATTCTTCATTAGTGAAGTTATTGGTAGAGAAAACTCTTCACTTTATGAAATTAAACATTAAATAACAGCATACACTTTTGTACATACTGCATCACTGTATAAATATATTAATCTAACTTCAGACCGTTATACAATTCACATAAAATATTATCGAAATAAGACCGTATTTTGACTAAAGATCGAATTAAAATTCCTATAGCTTCCAGTTTCACGCGTATTCATTCGAAACAACGTAATTTCAATCTGCAGCCAGACGTATCATTACTTCGGAAACGCCAATCGCCTAACATTTCATTTATTCAACAAAAAGCGAATCGACCACTCAAAATTCCCGGACACCCGTGTCCAGATGCAAACACGGGGAGCAATAAAATTTCACGCGTTATTGGCATTGACGTTAGCGTCCGCGCATACAAAGCTCGAACTTGATCATCTCCGCGCGCGCGTACGTGTTCGTCATAACC
This sequence comes from Torymus aiolomorphi, assembly GCA_036365515.1. Taxonomy (NCBI): domain Eukaryota; kingdom Metazoa; phylum Arthropoda; class Insecta; order Hymenoptera; family Torymidae; genus Torymus; species Torymus aiolomorphi. The sequence continues at coordinate 18,361,871 of CM070877.1, forward strand.
GATTTCGCGCGAATTTCTCGAGAGTGAAGCGCGCAGAACAATGCGTCGCATGCGCACGCGCGCGCGGTTTAAATTTCGCGTTTAAGTTCGGAGCGGTATAGTCGCGGGTAAATTTGCTCGTGCGCTCTGCGAAGATGAAAGTTCGTTGTTTGCTCTCGCTCGCGATCCTCTCCCCTGGGAGAGCGAACTGGACGTCGTTAATACGGCAAACAAACACGTCTTCGTGCTCGGGGATCCAATATTCTGATTGTTCTTGGTTTTGTTAGAGGGATTTTGTCGCGGAAGATGATTGCGTGCGAGTTCATACATATGCACGTGATGTATGGTGAATGAAATTTGGTTACGGTTGTGGTTATTGCAAATAGTAAGACTTTTTTACTTGAATATAACATAATGATTTTGTAAATTATTATGATTTAAAATGTCAGTTTTAAACTAAATATTTTATCAAAGGGATCAATTTTTCTGAATCAAAAAGTATTGGGCTCTTGATAGTATTTTTTTAAATAATTTCACGGTGCCGGAAGACTTTGAGGTACATGGATATTTTAGAAATAGAAGAAATCATTTGGTCCCAACAGTATGATCTAAACTCAGCTTATAAATTGAAGCTGTCAGTTGTAAATTCACATTTATTCTTGATATTCACACAGTAGACTTCCTATGTTAGTATTAATATTTTTTTGCATATTTTTTAATAGTGCCAAAATTGTACATATATCGGCAAATGACAAATCCACAATACTTTTAACTTATTGTGTGAGTTTTTTTTTTTCAAGTAATTTATTGCTGCTATTAGCTTGCCCTGCGATGCACAGAAACTGAACTGAATGTAAACTCTTCAATGTAAACTAGAAAACAAGTGCTGTACAGGCCGCAGCCTCGAGATGTATACAAAACTGTCTAAAAAAATGCCATTTTGAAAAGTGTAACTTTTTAGACAGTTTCGTACATCCCCAGGCTGCGCCCTGCGTTGCACACTCATATCGATTATAGCCTTTGTTTTCTAGTATACATAAAAGATTTTACATTCAGTTTAGTTTCTGTACTTCGTAGGGCAAGCTAATAGCAGCAATAAATTACTTGAAAAAAAAAAATACTATAGTAAAAAGTATTGTGGATTTTCTCCTATACTATTTGATCAAGTAAGAAATTGATTTGATGGCATCTACAATCAAATAATTAATTGTTACATATTCTGAAACGTTTCTTAGTTATTGTAGTAAATTTTAGCATACTGAATGTAAAATAAACGATTAAGAATAAATTATATTCAATATCATGCAATTGTTGATATAGTCTTCGATTGTCTTTTCATTTCATTCATCAGTTTTCTTTAGCGAAATTCTATACTTTTCGGATAATATTGTAAAATAATAAATTTTATATGATTTAGCAAATAATAAAATTATAGTTGTAAATCTAGTTTTAAATTATTGACTTCTACATATCATTAAAAAAAATCAATTTTTAAGAACCAATAGCACAATCGAACACGTGCGATCACCAAAATTGACCTCAAAAACAGTTACGATGCTCCACATTCGTATATCCGTAAACCGTACAAACCCCAGCAGTATTTAATTTACTTTTCGTGCTGTCACGCATTTTCGTTCAAGCCCACTTCGAGGAATCCGATTCTCGGCTTATATATACATCCCGTCTTGGCCGCCTTGACGCGATGATTCGCGCCTGCTCATGTGTTTTGACAGGCATGTCAATGAGCCGTCAGCGAGATTTTTTAATCCAGCGATGCGACGACGACGAGGACGACGACGCGCCGTGCCTGCGTTAAAAAAACCTTCTTTGTCTTTCGCGCGAAATTATACGGTGTGAATCGTGTGTGTTTTAGAGGTAAGCGGGCAAACGAGGTAATTATAGGTGTGGAAAGGAGATTCCAGGCCCTGTTTTTGGAGAATTAAGAGAGTATTAGTGTGTAGGAGAGAAGTAGGGTAAAGGCGCCGGTTTAAAAGGGTGATGCGGTATAGTTGGTATTTTGGATGATTTTTTTTAATAGATTAAATAATGGGTTGGAATGAATAAAAAATGCAATTGAAGTAATGTCGTGACGTCTGATTTACAAGTTATTATAATCCTATTGTAAAAGAGAGATAGAGATTTATTATCGAATTGAAGCTTAGAGCCAACTTTATAGAGTGTCATAAAAAAATTTCATTGGCTAATAGTAGGTAAGATAGGTGAGTGTCTACAGGCGCGCGTAGCGCTCTGCTTTAAAATTTAGTAACTCAAATAAAAATTAGGGGGGTAGCGCCCGCCTGCGCGCTATCGCGCGCCAACCTCCCGCTGTCTATGTAAACACTTCGTTTTTACATTATAGGCACGACCGCATTTCTCAAGAAAATCTTGCATTTTTGTGTAAAGTCAAATCCTTGAACAATAAGCAAAAATCGACCATTTCAGGTGTATTTAGGCATTAAAAATCGTTTCTATAGGTTTAACTCGTCAAGAATTGGCTGTACATGAAAATGTGAAAGGGAAAAAAGTTTTGTTTTATTATAATCTACAACTTTTACATTTAACCTATTTGTATAAAGTTAAATCCTGTCAAGTTATAGCCGAAAATCGTCTATTTTTGAACCTTTTTAGCTGTTTTTCGCAGTTATATTGGCAAATATTGCTCGTAGCAAAAAATGCCCAACAGAAAAAAGGTATCTTTTAATTAGTTTCAGCAGATGGATGTATAGATATTAACTTAAAATTAATTTTTCTAGACATTATGCTTAAAAATCGACTTTTTGAAATTTTTCTTTGTGCTCGTATTCCTAAACTTTTTCATCGACCTTTCTCAGTAGAGGACCACCGGTTAGGTTCAATTAAAGGAGCATTTGCTCGCAATTCTGATGGAATCTATCGGAAATTCATTGAGATAATCAGCTAACTTGACTACATACGGACGTACAGACATACATCTCAGAAAAAGCTTAAAACGCACTCACTCTGAGTGCAAAATGATTTTTACACATTAAATTTTTAGTATTGGAATTCCGACAATTTTCGCTCTGCAGGTGAAATTATAAGGCTCTCCCGAGTAGCGGTCGTGCGTAAAAATGATCTTTTGTTCAGGTTGTCATCCTTATAGAAAAACTGTTTTAAAATCCCTCATCCGTAATAAATTTAAGGGGGTGTGGTACTCATGCACTCTGTTTTACCGGCAGAACTCGGCAAATTCTATATTATTAAAATAAATATATCGAATTACATCTTATAAAGAGATAGTTGCCCTGTGCAATGTAATAATCTACCAGCCTGCGCAGTTTTGAGCCAAAATATCAACGCCACACTAAAAAATTTTGCGAACGAAATTTCGGTTATTTTTGTTCGTAAAATTTTGTAGGGTGCCGTTGACATTTGAGCTCAAAACTGCGTAGGCTGGTAGATTATTACATTGCGCAGGGCAACTATCTCTTTATAAGACGTAATTCGATATATTTATTTTAATAATATAGAATTTACCGGTGTTCTGCCGGTAAAATAGAGTACATGAGTACCACACCCTCTTAAGTTTTATTTATAAAAAAAAATATATTTGGTTTGAATATCGGCTCTCAAGAATGTGGGTACTTTAACTACCTTCTCTTCAGAGGTAATACAAAATATTAGGACAAACTAAAAGAACAAAAGGCATAAATTTTCTTAATCCTTTCAGGGGCATTTTTTCCAAAAAAAATAGTGTTTTTTCACGTTGATTATTTACTAATTAATTATTGTCAACTCCCCTCCTAGTAAAAAATAATAACAAATTACAATATGTAGGTACTCAGGAGTCTAAGGAAGTTGATTGCATGCAATTAGTTGTCGTAATATATCCATAATGAGCAAAATAATAAAGATAGGTGTATCATAAGTGATACACCGCTCCTCAAAAGACCATTTTTTTGCTAACCATTTTTTCTCATCTCTTTTAATGTTACAGACATGGCAAGATAATTTTTATGCCTTTATTTTAGAATTTTTACTTTGCTTACTTAATTTTTTAAATGTAGCAGTTTCTATTTCTCGTAATGTATAAGTATTGAATACCGCACTAATCTATATGAAAGATGTTATAGTGATTTCAAATAGCTTGTTACATGTTATTACAGATATGAAATTTCTCGTTTGAAATTATATTCAAAACGATATATTACGAAAATTTGATTTATGAAACTATGAATTATAACAAGCGCGCGTGATGGAAAATTTTACGATGCATTATTTCTCATAAATATGAAATGAAAGTATATGAGCGGCAAACATTTTTCAAATGCAAAGCTTTTCCGCCGATGACGCTATAGGTTTTCCGTTACAGAAGAGCGTCCGCTTTGCCAGTATAGTTTCATAAAAGAATTTAAAACTGCATTTATCATGACAATTGGGAACTGTCGAAGTCACGTTGCAAAACGCATCGTTCTAGTAAGCAGTCAATAGCGCAAAATTATTTTGCACGTGCGGCTTGAAGTAGTATATTGTGTGACCTCTCTCGCATGAATAGAATAGACTGACTTTTCATAAACAAAGTCATTATTTCATTAATATTAATATACAAAAGTGGGTTTCTATTTACCGTTGCAATTTAGCTACATTGTACACAGTTATAGTTTTATAATTATTTATTGTAAAAAGCATATTTGCCAGTGTGATGTTAATCAATAAATAGACAAATAAATTTGTTTATGCATATAACATATGTTTATGAAACACTTTGCATGGTATTAAATTATTTGGTTATATTTTATGCACGACCCTCATTTTAGTTATTTCTCCTGATAATCATAAAATTACATAATTTACGCTGTTGAATACCTAACAATTTATTAGTTTCAATAATACGTGATTAAATTATTTTAAAAATCTGTATTTTAAATTCATTGGCGTGTATATAATACATTTTAAATATACAGTAAAATGAATTATAATAGCATATAGATAACACACAACCTTCAAATTTGTCATCTTCCTACCTTTCCTTCACGAGAATAAAGATAAATTTAATTCAGAAACATCTCAGAAGTTCAAAGACAAGTCCCTCGCACATTTATGTACTTTTCGCTATCTTTATATGTCATACAATTCTGGAATGTGCAATGCGAAAAGCAACTTCTATTTGAACATCGTAATATCAAATTGAGTTTTTGACTATTATGACGTCTAGTTTAGTATTACGACGGGTACTATAGCGTCATTTAGCATTCTGCGGATAAGCGTCCGCATGCGCGTCGTCTACCGTAGCAGCTATCAGATCATTTCGCGAATCCCGGCACTGCTATAATAAGTCAATCAAATTCAACTGCAGCAGATAATACTTATAATGCTGCGACAACAACATAATGGCATCGCGTATATATCTATTCAGGCTTGATAAGACTTTTTAAATATTCTTTTTAATAAATATAGTAATAGTTGTGAGGTAAATATTTAACAGACGAAAGTAAAATTATTTTTGAAATATTTTATTATTTAAAGAATATTTTATGCTTTTCTTAAAGTGAATTTCATCAATCATTCATTGAGTTTACATTATCACAAAGTCAATGGTAATGTGACAAATTGGTAAGTCAGATTTATGATTTTGACAAATGATGTCACTTGGCTAGTTAACGTTTTTTTAAATTCCGCGTACAATGACTTTTCAAAGATATATTATCGATTTTTCTTCAGTTTTACTACGTTGAAAATTCAATAATAATTACAACATTTTATACTTCAAATTATTCAAAGTAATGTAGTATTATTATTTTTAATATTTTTTAAGTTTCTTTGGATAAATTAACTTCTCAAGATAAAAAATTATTATTGAAAATTTTCTACTTATGAATCCATAAAATGTAAATCCAAGAAGACGAAATATTTATAAATCATCAAAAAAAAAAAAAAAATAATAATAAAACTGAGTGTCGACATTTACAAAATGAACGAAATTCATCACAAGTCAAATAATTTTTAATACGTAAGATCACAAAACATCAAGGTTTTCCTTAATGTAGAAAAATCTTTATGAATGAATGAAATAAATTTATTTTACCTTCGTTTCATAAGTTCGCAAACATCGGATAATGGCAAAACAAGCATACCGCATAGAAACTAATAAATCCCATACTCACCGCCACCCTCACCCCACCTCCTCCCCAAATGTCCTTTCCAACATTCCCACCCAAAAACCCCGTAAACCACTCGCACACACACTTGCACGAGAGGGAGAGACACGACAATAATCCTCTGCTGACTTCCGATCAAAACGCGAAACAGGTTTTCAACACTCTCTCTCTCTCTCTCTTTCTCTATATACGCTGCAGCGGCAGCAGCAGCAGCAGCAACAGCAGAGGGGGTGAGCTTGCGCGCCGTGCCGCCGCTGCTGCCGCCGCGCGCGAGAAAGCGGCGGTGCGTCGGGAGACGAGACGGCGGCAGCGGGAGAGAGAGAGAGTTTAGTTAGCGGCTAGCCGCCAGCGCGGAGAGAGCGTCCCCCTACGACCCGCTCCTGCTCATCTCGCCGCCGCGCGTTTTCTATTATACCTCGTTCCGCAGTACGCCGTAAAGCATAACATACACGTATTATAGACAGTCGGTGTGTCGTCCGCGCGGTTAGTGCGTATAAATATAATAGCGCGGATTAACAGGGTGATTTTGTGCGCGGGAGGATATGTGAATTGAGAGTTGTTGTATATTCGCTGAGATTGTTGTTGTTCAGTGCGAGAGAAAGAGAGCGTGGCGCGTGAGCCGCGCCGGCACCTACATCGCCACCATGAAGAAGAACCATTGAAGGTTTCGTGTCTCTCCCATTGCTTCTTTTCCATCGACGCCAGAGAGTGAAAGAATAAGAATAACAGAGTGACATTGTGCGTGTATAGTACCGATCGCCTGTTTGCCGCCGAATCGGTTAACACGTGACTAACCGTGCGCCGCGACCTCGAACGACCCCCCGAGAGATCGTCAAGTTTCAACACGAGATCTTCCGTATACATAACACACACCAGTTCTCCAAGATGCCCGGCTCGGCGCTGCTCAACCTGTGGCTCGCGCTCGGCTGCTGCTGTATCGCGCTCGCCGCCGGCAGCGAGATCTACGCGAAGATGTTCTCGAACCAGCCGACCGCCCCCTTCGATCCCTGCTACGACGAGGACCGTCCCCGGCGCTGCATCCCCGACTTCGTCAACGCGGCGTTCGAGCGCCCGGTCGTAGCGTCCTCCACCTGCGGTATCAGCGGACCCACCCGCTACTGCGACGCTCTGTCGGATTCCGGGGTAGGCCAGTGCCACGTGTGCGACGACAGCGTGCCGAGGAGACGCTTCCCCTCGTCCTACCTCACCGACCTCAACAACCCGAACAACGTCACCTGCTGGAGGAGCGAGCCTCTGGTGTCCCCACAGACCTTCAACGCGCCGCCTGATAATGTAACCTTGACACTGTCGCTGGGTAAGAAGTACGAGCTGACGTACGTGAGCCTTCAGTTCTGCCCGAAGGCGGCCAAACCCGACTCGATCGCGATCTACAAGTCGATGGATTACGGCAAGACCTGGCAGCCCTTCCAGTTCTACTCGTCCATGTGCAAGAAGGTCTACGGCCGGCCGAACCGCGCCACCATCACCAAGGCGAACGAGCAGGAGGCCAGGTGCACCGACAGCCACAGATACACCGGCGGCGATGGGTTAGGACCCGTGGGCAGGATCGCCTTCAGCACTCTAGAAGGCAGACCCTCAGCGGCGGATTTCGACAACTCGCCGGTACTGCAGGACTGGGTGACAGCGACCGACATCCGCGTCATCTTCAACCGGCTGCACATGCCACAGTCCAGCCAGGACGTGCCACAGGAGGAGGTGCTCACCCTCGAGGAGATCGCCAAACGCGAGCGCGAGGAGAACAAGCTCAAGGGCCAAAAGGGCAACTCCCTGTTCGGCGATCCTCTGGCCACTGCTCTGCCATCCGTGCACCAGGTGCTCGCGCCTCAGGAGCTACAGTCCAACGACGCTCTCGAGCTCCAGGAGATGTCCTTCGTATCGGTGCCCTCGACCACTAGCTCGACGAGCAGCAACAGCGGCGTCAGCCTGGCCCATCACTACGCCGTGTCCGACTTCGCCGTGGGCGGCAGGTGCAAGTGCAACGGCCACGCGGCCAAGTGCAGCCAGGACAAGGACGGACAGCTGGCCTGCGAGTGCAAGCACAACACCGCGGGACGAGACTGCGAGAAGTGCAAGCCCTTCTTCTTCGATAGGCCATGGGCTAGGGCCACAGCGCGCGACGCCAACGAATGCAAAGGTGAGTACGCGGAGATGATGATGGGGGCTTTAATAACGGAGAGGAAGAGAGAGACGCTGGTATAGCTTCAAGCGCGCGGGAAGGTCTCTACGAGAGAGACCCCGTGATTTGTTTACCGGCGGGCTTTGATGTCCTCGGGAGGAGGTGGGTCTGAAATGTTTATGGGGAGGTTAACGAAGTTTTCAGCCGGATTTCTCTTGGGGTCGGTTGAATGAAAGGGAGAGAGAGTGAGTGAGTGGATGGGGAGGAAAGGTGCGCAAGGAGTCCTTGTCTTGAATGATAAAGACGGCGGATGGTAATTTTAGATGAGCTGTTGGGGTCTTGTTTTATTTTTCTAGTAGCATGTGTGACGGCGTTTTGCGTGGTGTAGGTTGGTAGGGATAATATAGTAATGTGAAGTGGAGTGGATGAATTTTGGCATCGTTTAGTATATACTAGTCGTGCGAGACGTTAAAATATGTTAGCACAGGTTTATTGTGAAATGTGAGCTCCTTACTTGATTTAGTATCTGTACAATTTTGTCGACTTAATTCTAAATACGTAGGCTGTAAAATGTACAGCAAGCTTAACATATTCTCTTGTATTTGGCAATGTAAAGAAAGTTGTTCTATAATGTTTGATGAGCATATATATTTCTTTTATACATGTAATTAATCAAACCGATTCATTTTAATTATTCAATCATTCGCCTCTCCTATTGTATATTCAAAAGCATAAATTGAAGCATAGATAAAGAAATAAATATTTTATCGATGTTTTATTCTGTTTATTCGGAATTCATTCAAATATAGGTAACAATTCATCAATATGCATGAAATATACTGGTAGTTATTTACGCAGTATTGTCCAAATAATACCTGTTATTTAAATTCGAATATGAAACATTCATTTGCGAAATATCTTAATTTTTTCTGCAAACAATTAATGCGCCTGCCATTCATCGAGGTATAAATTTTATGTATTTAAGAAATATATGAAAAATATGTCATAAATTTTCCTTTATGATAATCTCGACACATTAAAGAAAGTATAAAATAAATTACGTATATTACGCCGTTTATTTGGCAAGTAAACATTTTCTCTGAATTAATATTGTTCTACGTGGACTATAGGTATGATTTTATACGTTGCATAATTTCTATTTATGAAAGAAATCATATAACATGCGAATAAGTATCGAAAAGTTTGTAATATACTTTTTCGTATTTCTTGAAAACAAAAAAAAATATTGTACTTATAATAATGCTAATTGGTTTAATTTCCTGGTATTTTTAAATATAATAAATTATTATTATTTGAGAAATTCAATATTCTAGAATATAAACAACGACGCCCTGTTCATTGAATAATATTAACTATTATGCAACATCTAAACAAATTAATATTGACTGGCGTAATTGCATCTCGTGAATAGATTTAATAAATAAAGAGAATTGTTATACATATAAATATAGACTTGGAATTTGATATTTAAAAATGGGTATAAACAGAATTAATCTCAATTAATTCTTCGGATGTCGTGATTCTCAAGATAGCAACTGAATCACACCGGCTGATTTCATTCAAACCAAATAAAAAAATAAACGCAAAGGAGTCGCGGTATTTTCGAAACCGGAAAAGTGTTGTTATCTTAACATATAAATACGACCGAGCTAAAACTTGAATCTTTTGTCGTAAAAGTTCTACTTATTGCATTGGAAGTAGTTATTTATTTTTTAATAATAATTAAAAGTTAAAGAAAAAAAAGATGTGATTAAAATTCCTACCGAAAAATCAATGTTCACACCATGCAATTATCAATACTATAAATGTAATGTTCTATTCCATATCTTAAAATCATTGGGGTGAAGAAAAAACCTCACCAAACCCTGTTCCCTTGTTTAAGAAACATCCCAAAACTAACTTTTCCCTTCCCCTCTCGCCCAGCCGTCCATCGATCTCCAGCATACGGCATTCGCACGCGTCATTGACCTTTTCCACTTTTGCAAATTGAGATTTTTCCATCGCGCGCCCCCCATTGTGCCCTCTCTCTACACCCCCGACAGTCTCTCTCTCCGGAAAAAGATACAGCGCTGCGCCCCCCATCGATCTCTCTCTCTCTCTCTCTCGCCCCCTCGCCGAAATAATCAAAAAGGCCGGGGAGGGTTAAAACCACCCTCTAAAATCATTTCGAATCGATGCGGCGGCTGCGGCGGGGTTCCCTCGCTACAGCTCGCGCGTCTTCGCTCGCTCTGCGCGCAAATGAAGGGGGGAATCGCGAAACCTGATTTCACGCTCGGCGGGCGCGCGGCGCTGGGAGACCGGAGAGGAGTGTATATGCGAGCGAGAGAGAGAGCTGAGAGGTGGATTTTTAATTAATTGCTGCACGGGTTTCGTGATTTTTAATGCCAAGGGGAGAGCTGCTGAGGAGAGGGTGAAATGAAATTTGCGGGAATTCTGTTCGATGAAGGTGTGTATGGTGCAAGTGTTTGTGGTTTGTTCGATAAAAGTTGTTGGAAAAACTGCTATATGTGGGTATTAAATTTGGGTGTGCATTACTAAAAAATGAAACTGCTCACTCCATAATATGTAGAGTATATATATGTAGTGTATGAAATAACACGGGTACTTTGTAAACATTACATGTAAAAAATTTGTGAGTTATATTTTTCCATGAATTTTTTAAAAGTAAGAGTACTTTTGGGGGAATATATCCTCCTGTAACGTCATACGGTTAAAATGTCAGGACGTGCTCTGCTTTTTTAATATTTTGACGGCACGCGCAAATATAATAACACTGGAAAATGTGAATTGCAACTTGTTTTTCGTATTTACAATAAAATTGAAAAATAATATATTGTAAATTATACATATAATTTGAAAAATACATCTGTTGCATGCATTAATAATATTGAATGCCAATTGTATATTATAATTAAATAATAGAAAACTACTATCAGCATTATTTTTCTAACACATGTACAATTTTCAAATCTTATTAATAAAATCAATTCCCACCAAATTATCAGTCACAAATACGTTCTTTATCATCCCATAAGAATCGAAATTAATTATACGCCAATTTCGCACGCGCATTAAACTGCGATCTTCTCTCTGAAACCTGTATTTCGACTTCCCAGGCTCGCGGGCCTCAACCGCGCGCGCACGCGAAATCCAATATATTTATCTTATCACCGGAGCGTTTCTCACCTTACTTTTCGAACTCGCGAAATTCCATCAAAAAAATCCTTTTTACACCTCTTTACTCAGCCCACGGAAACGTTAACCCCGTGCGTCACATAATTCCCAGACTGTTTTTCACCCGAACTTTACTGCCGCCAATATAACTCGGCGCGCGGACGAATCGTCCGGTTCAATCGATGATCAGCCGCCTTAAATCCTCGCGCGTAAACAGCGTAAATTTCTCTCTCCGCGGCCGTAACTCGCGATGATTCGCCGCCGATAAATTCATTAAGTGCGAGAAAAAGTGAGATCGCCGAAAAGTTCCTCGGCACTCGTTAATCCGCGAGTGCAAGCACGTACCTATACCTATATATCGGCAATGAGTTACATATGCAGATTCGCGCAGCCTTGGCCTTCTTCTTCGCACCTTTTCCCCGACACGTCGCGTGTACTCGTCTGGCTTCTTCGCGCGTACGTCTGGCTTTTTAATTTATTATTAGGCCGCTGATTTATGAGCGAGGTGGATGCCGTTGTTTCTTTCTTTTTTTTGCAAGTGAGGTGTCCGGCGACGACGATTATGCGGTGTCGTTCGGGGAAAGCGGATTTGCGGGATTTCGGCGAAGATGATTCGAGAGGGCTTTGCTGAGATTGATGGGATATGGCGGTGATATATTTATATTTTTGAGAAAATGGAGGGAAAACGGGAAGCTGGGTACTTTGATTTATGTTATTGTTGGGAAAGTTAATGACGTATGTGGTATGTTTTTTTCAACGAATTGATGAGTTTATTAGAGGATTTAAACACCTGGTCATAGAATTTTTACACGTTGACATACATACATACATCACATCTAACTACTTTACATCGAAATATTAGCAAAGTAGTTTTCCATTCTATTTTGAACATAATATTCTAAAGTATCTGTGCAAATAGTTCAAAATAGTGTAAAATGCAGCTACAAGTAATTTACGAGTCCGACAGCGATTTTCTATCTCGCCTATTATATATCCTTATTCTGTTTAATTACTTCATTGCAAGCATTTGAGTTTGGCGTCGGACCAAAGTGATCCTGTCTTGCCTGCAAAGTTTTTAAGGAATTTCCTTCGCACTCACTCCCAAGCGTGTCTCCTATCTGATCGCCTTATTAATCAATCAAAGTTTTTGAACGAAAATGTTTTGGTGAGAGGCGTGTCTAAAGGATATAATTAAATTCTACCACTTCAGTTCGAAAGACACGAATACGTAGATTATACATTCCTCTCATTCACACGCTAATGTGATTCAAATTACGAGCTATACGGTTCCTCGTTCGATATATATCTTTCAGAATTCACCAAAAACACGTAATTTTTCACCCCGGGCAGTAACGATGTATTATTATTTAACTGTGCGTGCATAACGTCAACGCGAGATATCCTCTCACCACTTTCGTTGTCACATTTGAATATGCACTTGTACGCGTCTCGAAACATGCGAAAATTTGTTTCTCCGAATATACCTGTATCCTCGCCGAAAAAGCAAACGTTTTATATACCACCCAGCGAACTCTATCCCCGCATCGGTGATTTACGCAATCGAAAATTATCATATCAGCACGCCTAATCGGTCGTTCCGCACGAACCGAGCGCCTCCTATCTCGCTTCGATCTCCTAATTATGCGCAAATCGTCGTAAATTTATGCACACACACACACACACAGGCGCATACGTTGACTCGACTCGCACACCCGATTTTCGTAACTGTATTACACATTCCCCCTTTGCACCTATGATACTCAGCGTCTATACGAAGTCGCTTTTATATTCGCGCGCGCGGAAATTAGGCTGAGTTGAAGCAGCGCGTGGTGATGAATATCTCGGTGTCAAGTGAAGAAAAAAAAATTGAGACGAGAGAGAGATGGCGCGCGATATTATTGTGGGCTTTAATTAATAAATTCTCGGAATTTCAATTGTGAGGCGGATAAATTCATTTTACACTTTTCTGCAAGAGTTGAATGCGTCTGGTAATAAGGCGTAAAAATTTAATAAGGCAGAGATAATAGTTGGAATATATTATGAATATGCACTTTTACCAAAGAAATCTTTATATTGTCGATTTTTAATTAAATGTTGTTCAATTAATTAGAATGTTCAGTAACTGTGTTTCATAAAGTTATTTATGTGCGGTAAACAACAATAATCGCCATTTATTCAAAATTTTAAAAAACAAATTTAAAATTAAAATTCAGCCGGGGTTTTTTATGAAAAAATACATCATCCTCTTCACCCGTGTACAATTTTTTAATCGAATGCATAATCAATTTATGCAAATCCTTTGAAAACTGCATCAGCCGCGGTATCTCTCCCGACTTTCATCGAACGACGAAAATCCCTCATTGCTTTTCGATACACACCCGCCTATAACCTTGGAACACTTCCTCGCGAGCTCGCGCAGCACAAAAGCCAAAACAATATCTATAAATAAGGATTAGCGCGGCTCCACTTCTCGCTGGCTACGTCTATTCATAGCCTCCAATAACGGAGATAAAGTTAATTTCCTAATACGAGAGTCGCTGCTGTATGTTGCGGCCCTTAATTAACCCACCGCTAAAAATAAAAAAAGAACTACTCCCCGCGAGTTTTTTTTGCGTCGTCGTCGCCCCATTGTCGATTTTGGTTCTTCTTTCTATTAATAAGCGCGCAATGTATGTAAATGCGCGCGGCTACCGCGCGATCTATGCTTTATCCGGGCGCGAGTGAGCGGTGGGATACATAAATCCTAATTACGCGGCGATTATGCAATTAAGGAGCGAGATGCGGGCGTACGTGTATATTCTCTCTCGTTTAGATAGCGGCGTTTTGACCGGAGATTCGGCTTCAGGAGTCGTCCGGCCGGTTTTTTTTGTGGGAATGCGTTTTGGCCGGTCGAGTTAATTTTTATGGGAGGATCGGATTAGCGTTCTCTGGTCGGGCAAACAGAATTCGATTCGGAGGTAGAAGTATGTAATTTGGAAGGATGATAAGTCAAAGTTGTAAAGTCGCGTGTGTTGTCTTTTTGAGTAAATAAATTTTATTAGTGTAGATTCTCAGAAAGCTTATAGTTTCTTGTGATGTATCCTGCTAGGTTCCGATAATGTTTTGATAAAAATTGTTTGATAACGGTAGTGTGAAACGTACAATGTTCTCACGCATTTCAAAACTATAGTGAATTTAACATTTTAGAGTAATCCATCATATTATGTACTTATAAACCAGTAGCGAAGTTCAAAGATTATCCTTATATATACGATTTCTAGAATTTACATTGTTTTGCTTATAGTTTGTATTTAACCCGCAATTCCTTTACCACATACCATGTTCAAAAGATCTCTAAAATATTTATATAAGTCACCAGGGAATGAATTAGATTTAGTAAAAACTTTAATAAGCATTTAGCAGTCATAATTCACGAGCCGAAGGTGTGAAAAAGCGTTGCTGGGACACACTATAAATCTATCGCGTAAGATTCAGAATATTTATCGGCTCGACAGGCTGCGCGCAGCGAGCGACACACATGTGCGTGCGAGAGGGGGCACGTGAAGTGCAAGTGAAGATATATTAATGGTTACACCGGTATTTATTGACATCGAAAAAAAATGAGAACAGCACTTGATGTTTTTCCAATTTTTCTTTTTTTTCGAAAGCTATACATTCTTTCAGTGACATCCATTCATGAATCATCCCGCCGGTTTCATAATTCAAATCTAAAAATGGTCCAGATCGTCGGATGCTATCGTAACATCCGATATAAGTTTGTTTTCTCTTTAAAACCTATTACTCTGTAACAAGTATTAATGTTACTTTTTCTGCAAACTAACTTTTCTCAAATAAAATCTAGACTACACGGGTGTATGCACACGCGAAGTTTCGGATATTAATCCGGGATGAAATATGCATGCGGAAAGTTTAAAACTGATCAGTCAGAAGCTCTCATGCGCTCGCGTGCAAATATTTAGCCTCCGAGATAAAGCGACACTCCATATACTCCGTAAACTACTTCGGACCCCCTCATGCGCGCACAGACTCGAACTCAAACAAAATGACGGCCAAACTCGCCGTTTTTATATACACACAGAGAACTTGACGCACTTTTCATCAGCGCGGTATGTATACAGAGGCCGCGGCGAGTAAGAAAATTAATCCTGCCCGAAATTTCCATTCCGCTCAGGAACGTTCCTTCGTATATGTATATATACACGCACTGCAAAACGCGCGTAACTTTATTATATACGAACGAAACGAGAGGCGCGCGGTTTCGCGCAAATCCAATTTTCCGGACGCGGACGCACGCGTGCTAACGAGCCGCGAGCGGTTTGCCGGATTACCGCGCGTGCGTGTATTGTCCGTCGATGGTGTTTTTGTCGAGGCGCGCGTGCGCATGTTGTGGTGTATATAGTGGTTTTCAAGGCTTTGGATTGCGGATGTGATTTGGAAAGTATAGAGTGGAAGAGGCGAGTTCAAGTTTCGCGTAGAGCTTTGCGAAGCTTGGAATTCGCGTTATTTAAATTTATACCTCTGAGAAGGTGCGCTGTGGGATTGCTTGGGTAGCGTGTAATTTTTGAGGCAAGAAGTAAATGGTTTCTTTAATTATATCATTATTTGATTACTATGATTGTAGGGGTAGTTTACATTCCACGCTGTATACAGTAATTGTTTGAAAATTGTTCTTGGCTTAGATTTTCTCCGTAAAACATTCGATATTGATTTTAATAACTGAGAGAAGGGGTTAAATGGATATTTTTTTAAATAATGTAGGTATTTTGAAATGTTTTTTCGTTACCTAAATTTTTTCACGGTTATTTGGTGAAATCTGACACAAGATTCAAAAAACTTTTCCATGAGTCTATTTTCTATATTTTTTGATAACATAAAAATATAGCGAACGAATGAACAAAGACGAATGAGAAATACCTCTCGAATTTCACTGTGGATGATGTTCCCTATATGAAATTCACGATATTTTTCTTTCTGGACAGCAATGCTTTTTTCTACAAAAATAATTCTTTGATAATATTAAAATATATACCCATTTTGTTTTCCATTAGCCGATATATAAACGAAGCTCATACCTAAAATAAATACTATACGCCTCTGTAATCCGTATTGTTTACAGTATAGCACGAAGAAAGCTATTCCAAGCATTCATCCTAATCTCCACATCACCATAAATCTTCCCGAAAAATTTCCCAATTAACATCATTAAACGGGCACCTAATTCCCATAACCCTATTTCCCCTCTCGCATAAAGTTCCATCATCATCATCGCCCTATAACGACATTTTCACATAAATCCCATCCGTCCATAAAAGTGTCATACAAATTAAGTCCAATAAAAAGCACTTATAAATTAATCCACATACATGCACTCGTCGCACTATCGCACCCTCTTCCAAATATTCTCTCTCTCTCACTCTCAAACGGCTGCAAAGTGGCCGATACGCGAAACTAACGCGATTCGCGCGGGGCGACGAGTTATAAAATATGACATCAATCTCGCATCGATCGCGCGGTGTAATTTTGACGGGACGCGCGCGCGCGTGTCTGTCCCTCCTCTCTCGTTTGCATAATCAACAATCTCGTCGAGCTCGTGCGCGCCGATGCAAATGAATCGGCCGACACGCGACAGAAGAGGGAGAGAGAGTGAGTGGAAGGAACTAGAGAAGAATAAGGGCAGTTGCGCGAAGGGTTCCGTGTCAAGTGGTCCCGGGAAAATGATAGTCTTGCCCGAGGAGGAGGAGGTAGGTGGGAGATAAGGAAGAAGATGGCAGAGGCGGATGAAGTTCTTTATTGATTGCGAAGCTGTTTCAGTTGATGTGGAGTGGGGAGAAAAATTATTTAAATTCGAGTATAGTGTGCATATTTAACGTGTAAAACTATTTATCCACAATGTGTAGTTTATTTTTTGATAATGTTACATTTGCTTTTAATTAACACATAATAAAAGTAAATAAATAATTTTCAGTTGTATGAAATTTCTTCGAATATTTGTATAGGTTACAATTGTTTTCGTCTTGATGGAAACAAACAATAAATAATTCTATTTTTGTTTTTTCGCACTATTAGTGTTTTTAACCGAATCATCAATTCAGAAGCTTGATACTTTCCTGGTAAGTGTATACAGAATCACATGAATTTCCAATATATGGAATTCGATCGCCAAAATTATTCATTATTCCGTTTTGATTGGATACTTGATTGTGTAGTTTCAAAGATTTTCCGACTCACTGTTTTATAAACAGGACCAAACAAAAAGAAATGAATGTTTTCTTTATTATATGCTCCATATCAACTTAGTATTGATATTTATTTAAAATGTTGAATTTTCCGCTAATAAAAATCTGTAACAGCTAGTGAATCTTGATATTTTTTAAGAAATATCTTGAAGAGTCTTGAAAAAAGAAAGCTCAAGAACATAAGAGCTATATTTTAATTAAGGGCATGTTAAATATCAACACGGAGATTCTTCACCGAGATAATTAGTAATTTATAGTCTACACAAGATTGCTATTTTAATGATAAATTAAATAGTTGTTGAACTAGTTTTTTTCCTTTCCTTTTTTTTCAATTTTATTTAACTTTCGGATATGTTAAACAATAATACACAATATTTTGAAGTCTACCACATTTTCAATTAATTTATCGCCTCTATTTATGTACTGTGTTATAGGTTGACATATAATATTCTCGTTAAATGGTTGCATACATTCATGCGAATCTCATGCGTTAGGGATTATTAACTATAATACCCGGAGATATATTTGTATATATATAGTATACTGCTTCCCAATACACGTGTACTTTATTTTATAACTCTCAGTACCGCCCTCTAAGCCCTAAATTCAATATTTATTACTATAGCAACTATTTGTCATTTATGTATTCATTACAATCTCAAAATCCTTGTATCCTCAACTCCCTCGTCTTCCTCCCGATTACAACTCGCAGCCCGCGTCCTCCGGAGAACTTGCAAACATTTCAATTTTCGCGCGTCGGACATCTCGATCCACCCACACTCACCATTTCCTTCTCCCTCGCTCTTCAGCAGCATGTAAAATGCGACGCGACCGTAGGCGCGCGGGCGCGGGCTATAATTAGCGGCTAATTGATATTCGATGTTACCGACACCTGCTACTCGTCCCGCGTGAGCGCAATGTCCGTCCGTCCGTGTGGGGGGACGGCTTTGATCTTTTCGCCCGATCGAACGCGAAATAACGAGAGAGAGAGACAGAGACGATGTTTGCGGCCGCGTGCCCGTCCCGGAAGTTTTCGTATTAAAGTTTATTGGGTATTGGCATGGGGCTCGCGGTGGTGGTCAAAGGGATGGCTTCGGATCTGTTTAAGAATTAGAAATTGGGTTTTAATAATGTAATAAGGCGCGCTTTAATTGGGTTTCTGATGAATAGGGGCCGCCGTCGAGGTGTTGGGATGATGTTTCTTTTTTTCTTAACGTGGAAAGTTTGACTTTGAGATTTATATGTATATAAGGAAGGAATGTATCTTTTTTTCTCGTGCGATAATTGAGGTTAATGGCAAGTAGTACATGGACGTGAACCCGACTAATTGGATAGCGCACGAGTTTAAATACGTTTCTTGGATCTGATTATATAATAAGAGTGTTAAGAACGTTCGGGCACTTACCTTATATTGATGTATTGATCCGGAATGTCTTAGTAAAAGATGATTTGCGAAGCAGATTCCTGTAAAAGTGGAGTAAACTCCTAGGAACATTTCTGATAAAAAAGCCTTTGGGAGTTTTATCTTTTATGTACGTAATAAATAATTTAAAAACTTGCATGAATTTTTTTCAATAATACGTGGAGTATTGTACGTGAAAATGACAGTTATTAATGAAAGAAGAAAAAAATTCTACGTCAATTCTTGTTAATACAGGTAAATCCGCTTGTAGCGACAGCCAGAGATGCATCAAATTTTATATATTAACATAATGCGGATATAAAAGTGTTTTATTGCATTTACATCATAAAAAGAGGGCAGAAAAAGCCGGTACACGCATTGTGTGTGACATCTCGCGGCAAACATTTCGTCTCGTGAAATTTTTATCACGGTACTGATGTAACTCTTCCGCGCGACATCGACAATAACTATTAAACGTATCATATATATAAACCTTTTACGTGTCATTTCTTGCGTCATAATTATTCCATTTACGCGAGGAAAAAAAAATTCGCTCGCTTTTTATCCGACGCCAGCTCGATTCGTTCCAAGATAAAATCTTCATTCGACTTTGAACGTATAGAAACTTTGAAATTAGAGACTGGCTGCAAAAATGTCAGTTTAATCCTATTAGAGTTAATAATAACTAAACTTTATTGCGATTCCCGCAATATCGTTCAAGAATGTATGCGTGCGCGAAAGTAAACATAAACTTGACGCTCGTTGCGGACGATGCTGAGTAAACACATTATAATTCGAAATTACGTACTATGCTCGGCGTTAATTTAATTAAATCTTGCCTTATCACTATATAAATAAAATTATTTTATCTACGTTCGTTTAACGTCAAAATTATGCTAGAATATCGAGATTTTTATAACGACGGCTGATCTTATTAACAAATTTATATCAGCATATTACTTTCGATGAAATATTTACAAGAAGTTAATATCTGGAGGAGAGCGCGTAATGGAAATTATGAACTCGATCATATTGCACAATTTATAATGAAATATAAATATTTTCGGCGAACTTGAAATTCCCTCTCGAACAATGTCACCTTTTGCACTTACCAAGTTAAAATTGAGTTTGACAAAGTTTCTAAACTATACCGAAAAGGTGGAAAAACTTTAAAGCGCCGAGCGATTACATTGTGTTTTGTCATTATATTCATAATATTAAACCGCCTAGTACGCGGGGGATTTCATTAAACGAAATCCCAACATTATTACAAGTCTCCCCTTGATTCCTTGATTACGTTTTCACTTTTAGAAATTTCCCCTGCGCCTCGTTCCGCATCTTCAGACCCTCAGATTTTCTCTCTCGCTCTTTCTCCTTCTCCCCTTTCCCCCGCGCACGCGCGCTCTTTCGCTCAAGTGCAGAATTTCGGTAAGTGCCTGTTTCTAATCTTTGTGTAATGTCAACGTAATTTGAAATGGCTTCATAAAGTGTATAACCCTTATAATTGCTAAATTTATCATAAGTCCCTTAACACGAGTTGCTAATTAAACGCGCGTATAAAGAATATTTTGACTTTTCTTTAAATTTCGATTTTAGTCTTTTTCCCGTGTGTGAAAGGTATGCATAGAAATTCCAGTCAGCAACTTTAGGAATTCGACACCCATGAAATTTAGCGCGAACGTGCAAACTCACTCATTTTCATTCAGCTCACACGACTGCGTATATTTTTTTACAACAGAATACATTTATACTGATCGCATTAGACGTTAGTATTTAAATGTATTAAATGTATTAGTAATCATTTTAAAACTTTAAGCTCAGCGAGTATTGTAACATACTTATCATTGTGTAGAAACATTAACACCTCCTTTCATTATAAATTATTCCCATTCAGCATTAACTTGAAAATTAATCAAATTTCATCCACTTTGGCACAACCGACATATTTAGTTACTTCTTTTATTACCCCCAACCATCATCTGCTATGGGTCTGAAGTTTGTATCGTTGTAACGCAAGGAAATACTTTTTTACAATTGATTAAAGTTATTTAACAATAGAAATTTTATCTAAACCTTTCTTATAAATTTATTTTATATTATAAAACACAAAATCTACACTCAAAATTAATATTAAATTTGGTATAAACGTGAAGTGAAATAAATTATTTTTTTATTTCGTTGCACTCCAGTGTTGCAAACTTCAGACCCATCATCTGCTGCTCATACGCTTCTCTCCCCACGTCGTTCGCCAATGGCCTTTCAACCAAACGTTTCTCCGCATACATCAACTTCAATAAACCTCATTCCGAGACCACGCAATCCTCTTTAACTCAGCTGAATGTCACATTTTTCAAAATTAAAAACCAAACCCACCGTCTTACCTCCTCTTCCCCACTTTTGTGCCCGCAAACACGTCCCTCCTGCCCTCGACAAAGCAGACGAAAACAAGCCGTGCAATTATATCCATTACATCTCCTCTCAGCGACGAAATTCATTAACTCCGTGTTCTCGCGACCCCCCCCCCCCCTTAATCCCTCGATTACGTTCTCACTTTCAGAAATTTCCCCGCGCTTGCGCTCTCGCTTTCTTCCTCGAGTGTGCAGTCTTTTGGCGCGCGCGGGCGGGGACCTCGAGTGCGTGTGGTGTATATAACGTATACGTATATATGTACGCTTGCGCCTTCGTTCTCCAATTAAGCGGTCGCTATGGTGATACGCGAGTGTCTCTGTCTCGCTCGCGCGCGACCGAGCGACGTCCCGCCGATTGAGGGTGTTTTTTTGAAAACCGAGAGAGAGAGAGAGAGAGAGCGCGGAGGGAAAGGTAAATACACGCAGAAAGGGGCTTGTGACGACTGCTGCTTCTGTGGATATATGATGCGGAGTGATTTTTGTTGACTGCTTTGGTGCCTGTATATTATGTCCTTTTTGCGATGGGGTTTTGTATGTTTAGGGGTTTTTAACTTGTTTTGAAGAGAAATTGTAATATAGTGGAAATAACGTCATTTTATTATGAATGGGGAAAGTGAATTTTAAAGTGGAGAAAAACTATAGCTTATTTTATTCAAGTATTTCCTTATGCAGAAAACGACATACACGTTAACTTTGACGTTTAGCTTTGTCTATCGATAATTTTGCACATTCCCTGGTAGAAATCGTCCATTTTTCTCCCATTTGTAAAACGATTTTTCTCCCATTTTCTAGCCATTTTCTAGCGATTTCGATCAACTCGCCATTAAATGGCTAGAAAATGGGAGAAAAATCGTTTCACAAATGAGTGAAAAATGGACGATTTCCAGCAGGGTTAATATAAATACAAAAGAATTCTGACTATACAATAATTATAATTTTTAAACTGCGACGTTATAGTGCACAAAATCCGATGCTCTTAAAATGTTGAAAACTTAAAAACTTGTGTTATTTCCATCATGGTTGTTGAAATACTCGGAAAATGTTTTCCTACGAGAAAAATTGTCTCGTTAGACGAAAATGACACGCGCAAACTGTCTGTGCGCATTTAAAACATGTCTCTCGTGAAAAGAACTCCCAGCGCGAATGTAATTCTACTCGTTAGTTTAAGTGGCGTACAAAGTCTCGCTATGGTTAAATTTATCCGGTAGAAAACTAACTTTATTCATAATTATGCATCCATATCAAGCCGGAGCATAAAGTCAACGTAACGGAATAAACCTTGATTATTAAACAAAATGAACATTCAACTTTAATATCCAGAATACATCTAATTTCTAAAAATATAATATTTTCAACTTATTATGAAACTTTTCTAAAAACAAGCCATAACTAACTAACCTTGCCCATTTGTGAAACGATTGTTCTCCCATTTTCTAGCCATTTAATGGCGAGTTGACCGAAATCGCTAGAAAATGGTATAGAAACGGGAGAAAAATCGTTTCACAAATGGAAGAAAAATGGACGATTTCTACCAGGGAAACTATTGAGAATTTAATATTTAAATAATATATCAGTAACGTTCAACAATGAAAACCGCCGCCAACGTCGCCCCCATATACTCACCCCACAATGACATTACAGCAGCTCTCGTCATCTCCATCCTCGCGTTATCGCGCGAATTGAATCGAATCGCGCGCTCGTCTCCTAATCCGCGTTCCACCGCGGCGCGCAGTAAAGTCTCTCTCACTCCCGCACGCGGCGTAAAACTTAATTGACCTTGAAGACGCTCACACCCCCGATACATCCATCCCCGTACCCCACCGCTAAGAGAGGGAAAGGCGCGTCGTGCGATACGCCGCGGGTGTATGAATTAAATTACGCTTTAATTTCGCGGCCATTTCCCTCTCTCCGTATGTGTGTGTGTGTATATACATACATAGCGGAGTGAGGAAGAGAGCTGGAAAATTTACATTTTAAATTGGATGTACTTAGCGCGCGGCTGCGGGCGAGCAGAGCCGGAGAAACGCGGCGTGGAGAGATGAATTTCCGCTACTTCGATTTCGCGAGAGAGAGAGAGAGAGAGACGTTTCTTTTTCGCTTCTTTTTTATGGCTGTAGGGGATCTTTTCCGGTCGTATATATTATATGCGGTACGCGCGGTGATGAGTTTATCCTGCTTTTTATGCGCGCACCGGCTTCGCTGCGGCGAATAATTAAGTGTATCGATTTTATTTTGCGATTCAGGGGTTCAGGCGTAATATTGAGTTTTATATACGTGTAAATATATTTGATAAGAGGTTGTGTATTTAAATACGTGAAATTTTCTCTTGAATTTTAATTATAATTATTTTATTCTCGATGTACGAGTGGTATGAGAGGAATAAATGTTGATTTATTCTGCATTTCTCATACTAAAATGTATTTCACGTTTCATATAGAATCTTTAATACACGGAGAAAAATGATGTAGGAAAAGTGACTATATTTATAGTAACCGTGGGACAGACTTAAATTATCATAAAATTTACTACAATTTATAATAAAAATTCCTATATTTTGAGTAATTTTTACTATGTACATAGCAATTTTTACTATAAATTGTAGTAAATTTTATGATAATTCGAGTCTGTCCCAAAGTTCCTATCGAACATAGTAATTTTTCTTACATTTATAGTAAATTTTCCTAAACATTTCTCTCAGTGTATTAATTTCTATATTCTAAGAAATCTAAAAATTCATTATGAACAATATACTTATTCTACTAAGAAAAAATCTGTCGTCTATAGTAATTTTCTCTGCTTCGTTATTTATTACGAATGCTCATTATAATTATTACTATACATCTTTAATGTCAAACATTAATAATACCCCAACACTAACATTACCTTAACATAACACCTTACACTAACAGATAAAACTCTGCATTCGTATTCTCTGATGTGAGAGCGTGTCACATAACTACATATCAAACGGGAGCTACAAAACGTCGGAAAAGCTCTCACGCAGGCACAAAGCTAAAATTTCCGTAGAAAAAGGCCGAGATAACACACACACACACACTCCCGGCGCACTCGGCGAAACAAAAATCGCACTTCAGCCGCTCTGCAATCCCACCTGCGCGCATTTCCATGCCGCGCGGCTTTTTCCCTTCCCTCTGTCTCGAATCCTCGCGATTTTTGTGTTTGCTTAGCCAACTCAATTAGCCTAACAACTCCCGCTGCTAAACTACACAGAGCAGGGCTCGCGAGATAATTCGGAAACGCGCGCGGCTCGAGTTATTAATTAAACAAATTCCGCGCGTCGTCCGCGCGGTTCGCGTTACAAGTGTTGCTCCTCTCTTTCGGCGAAAAAATTGCGCATATGTATACACACATACACGGAGAGAAATTTCCTGCTAAAAACGCATGGATTTAAATCATGCGAATATTGCAGAACGTTCCGCCAACGAAGAACGCAACAATTGCGGCGATTATCGCATTCTTCCAATCCTTGACAAAAGCGAAAGATTTTGATGCCATCTATGTGTGAAAGTTATACTATTATCGCTTCGAGTTTATGAAAATATCGCAAGAGCGCCCCTATACCGTTGTTCCCATAAACTTGATACCAATTTGGTAAAAGTCCGTTGGGATTATAGCAACCGATCTCCTCATTCGTTCCCCCCACCCCAAGTCGCGCGTGAATTCCCATACAGTTGTTACCGAAATCGCAACAATGCTCTTGGGAATACGGTATAACTAACGCGATAGTTTTCTAGTATCAAGCTTTAGACAAAAACGTATCGATTTCAAAGCAATTGGAGTAAAAGTATGCAGCTTATTTAGTACTGGAGAGGTCCATGCAAATAATGCTCGTTTCTGTTGTGTTAGTAATGTTGATCACCTACCAATCTCGCAACATAAAAACTGATACTTTATAAGCACAAGATTTACACCAAAGTCGCTAGAAATTTCTCTCCGTGTAGAGCCCGACGAAACGACGTGGTTCTTTGCCTTTGCTTTTACCTTCGCCCGCGAATTTCCGGAGTATCTCTCGCTTCCGCGCTTTTTCATTCGTTTCATAACGCGTGGGGCTTTTTGTGGATTTTTCTCGCGATCGCGGGGAGAGTAAACGCGCTCGCTCTGCGTGGCTTTTGTCGATTGAAATGCGTTATATATACATATCGAGGGGAATCCGTGCTTTGTTCGCGTGCGCATATCTGCGATAATTAATGAAAACATTGTGTACATATTGCGGCTTTTAATTTTAATTTCGCGTTTTTAGCGGTGAATGTGCGACGTGTCTTTGATATATCGCTCGTAATGATTGTATTGAGCTTTTTTTGAAATGTCATTCCGCGGTGTATAGTGAAGAGACCGGATAAATGATACTTCGCCATTTTTTCCAGAAAGTTATACTTTTTATTGAAACTCGTAATGAGTAATCGTAATAAATATGCCATCATAAATGCGGAAATTATATGAAAATTAAATTTATTAAATAAATTTAACTCGTATGGCCTGCTATTTGATTTTCCACATAAATGTCATATTCTTTTATAGGTATTATAATAATTAATTTTCTCTTTTTAAAGCAATATTTCATAATGCTGTTAAAGGAAACCATTTTTAATCAACATATGAATGGTTTCCATTTAGATATTGAATATGTACATAATTAAAATCGTACACAAATAGCAATAATCTTTTGCAGCTTTCAGTTTATTCATCGTTAAATAAACTTTAGGTATTGTTGAAAATAAGAGACATTCCAAACATTATTTAAAAATGATGAAATAATTTTGCATAATATTATTAAATGTTAAAGTCGAAGTAATGGTCTCGCTGTCTGCAATTTTAGAAAATAAAAAGTAAACAAGTAAATATCGACATTTCGGATCTTTTATTAGCATTCTCATCAGGACTCTACAACCCAAGCCCAAAATACTTATTGTTACAGTTACAGAATAGCCACCGCACTATCTACGTTTTAACATTATTCGCAAACTCACAAACGTTCTTCAACATTAAGAAAAACAACTCCTTCCCAAACTACTTTACCAATTAAAATACTTCACCCTCGTGTTCCCCTCCCTCCTCGTCCTCCTATCAGCCTCACGTCGATCAAACCCACTCCCGCACTGGATTCCTCGCTCCTTTTTCGATCTCCTTTCTCTCTTACTCTCTCTCCCTTCCTCCTCTCCCTCCTCAGACAGCTACTGCGTCGTGCGCGCGCGCGCGAAGTTCGCCCCGATAGCGGCAAAACTCTCGCGACGTCCGCTTTTAAACGCTTTATCGGGGATCGGCAGCGCGTCGAGCTAATGAGCCTCGCGCAGCCGCTCGCGAGTGTGTTTTCGTCCCCCGGGGAGAAAAACACGTTAATTCGGGCTGTCGAAGTGTTTAAACGGAGGTAGAGGTTGGTGTCGAGGGATTTATTAAGGAGTTCTTCTTGAGTGGCTGTAAATTTTCGAGGTCTCAGGTTGGATTGGTGTTTATCGGTGGGCCGCGAATGATTCGTTTGTATTTTTAGGGGCGATTGAGGTCTATTAAAAGGAATGGTGAGGGCTAAGTTTAAGTGATGCATGGTTTTACAGGAAATGCTGGGTATTATGGTTTTTGTATGTTGAGTGTAGAGGAAATTGAAAATAGTTGTAAAACTTGACGATCGTTTGAAAGTATATCATTCTATATATAAAAAAGCTCTGATAAGTGATAACAATTATCAACTTTAAATGGTATGAACTTTACTGACTATAATATAATTTTTTTTTTCAGGCGAACGTTCTTGAAACGATATCTGAGCTTAATTTGTATTCATTGTATTTATTCCTGTGATCATTGATAATACCTCAAAGTGGGATCCACTCGCCTGTAATTAATATTCAATATTCCTATAGTATTGATAGAACATAGACTGTTGTATATTTACAGTATATCAAAGCCTATGAGGATTAATTAATGCGGACGAGATTCAATACTCAAACGTACATAGTATATTCACTCCATATAATACAGATATTATGATTCAAACCGTGTAGGAAAAAATTACATTTGCAGCTAATTAACAGACCATTAAACTGAAAACCTTAAAAAAATTGAAACATTCCTCTTTTATCGTGGATTGGAGATACATTTCGAAGGTTCTGAAATTCGAAGCATCCGAGATCTTTTTTATATATAATATTCCGATTAAGTATCCGAAGCTATTGAATATTTTCAATTAAACGAATAAATTCGCATGAAAAAACTTAATATACATTCTACAGAATCCATAATCCTGGTAAAACAGTTACGCTACAATCGATCAACTTGCGAACACTTTTCCTTTCTCTTCTCCATCGCCATTCCTAACTAATGAATTTCTAACGGAAATCTAACATATTATAATTGCACAAACGAATAACGACGATACTTCCCACGCACATTTAACTGATAACACCGTTTCCTCTCCGCACATATAGTCTTAACCACCTCAGCATCCTCGAAAAGCCTCTCGACTACCCAGTCCATTACCGTCCGGACTCGTTCCCCAACTCTGGCCATTACCTCGCGGCCGAAAATTTAGAGACCAGCCGTTTGCAGTCGCCGGAAAATTCCGCCGGTGGAACTGGGCGTAAATTCACTTTTCGCACGTCGTTACGGGCCAGCCAATAACAATTCCGGACGCGCGCGCGCGCGCTCTCGGCAATGATCGCCTTTGTTTCTCGCGAAAAGTCGCATTCGATTCCACGTCGAAACAGAGGCGAGGAAAATATTTGCGATTCGGGACGCGCGTGCGAGAGAGAGAGAGAGAGGAGAGCGTTAAATCAGGCCGGAGATAAAGGGAGGTAAGAAAAAAGAAGGAGGAGGTGGAGAGATGGAGGAAGATTCGCCCGGCGGAATGCGAGCGGAGAGAAAAAAGGTACGGCCGAGAGCAGATCGGGTGCTGGCAGTGAGAGAGAGAGCCGCAGCAGAAGGGCTTCGGTTACAGCGTGTAAAAGGGTGTCCCTACGGTTACTGCGCTGAGGTGAAGTTTTTTTTTGGGAGGGGGGTGAGATGTGCTCTGGTGTAGTTCGTATGTTGCGGGGTTTTTGAAAATTAATTTTTCAGGAGTGGCCGTGGGTTATACGGTGGAAGTGGGATAAAGGATGTATATTTTTGCTGCTGTAAGTGGTAGAATTTTGAGGGTGGAGGTATCAGTCGCATGATACATGCGTATAAAGTTTCAAATGCATCATACGAAAATAATCTTGCTTTTGTTATTATATATTAAACTGCGTATTATAGCGATCATTCAAGACGTAAACACGAGCTAAAAGCAACCTAAAAAATAGTTGATACAACTTAAAATCATTAAGATTGGAATCTTCACAGTTTTCCGAGCTAATGAACCAAGGGTTTTACTAAAACTAGTTACATGTTATAAAATTTCACGGAGGAATGTACAAGTTTAATGTCACGTTTTAAGACCTGAATTTATTTATATATATAATGATAGGTGTGTTAGATTACATATACAACTTACGATCGACTTATTCCTATAATACCCTTTTCATCATAAACTACAATTACTTTTCATACTTCAACTACTTTTTACAACCCAATCGATAGATAGATCTCATTATTTCCAGCCAAACGCCGTTTCCATTCTCACGCTTCTGTTCTTTTACACCCACCACCTCGCCCGAAATCGCGAAATTACGATCCGCAGCATCATCGGCGGCGGCAGCCGAAAAAGCGTCTCTCTGCTGCCGCTCGGGAATCTCCGCTCGGGATCTCGATAAATTAGTTGGAAAGTCTCGCTCGCGCGCATGGCGGGAGAGAGAGAGAGAGAGAGAGAGAAGGGAGACAGGTCTGCCGGTTAAGGCTGCGAAACGATCGACAGCCGGCCGCCGCCGCTACCTTACACGGTCGAGACGCCCGACTTCTCTCTCTTCTGCCGTCGCGCGTATCGGCTTCTCGATGCACGCGCGCGCACAAGCGACGAGGAGGAGGAGGAGGAGAGGCGACTGATATCGGTGTCAGCCGAACGAGAGAGAGAGAGAAGATTCGCCTCGTTTGTTTCCAGCGAGAGAGTCTGGGTAGGTTATATAGGCGGTTGTTGGGGATTTTGCGTTTGTTGTCCGTGATAAGGTAGGGTTTGCGAGGTGTGGCTGTGTAACAAGGGACTGGGTGGAAATTACGTGACGTTGTGGGAGTAAATGTTTGAAAGGAATACGTTACTTTTAGTGGATTGGAAGTTTTAATTACTTAAAATACATGTTTTTTAAGGTTCAATGAAAAAGTTTTCAAAAAAGTGAATGTAGTTGATTATAAAAAATAAAATGCATAACAGAATAAAGCCGATAGATGACTTAATATCAATAGACAATAGTTTAAAAATAACGTAGAATGTTCAAAGTTTGCATTGATATGTACGCCCCCTTTATGACGTTTATAATTCAAAAAATAGAAGCATCTCGCGAGCGCGTAGAACTATCTGTTATTTGAAACACTGCTTGATTCAATTGTAATGTATAGATTTATTTATAGTTTGCTTTTAGTTTCTAACTTGGTATTAGTTTTTGATGCATTAAAAACTCCAGAAATAATACTTCTTTTATTAATATTTGTTTTTTATAAAAATTTCTTAAAATTACACAAATTACCGAATAATATTTAAAAAACTTCACCACTGGTTTTTAATACAGAGTATGCTATTGTCAAGTAACAACTTTGTACAAAATTGGAAAAAATGTATTTTTCCTGAAAGGTTATGTATATACTCTGTATATTAGAAAATATTAAGTGTATAATACATACAGTTCGCTCTTAATTTTAATATTCACAATAAAAGAGGCAGCAATTTTTTCACAGAAAATCTATAATCAGTAAAAATACTCCTTATGAAGATAACATTAAACCGCACGATCATTAGGCATTTATTCCAATTAATATAAGCACCGCAATGACAAACTCAAAAAAACCTCTCCCTCAATTTAAATACTCACCAGCTCGCGCGCGTGCGGATGTCAATCTCATACCGGCATTAGAAAATCAGCCTCGATATCGGTATCACCTGCGCGCGAGCGCGCGACGCATTGCGATAACGAAATTATCGGCAGCGCTAAATGATTCGCTTACAAGAAATTATCGTCCGGCTACAGGTGTAATTGAAATATTTCAGCCGCTCGCGCGTACCAGGAAAAAGAGAAGCGCGCGCGTGCGCCAAAAAAGAGACGTGGAGATCTGCGAAAGGCGCGCGCTGCACGAGTCAAACGGATCTTTCTCTCGTGTTCGCATGCGAGTGTGGCTTCGGGCGATTTTCTCTACCGAGCGACCCGGAGTTTCCAGGAGACGAGGAGTTTTTTTTGTTTTTAAGGAGTTTTAAAATGTCGTGCGGGAATTTCATGGTTGTTTTATGGTGCAATTTTTGTTTGTTGGATGTATTTGTGTTTTTGAATAAATAAAAGTAGACATGTTGGCCTCATAGTTCTATTATTAGATTTTTTATTTCTTTCATATCTTCGTTATATGTTGCTTTTCCATCTTAATTTTATTTTATATCGATAATTAATTTATGAAAAGAAACAATACGTCATATTATATACATATATATATAGTAAAGAATATTTTACAGTTGATAAAATAATGAAAATATTCTTCAACTTTTTTATTAAATCCCTTTTAAATATGCCTCAAAAGTACCAAAAACACTATTGAATTTTTCTTCTCCCAAAATCACTCGCCCCGCAAAATCTACTGCACTTCGCGCTACGTGTATATAATTATGCGACTCCGAAAACGCACTCGTCGTGTCAACCTCGCGCTGGCCTCCCCCGTAATCACCTACTCTCTTACCGCCTCTCTCTTCTGCCGAAAAATTCTAAAACCGTCTCTCTGCACGCGCCAGCTTCTCTCTTCCGACGAACTCTCGTATTAGCGCGCAGACGGACGCACAGACCGCGTGGCAACTTCGCTGCCACCGGTGCGCTCGTATTTATATATAGGTACATGCGCGCACGCGCATGCGCTTTTATCCGGTCACAAGAGTGGGCACACGCGCGCGCGCGCTCGATTTATCTTATTTTCCCGATGCAAGCGAAGAGGAGAGTAGGTATATGCTCGTGCCTGCGTATATATGTACACGGCCGAGTGAAATAAGACGGGATATGGGCTGCTTTATGGGCTATCGGTCGGGAGGTGATCTGTGGCTGAGTGCGCGAGTTATTGTGAGGATATTGCGAGGAGGTAGGGGTCCTATGTATATGGGGGCGAGGGTGAAGTGTAGAGATGGTCGTTACGGGTCAGAAGATTTGATTTCTTAGTTTTTTTTGTGCCACTATGTCGTATTTATTGATGAGTTTTGATGAAGTGAATGTAGGCGGGTAGAAAATTTTCAGGATGGTCTCGTTCATTACAAGTCATTAATAGAAAAAAGAAGTTCTGTATGAGAAACTTCAAGTAAAAATTTTTAAATATATATATTTATTTTTGTAAATTCTCCTACTATATCGTGTATTTTATAGTAAAATTTATACAAAATGGTAACGATAATGTTTTTCACATTCAGAGTAAAATATTACAGTATGGTAAAATTTTGTTCAATGAGTATTTATAAAATGATTCGACAAATATCTTCGTTTATTATCGCCACTCATACAAGTGTTATAAACGCAAAGTTTCACTTACCTTTAAAATGACTTAACATCGCATTTACCATAAACATTATTTCGGCCGCAATTGTAAATTGCCATGAATTTTTAATTTAATTACGCCGAGTATTCGTCGAACCCGCCGCGCTCGTTACGATAATTTCGAACACATCTCTCGAGATATTTTACGGCCACCTTAAACTTTCCTGCGCGCATAATTGTGGACGAAAATTACTCGAGTGATTAATTTAACAGAAGCTAATCAGTGCGCGTGCGCGCGCGGTCATTAGTACCACGTCGAGTGCCCAAACGTGACAAACCGCCGGTAATTGGTTAATACGGTTATTTATGCGCGTGAGAGAGAGCTCGGCAAATAAACTCGGCGTTAATTGGATTAACGGTTCGCCTTAAATTGTCGGTTATCAGGTGTAAAATTATACTATCTGCTGAAAATTGGTTCATCATTAAAGAACCTTCCTTGACCAAATGTGATTTCCTGCCAAACGACATTAATTTCTAATATCAAAGGCATGTGTATAAAACTGCGCTCAATAACCGCATTCTCCCGGCACGAATAACAGAAATAACGCATTTTCCTCCTCTACTTTTTTCTTTCTTTCCTCCCTACTGCGCGTGTTATTCGCTAAATTAGGTCATAAACTGTAGCTCCACATCGCGGAGAATAAAGGCGAAAGAGAGACGACAGGAGCGTTATTGAGTTCTCCACTTTCGCGCGCATTTCTCTTTATTTTCATTCATAAAACGGCGCGCAGCTATGAATGGATTGTAAAAAAAAGAATTTAACGAATTCATTGACGGCGATTTAAATACAATCTTGCCTCGATTTTTTTATCCTCTTCTCTCTCTCGCTCTTTCTCGATCTCCTGCCGAACGCATTGTCCGAGTACTTCGAGTTTGACGGCGCGGAGCAATAAAATATAAAGAATCGAGGGGGGCGAGAACGAGCGGACGTCTGTATATTCACCGTACGGTGGTGTGTGTGTATATATATATATATATATTCCTTTCGAATAAAGTGTAACGCGTGAGTTTATATATTTTAATTCGAAGTTCGATTGTAAAATTCCGAAGTTATTCTGTATATTATATACTTCTCATATATCTAATTCGTGGTGAATACCGCACGCGATAGAGTAGTAATTATTTCGTGGTCGAATGTGACGTTTTATTAGCGAATAAACTATCATTTTATGACGATTTTCACGTTAACGGTCGATTGTTGATCCAAAATAATAGCATTACATAAGGCCATAAATTATCCGCGCCTGTATCAAAACTCCTAATATTAAAATTGCAAAATTGATCCTTTGACACTATACTTTTACGTCATTGTTCAAATTCCACGGGCTAGTATACAATATTTGCAAACCGAATTTCTTATACTCACAGAATCTGCATTGTGCATTAAGTTCTGCCGAAAGCATCGAATAAATAACATTTATGAACCGCTTCATGTAAGTGTATGTATATATATACGAGAGCAGCACTGTATACGCATCATTCGCTGGGACCCGTACAACGGGCAAGGGATATAAGGGACAAAGAATGCCTGTAACATTTTACGCGAGCGCATAACCGCACATGTTTCATGCATTTATCATCCCAATCCAATCTAATTTTAATCTCTCCCTCCCTCCCCTTGTATATATACCTCTCCGCGCCAATACTTTCTCCGTGCAGCTTTTTCATCTCTCGCTCTGTGGCGCGAGATTCTCTTTTTGCATCCTCTCTTTGTATCCCTTTCCCCCCTCTCTCTCTTCCTCACCGGGAGAGAGGAGTAACTTCACCGAAGCGGTTTTACGATTACGGCGAGAGAGAGAAAGACACAAGTTTACGGCGAGAGCGTCGAGATTCTATTATGCGATCCGCGCGGCTCTGCCTGTTTTCAATCCGCGCGAGAACAATAAAATCGCCGCTCGTCTTTTTTCGGCGCTCTTTCGTTTCCTCCCCCCCCCCCTCTCTCTCTCTCTCTCTCTCTAGGCGAATAAACTCCGTCTCGTGGTTACGTAAGCGGGGCGCGCGCGGGGTGGTCGGTTCTTTTTTTAAAATAGAGAGAGAGGGAGAGAGAGAGAGAGAGTATAGACGCGCGCCGTCGTCGTCGGCCACTTAAGTCGTTTTTTTTCGACGCGCTTTTTTACGTATTAGCTCTCTCGGAGCTGCTTTCGTCGCGTGTAGAGTTTTACGAGGCGATTTGTGACGCGCGTGGTTTGATGATGGATTTTTTGTTTTGAGCGGGGGATTTGTGACTGGTGGGTGTGTGCGTGGTGCAGCAGACGACGAAAGGACGGTTATGATGGAGGGCTTTTTAATTGTGACGTGATTGGGTTCGGGAGCTTTGACGTTTATGAGGGTTTTGCTGGATGCCAATGGTTGGGGTTTGGGCGTGCATATAAGGGAATAGAGATAGTAAATTAAAGAATGCTAACTTATTATAATAAATTTTTGAAGAACTTAAAAAAATTTAGTTTTTTATCGAGTTAAAAATAATAAAGTAAATTATAGGGTTTTAAAGAGGAACAGTGGATGCTAAGATTTGTGACGCAGTGAAATTTGAAGTTTTTTTTTTTTTTTTAAGTTTAGTTGTTGATCTTTTTATTCTCAATGACGTTCGATTTTTTATCTGTGAATGTTAATGTAGTTATATATCGAATGGCTTTTAAATGGTGACGTCAGCTTTATCGAATTTTTATTAGGTGTGAATTCGGTTGTTAGAATTTCAAAATGGATATAACTGATATAATATATCAAGGATAGGATTACCTATTTCTTCATGTTTCAATTCATTATATATTATTTCTTTATGTTTCTGGTCGTCACACTTTTATGATTACTATAGTTAAAAGTTTTAAGTGACGAAAGAGATGTAAAAATAAAAATCCATTAGAAAAAGTCTATTAACTTCTGATAAGGGAATAAAATATGTTACCGCTGTGTAAACTTTCTGCACAGAATAAATAAAGATAGCGAGATATATACATATATAAATACAAATGTAATACTTTAAATTTACATTCCTCGACTGCATTAAATTATTCATTGCGAAAGTTTTATTGGAGTTAAATTGTTTTATACCATAAGCGTAATAAGTTCACTACTCATAAGTTTTATTAAACTGAAAATTCCACTCGGTTATTGAAATTCCATTACCATTTCATTACTATTTAGAAACTACCAAAAAAAGAAAACCTGTTTCTATTGCGCAAAAATGAGCGTTATAAAAATAGTCGCACGTATACGTTTTTACATCGACTATAACGCTTGAGAAAAAGTTTGATACACGTCGAATGACAAATCTCCATCATAAAGAAATATTTATTGGAATCTGAAAAATCATAACGATTGCATAAGCTCGCGTCAATGCTACAATATATATGAAACAGCAAAGAAAAATATAATGTGTTTTCCCGCGTAGAAAAAACATTTTCCTCGTAATAAATAGCAAATTACGACTAATGCCCATTACCATTGCGGAAAAAAGCTTTACAGCTGATCTCGAAAACCCTATTTACACTCGATCCACTATACAACGCAACGTACACCGCTCATTACCGCATCATACTTGCGCGTTTCTTTTTTCAATTTGTCACCGATTAAACATTGTACCAATTAAATACGAGGCTGAAGTACTTAAAATAATGCTCTTTTTACAATCGGCGCGCTCTCCTCTCTCCAGAGCCTATAATTTCTTGCCCAACTAATGACTTGCCATTTTTTTCTTCTCCTCTGTTGCAGGTACGCACGTTAAATTATTCATCGCAGCTCGTCGCCTTTTTGCCTATATATACGTACGTACTCTACGCACACATACAAACACACGCTGCAGCGCGTAAGTGAAACGCCAAGAGAGAGAGAGAGAGAGATGCCGCATCACCGCGCTACCTATGTCGATTTAAAAATTCCTACCGCGGCGCGCTCTTTTAATGCGGCGAGTTAAGAGCAATATTGATTTTAAATGGCAAAATAATTATCACTGCGTGCGGAGGGAAAGGGAAAGAGCGCGCGCGTACGGAAAGGTATTAATTATAATATGCTTGGAAACGCATTTCGAGATGACGAGATGGTATCTAGCGGAGTGTGCGTGTATCTAGCGGTCTCGTCGGGTATTGAAAATTATCGGATGCGGATGGAGAGTGAGGGGGAGAGAGAGAGAGCTGTGTTTACTCTTTCACGTTAATTCCTACAGTGAAAAACGATACGGACGTGTGTGTGTTTGTACGATGGGAGAGATAAAATCGGGGTTTTCTTCTACTTTGCGGTTTAAGCGTATAAAAATTAACTTAGAAAATAACCGTAAAGTTGTTAGAGCTCGTAATCAGTGTGTGTTTGTCATTATATTTTAGAGGACATGTTAAATTTTAAGGGCTGTACGTACGTACTGTAAAAAATTGGCTCATGGAGTCGTTTATTATACTGAGAATAACACAAAATCTATCGATAAATTGGGAAAATAAAACCCTGGTAGAAGAAAGTCAGTAAATAGCTAGAATAAATGGCTATAGTTATAATGGTCATGTTGAAACGCTTTTTCCCCTATATTATTCGTCCATTTAATAGATTGGAAATAGAATGGCATAATTTCAAAATATTCAATTTAAATTTACTCGTAGACTTGATGCTACATTTAAGAGCATTCAATTGCAATAGATAGCTTACAAAAATGTAAACAATAAACACAGACTAAAATAACGTTATACCGTTGAAATAGTTAAGAACAAGCTTGTGTAAATCGTTAAAAAAAGTCTTTCTATTTGCAATCTATTAAGGGGGCTAGACACCTTTTTTCTCTGAAATAAGAAGTCACATTTTAACACATAAATGTAAACTAATTATTTCATACTTTTTACATATAAAAGTGGGTATATTTACCTTACCTTAAAACTTTCTCCGATGGGCCTTTTATATGGTCCAGAACCATAGTCATCGATGAAACAAGTTTTTTCACTAACCGTAAGCTTTGAAATTTTCCTGTGGATGGATTGACTCCAGATTTGAACTAAATTACTCCTGAATAGTATAATTCTCATACACTGACAGAAAAAATCTGGTAAAAATTCTTATGTTGTCATGTAAAAATTACCATGTTGGAATCGTAACTTGACCATATGTCGGATTTTTAGCAGAAATTGCAATACACGTAGGAAAAATTCCAAGTCTAACATGGGAATTTTTTTATAACTGATTTTAAAGAGCGAAAAAAATTATTTCATCTTTTTTTTTTAGGAGTGGGGGAGCGAGTATCAGACACATAATCATTATATTTAGACAATACAGAAGTTGTTTTTGAATTAAACATGATTAAAGAAAATTTATTAAATAAATTAAAAATTTTTGACGACATCGAAACTCGAACCTGGAACCCTTGGCACGGTAGTCGGGAGCGCTAACCACTTACCTATAAAGACATATGTCCTACAAAATTTTGGAACTTGTATATCCCCAAACGTAAGTTATGCGCGCTAATTTTATAACAAATTATGCTTTAACTCGAATAATACTATTCTCTATTTTAACGTATTTTATTACAAATGTTATATATTAAGAATATTGTTTAACATTTTATAAATATTACCAATACCTTAAATTAAACAAGCTCATTTATTTATTAATAAATTTGTATTTACGATATAATGGTTATTGGTTTTTCCCAACCTTCCTTAAAAATATTACAAATAAACAATGATTTTAAAAATTGTCTCATCATAAAAAATAAAAAAAAAAAATAAAAACAAGTATATTGGATTAGAACGCACATTCAGTTGTTGAGTTTAGCGTTTGTGTTTTGTCTCGACGTTTCCAAGGTGGATTGAGTTTGTTGACATGTATCTGTCTGAATCTTTCCTATTTTGACATTGAAGAGGTCAACTTTTCGTGCACTCGCGGGCTGTTTACGATTGAACGTGTGAATTCTTACTCTAAAACTCTCTCAATTTTTACCATGCTAACCTGAGAAAATGTGCAAAAGATAAAGTTCCATTAGCCACGTGTTAATTTTTATTATGCTGGCATAGGAAGTTTTACTTGTGACATTGGATTTTTTCATACAAAAGATAGTAAATATTTCGATTTTAAGCAGTTGTGGGCAACTTCCAAGAGCAACATAGGAATTTTTCTCCGGGTTTTTCTGTCAGTGTATGAGTGTAGGGATTTTTGATCTAATGAGAAAAAAAAATTGTGCTGTTTTTCAAGAGTTTTTTTTTAATTTTTTAAAATTTTTTATATTTTTTCTGATGTAAAAATTTTTTCCGACATTTAATCCTAAATCCCTACACTCATATGAGAATTATACTATTCAGGAGTAATTTAGTTCAAATCTGGAGTCAATCCATCCACAGAAAAATTTCAAAGCTTACGGTTAGTGAAAAAACTTGTTTCATCGATGACTATGGTTCTGGACCATATAAAAGGCCCATCGGAGAAAGTTTTAAGGTAAGGTAAATATACCCACTTTTATATGTAAAAAGTATGAAATAATTAGTTTACATTTATGTGTTAAAATCTGACTTCTTATTTCAGAGAAAAAAGGTGTCTAGCCCCCTTAAATGGTCGAATAATGTTGGAAAAATCGTTTCATCGATAGATCGAAATATCCAAGAAAAGTGACTAGTTTTTGGCTATACCCCACTAAAACTAGCTATTTATTAGGCAAATAATGAAGTTAGGTTGCACCAGGGGAGTGGGAGAAATTAATACAAATTTTTCGTGTTAGAATCTCGATTGTACTAAAAAATGTTTCTATATTCGTAAATCAAATTTAACAGACCTAAACATCGGTGTCTACCTTGTTTATAAAATACTAAATACAATTACGACCTTGTCCACGATAATTAGCCTCTTAATCACATTAAAAACAACAGCTCTTCCAAAAAAAGCCGCAACCAAGACACCAAAATTTCTAACTAATAAAACTGTAATCCCAAACGAAACCTAGAAAAAACACCTCCGAACCGACCCATTAAATAATCAGCGAAACTGCGCTCTCACATAACCGCGTAAAGCCTATATCACACAGCCGTCTCGTTAATTTCGGGATTATTTGGGGAACCGTAATTTACCGCGCGTGCGCCTCGTCGTAACTGTCCGCACGCTGAAGCGTCTCGCTCGCGCGCTGGTGTAAGAATAAAGTCGCGAAAAAGGAATAGGAAGCGGAAAATGAGAGAACGAAGGCGAAAAACGCTAACGAAGAGCAGTGCGCGCGTGCGACGAGAATGGGCGAACCGGGGAGGGAAAATCGAAGAAGGAACGAGCGAGCGAGTTAGTCAATGTGCACGCGTGGGGTGACCATTTGAATTATTCATTCGAAGGTGCCGGTTGTTGTTGTTGTTTTTATTTCTCTCGTGTTCTCGGCTGTAGGATGTATGGAGAGCG
Source organism: Torymus aiolomorphi (assembly GCA_036365515.1). Taxonomy (NCBI): domain Eukaryota; kingdom Metazoa; phylum Arthropoda; class Insecta; order Hymenoptera; family Torymidae; genus Torymus; species Torymus aiolomorphi. Next base: position 18,401,319 of record CM070877.1, read on the forward strand.
TTTTCGGTGTCACGGGGATGTATGTGTTTGGGATGGTTGTGGCGTGTCCGTGGCGAAGAGGAGTAAATTGTTAATTTTCGATCTTTGTAAGAGCTGTTAAAGGATTCTAGTATCAATTTGTTATTGTCGAGGGCTATTGTTTAGTCTTCGCCTGGGTTTATTGTATTTGGAGTGAAACGAAAATGTGATGATTGATCGGGGTGAGCTTCAAACGTAAATGCAGCGTAGTAGATGTATTTCGACACACCTCACATTTTTCATTGTTTATTTGATTTTCAAACAACTATAAGTTTTAGATTGGTAACAAAATTTTTACTTTTAATGTTGATAAAAAATAGTTAATAGAAGCCACAGTTAAAAAGTAATTCTTGGTCTGTTAACGAATTCATTATCATTAAAATCAATTTTCATTTTGATTATTTTCCTCCGAATCGCACAGTAAATAGCGCAGGACAATTCTCCGTCGTAATAACAATACCTATGTTCCAGGGCTCCGAGTAATTTCACGAAAAATTAAACAAAATTCAATTTTCCCCGCACAATCCCAGCCATTTCCCGAAAAAACCCACCCTCCTCTCTCCCATTACCTTTGCCCCTCCCACCCCTCTATTTGCAAACCCTCACGAACTTTTAAAAGCTCCAAAATTATCCTCTCTTTCGCTTCTCCAACCCGCATCGGCCCGATTAAAATCGCCACTTAAAAGCCCTCCCTTCGCGTGCCCGTGGAACGTGCTAAAACGTTCGCTCTCTCCCTGAAAAAGCGCCGAAAAAGTAAAACGCCGGCGCGAAGGAAGCGTGAGAATGCAATACGCGAAATCGTCGCATTAATGGGACTGCCGGGCACGTTTAAACGAGCAGCAGCAGCAGCAGCAGCCGAGATACGTGAGTATGCAGCAGCGCCGGGGCCTATGTAAACGAGGAGAGCAGAGGGAGAGAGAACGAAGTTGCGTCGCTGCAGCGCGCCGCGTCCGTTCTATATTCGTTTCGCTCGCGCGCGTCTTCCGATGCGCGAAACGCCGCGAGACAGAGCCGCGCAGCGAGAGAGCAACGGGCAAAAAGAGAAAATGAGCGCGAGCGTATATATGTGTGACCGTACGTACTTTTCAGGTTGTTTGGGTGGTGGGAAGCGTGACTGCTGGTGTAATGTGGATGTTGCATTTTTGTTTCGGAGTATAATAATGCAGTTTTTTTTAATGATGGATGCTGCAGGAGAGAAAGTGTCGATGTAGCTTTTGTAGGACAGTTTTCACTTTGCTACATTTCAGATATGTTATGTAATTTGTTTCGCGAGTGTCAGTTTCTGCCTCTTCGGAATTGTTTTTAATTGCTGGGTTTTCGGTTCATTAATTTTCGCGTGATACGTCTTCGCGAATAATGATGAGGTAAGAGACAGGAATTATTAAAATTTACAAAAATGGGTCATTTAAAACTGTTCTTTTTTTAATTAAATTTTTATAATGAGCAGTGTTCAATAGTATTCAGAAATAAGTATATTTGTTCCAATAATGCTCATTATGTTCGGCAAAATCAAGTTATTATTCGTAATTTCAGATAAATTCCCAGTATGTTTGTAATTACTATTTTAAGATAAGAGAAATGTTAATACTGTGCTAACGACTTCTAGATCACATTACAAAATTAATAATCATCATTTCTGGAGCAACACCCCTTTGACTTACCATTTCATAAATTTAGCCGCGCGTACGAAGATAGCGCACGCGCGCAAAAACAATGTCTCACGCGCTTGCGCGCCTGGGATTATGCGTTACATTGTTATACGAGCACGTCAGCTCGCGAGGATGCGCTCGTCAAAACTTACACGCGATAGCTCGTAAACAACGTAACTGTATAAATCTTAAAGACAAAATTTAGGTAACGGTTTTAAGTTTAACGAGCGCCTTTTAACTGCGCTCCTAGAGTATATTCATAAACTGACCGGCGCTTACAACACATTTTTCCAAATATTTCGTTACTCTGAGATTCTTTTGCAAGTTTATTGTTATACGTCACTTATGTTTTTTTTTTTCTTCAGAAGAATAACGTTTTATATCTTAATGCTCACCTTAGTCCAATATAATAATAAAATGTAAAGTATTAGATACATGAGACTAGAAAATAGCTAAGAAGTTAGTGTTGCTCAATTTTCTTCCATGTGTGTTAATCAAAACATTAATATTTCCATCGACCTTGAAAACGCTAAAATTAAACAAGTTAGCGAGTAAGATTTTATTTTTCAACTCTAGAAACGAAAAAACCATACTGGTTAATCGTTTCATTGATGCTAAAATATCTACCTATTATTCACCTTCTCCTAGTAAAACGAGTTATTTACCAGCAAAAACTGCGCGCACTATGTCCACCACACCCTGCGCAAAATAACTTTTTTACTCTCTATAGCGATTCAAACTAAATGTACGACAACCGAACTGAATCGAAGACAAAACGAATACAAGAGCGAAGCACACTTAAAAAGAAAGAAGACACAAAGGACACATACACAAACACGCGCGCGTGTGCAAAAAGAGCAAACAAATCGACCAACGACCGGAGAGCTGTATATATATACGAATGGGACCGGCTTTTTACCTCTCGCGGCGCGTGCGCGCATATATATGTGCGAGTGCCGATATGTCAAGGGGATCGTTTGAATATCTCGCGCCGAGTGCGCTACGCGCATTTTAGAATGCGCGAGCTACTCCCTAATTGCCCGGCTGTTTGACGATGGGTATTTGCGCGACTTGTTGAGCGCCGTCAGATTTAACTGCAGTTTATATGGAGCCGCGCGGCGTGTGTGTGTACGTCGATGATGCAGTGCCTTTATATATATGGGTTAATTTTATTGGCAGAATTTCGCGCCAAATAGGATATCTTTTTGGGGTTAGCGATTGCTACTGAGCTTTGATTCGAAAATGGTATTCGTTTAAGGGTGTTTGATTTGAACATTAGTGCGGAAATGTTGGAAATGCTGTTCTGAATATGCTTTTTGGTGTATGGTAGTTTGAAAATAACAGAGACTTTTAATAAAACTGTATATTTCTGATTTAATTAAATATTAATTCCCTTTTCTGTGGGAACAGAATAATTAATAAAGTGACATATTTAAAGACTTGTTTAATATATTAAAGTTGTTGAAATGATAATTCAACAAGCAAACATAATAATTAATATACTAGTTTCTTAAGATGGAAATCGCTACAGTATATCGTCAGCTTGATAAATGAAGGTATCATCTCGGAATCCGATTGGAAAAGGCTCCAATGCAGTGCAATGCATAAAAATAACCGAAATTTCATTCGAAAATTTTTTTAGGGTGCCGTTGATATTTGGGCTCGAAACTGCTTAGGATGGTAGATTATTACATTGCGCAGGGCAACTATCTCCTTATAAGACGTAATTCGATATTTTTGGTAGTGTAGAATTTACCGTGTTCTGTCGATAAAGCAGATGGCAGGAGTACTACATCTCCTCAACTCATGGGCGCATATTTTACTTCGAAAGGATTAACCGCCTATGTGAGGAATTCCACAGTTGGAGGGTCCAAAAACTTAAAAAAAGACTTTTGGAAGCACACCTCTATAGAAAATTTTTTCTCGTTCTTTAGGTTATAAAATAGACGAGAAAATTTTCGAACACTTGAAAATGGCCTTGTGACACGGTTTAAAAAAAAAACTGAAAAATGGACAAAAAGTAGTCACTGATGATTAGCCAATAGTAAGCTCAAAAATAATCCACAAAAAAGCGATTAAAGTAGAAGAAAAGTGCTTTAATTTAAGTTAAAGATCGTTAAAATCGCTCGGTTCTGTGCAATGTTACGTGCATTTGAAAATCGCAAAAAATTACCAAAAATGATCAAAATTTTAAGAATTACGTGGATTCGGGAAAACGGTAAAACATCCGATCTTGATGTTGGATAATTGATTGATACTGAAGCACTACCATATTTATTGCGATATAAGTACATCGAATTCAGTTTCTTTCGTAAAGAACCACCTGCGTACTCTTATACGAAAGAAATACAAATTGAAATTTGAATATCTAAAATTGATAAGAACACTCTTATCAAATGACAAGTGTTATACCGTACTTCACGTCTATGTAAAATTGTATTTATTTTACATAATTTCTATAACTATATTAAATAAATACGGATGCTTATTTAGATAAACAATGATTATTATCATTAAATAATGTCTTTTTAATATATAACTGTTTATTGTTGAAAATAAATACACAAACATTGCAAACAGTTCTTTTTCCTACGAAAAAAATCACGGCGATTTTATTAATGGGACAAAATTAAAAGAGAAATAATGTAAAGCATCTGCCATTTGATTTTTTGTGAATGAAGAAGATACGTTTTTACGTCAATGAAATTAACTGACATTCTTGATAAAACAAAATAAGAAATAAGTAAAAAATGGAATTAAGGCTGAAATCTTTTGAATCTTTTATATACTTTTAAATGTCAATTAATACACGAATAAATAATAAGAAATAGAATCTTAAAAACAGTAATAAAAGTTCTATGAAATAACTTGTAAGAATAAATTTCAGGCGCATGTTGTACGAACATATCTAGCTATTTTTTCATCATCAAGTTTTAAAATACGCCTGTAAAGAAATTTCAACTAATTCCAACCCCCAACTTCATGTATATATTATTCTATCAAATAAAACCCATAATCATCTCTAACTTAAGAAACCGCTAATTGCGAAATAACTCAATTCGTCGTCTTAAAAAAAAAAACACGAGCCGCCCTCCGGAAAAGATTGATCCACTCGGCGCGAAGACACCTATAAGAGTCCGTCGAGCGTCAAAATACAAACACAGACGGGGGCAGCCGGTCGAGGAATCTCTTTCACAAGTCGTTGCTGCTCGTCCCCGTATATTTCATTCTGAAAAGAGGGAAAGTGGCTTTCGGGAGTCGAATTTCGGTCTCCCTCTCTCTGTCTCTCTCGCCCCGTTCATTCGGGTAAATTTACCGACTCGGAGTGTATGCGCTCGCTCGGTCGCTCGCAGTTCTATTTCGATGATTGAGGGAACGATGTGAAAACATTCCGCGTCTGCGCGAGGTCAGTCGCGTATGGGAGACGCGCGCGCGCGACACGGCGACTTCATCCCCGAGACGCGCTGACGCGAGAGAGTGAGAGATTCGTCTTCTCTTTATATAATTGGGTTCTGCGTGTGTGTCTGCGTTGGAGGAATGGGATATGATATTGCTAATTACTTTTCTAATGGCTTTGGTAATATCGGGCGTGTGGTATATTTTTAAATATATCATGATGGAAGTACGCAGTCATTTTGATTATTGTCCGCTGATAATGTGGGTACACCTGGATATTATGCAGCTAATAATAAAAACATTTTCTATATAAAGGTTTTGCATACATAAATTTGCATTCCATTATTCGCGAAATCACTTTTCGTATATATATATCATGGCAATTGCATTGCACATTTTCAAGTGTAGCACCGATCAGGTATAATATTCATTTCACAAATAGTATAGGTATTAACATATTCTATAAATACACAAAATTTCAATCGTTTCAGAAATAACCAAATAAATTACTTAATATTACAAGTGATTTACATATTTAAGAAAAACATATATACGAAATTTGAATCAGTTAAAATACTTAGAAACGCAATAAGACCGACGATAAGTGAACTGTAAAATACATTACAGCTCTCGCTAATGGATTCAATACCCCTTGTACACGCGCTAAAGACAATAAACATTACCACAACTCGCGAGCATTACGACGAAAGTCATCCTCCCGTCGTTCGTGGATGCAGCACTCCAAACATTCCCAGATCAAAAAGCCCAGCGGCCACATCGCCGTTAAACGTCCTCCTCTCCTCGCCCGACAAAGCGCTACACTCGCGCAATCAACAACATCGCGCGCGTTCACCGCCGCCGCCGGAACAATTTTAAGTACACGCGAGAGCGACCATTCGGCTGCCACATTGTGTCCCGGAAGGTCGGCAATTTACTCTCCCTCTCTCTCTCCGCTTTTAGAGCTCCTCTCTCTGCGCTCCTCGAATTCCGCTCGAGTTCATCCGATAAATTCGCCGCGCACCAGAAATTTCCACGGAAATCTCCTCCTCCCGATTGCAGGTACGTTACAGTATAGATTGTATAGAGCCGTCCTGTTTTCTTGACGTCTGTATATATGTATATAGATTTGACGCGTGGAACGCGTGCGTTGTATCGATCGGCAATGACATTAATTTTGGTTACGTGCAGATGGCCGGCGCGCGCGTTTTATTTGCAATGCGTGCGCGCTCGGGGAACCGGAGTGGGTATAGGTATAAATGAACTTTTCCCACGCGCCGCTCTCTACATTCGAAATTTCGCGCTTTTGCGGTCGTTTTGTCGTGCCCCGTGCCATCCTTGTGTTGCTGTTTTTGCGCGTTTTGTTATTTAAAGCCCGGGGGCGCGTTTTGCAGCTGGCTCGTGGTGGTGGTGGTTTTCTTTTGTTTTTTTTATTGGAAAATGCATTGTAACCAACGATTCGATGTTTGTGGGTTACTTTTCGATATGGTTTTGAATTGAAGCGAATTGTTTGTTTTGAGAAAATGAAAAGCGAAAAGTAAATCATGGCAGAGATTGTTATTTTTAAAGAGTTCGAATATATTACTGTAATTCATTATAACTCTGAGGAAAACTGAAATTCTCAGAAGAATTACGACGTCAAATATAGTTAAAACTCCTTTAAAAAATGTTTATACAGAATTGCTACACTGAGAAAAGGATTTGTTTACTGTTAACATGGCATTGTAACTGTTAACATGCGTATGTTTAAATATGGCCAAATATAGGCATTGTAACAGTTATAATGCCATGTTAACACTTAAGTTACCATGTTCTCATAAACAATTTCAGTATGTTACCTGAGAACATTGATATTGTAATAGTTACAGTAACAAAAACGTTTGAAATGAAAACATCATTTATTTTTTTACTCCAACGTTTCGGACATTTTTATTGTTTATCCTGATGAGAGACATAAACAATAAAAATGTCCGAATCGTTGGAGTAAAAAATTAAATGGAGTTTTTATTTCAAACCTTTTTGTTATATAACAACATCATCCTGGTAGAAAATTGACTATTAGATTCAAAAACTACAATTTACAAGAACTTCTATCATTAGCTACTTTCAAATCTGAATATGTATATTAGTTAATATAGATATTGTAACTATTACAATATAACATTTTATCCTTAAACATGTCAAATAGTTGTATTTCAAATAAATAAATATGATAACAGTAACAATATTCTTCTCTCAGTGTACAGAACAGTAATTTTTACTAGAAACTTAACTTATCGCAAAGTAAAGTATAATATGAGATTTCACCTGAAATTTCAAAACAATATTATATTTCAAGGCAATACATTATTATAATTAAAAAAAAAAATTCTCATCATTTTTAATACACTGAGAGAAGAATATTGTTACTGTTAACATATTTATCTATTTGAAATACAACTATTTGACATGTTTAAGGATAAAATGTGATATTATAATAGTTACAATATCAATGTTCTCAGGCAACATATTGAAATTGTTTATGGGAACATGGTAACTTAACTGTTAGCATGGCATTATAACTGTTACAATGCCTATATTTGGTCATATTTAAACATACGCATGTTAACAGTTACAATGCCATGTTGACAGTAAACAAATCCTTTTCTCAGTGTACGTTTATAATTATCACATAACCATTTTTTCTCTCAATTTACAAATCTATCTCTTCCCATTCATTTAAAATATCATTTAACATACATCAAAATCTCCCGACATTCTTCAAACCCAAGATGCATTGCATCTGACAAAAAAAAACACCAGACAATCACACACACACATTCCGTTAAATTTAGAAAAATCATTTCTATCCATCACAAAGCAGGTCCCAGCGAACCACGAACCGCGTCGTTCCTGCACCGCGCGTACTAAAATTAACTTTTGAACTGGGCTGTATAGCGCGCGCGACAACTAGTTTCCTCGTACTGCACGCACACGTACGATAGGTGTGTACGCGTCGGCCAGCGGTGTGTGCACTACCCGCCGTCGGCAGACATCATGTCGGCAGGCGGACGCAGGAATCCGAGCCGGGAGAGAGAGAGAGGGAGAGAGGAGATGCGCCCTGAGAAATAATTAGAGGAGCTTGCACGTATAGTGAGAGGCACGTTTTACACAGGCGCGGCGCGGCGCACGTTTAGCGCGCGCAGAGTGCGAATTTTCGGAAGGTTTTATTTTAGCCGAGACGCGCGCGAATATAATTATATGCAAATGGTAGGTGCTGGTGGAAATACGTTGATAATATAGGTTTTGGTATAAGCTGATGTTGGGGGTTTTGGTATTTCTTTGGTATATAAAAACGTGACATTGAAATGGCAAATGCCAGATAAATCAGGATAAAGTTACAACAACTTTCGTTCTCCTTCAGGAATCAAGTTCTTGATTAGAATCTGGTTTCTGGCGGGACTTTTTACGAAAGCACTCTTCGTTGATTTACGATGGCAAAAGCGTCTCCTCAACAAAACAAAGCAGCTATATGACTATTATTGTGCAACTAAAAGTTTACCCAACACATGACTCGAACATCGAATGCTATATTTACTTTATCGGAAAATCGTCAGCATATCGGCACCGAATTCTTCGTCAGCCGAATTATAGGGCACGATCAAGCACCCGGCACTCGTCCACCCCACACCTTCTAGACGCGACATTAATAGTTACGCGGAATTCTCAAGGAAGCGCGAGCGGCCACCACGTAATATACCTACACCTTCGCGACGAATCGCCGTCTCGAATGACACACGCGCGCGGACTGCACTTCCTCGCCGTTTTCTCTCTCTCTCTCTCTCTCTCTCTCTCTTCTCTTCGGTGTACCTACGCGCGTATCTTTATGCGGCGCACGTTTCGTACGCGAGCGAGCGAGAGAGAGAGAGAGAGAGAGAGAGAGAGAGAGAGAGAGAGAGAGAGAGAGAGAGCGAGAGAGAGAGCTGTCTTTTTTGAAGCGCGTCTCCCCTTTATTTAGTCCGGTTATTGTTGAGTAATCGTTATTTTTCTCTCGTTTTCGCGTGCGTATGAGAGAGAGAGAGAGAGTGAGAGAAGGAGTGAGGGAGTGAGAGATGGACGTGTTAATGATCTATAAAGTTGGGTTGGAGAAATATTTTGAGATTCGTTTGCGTGACGCAATGTTTGTTCTGTGCCTGATGAAAAAGGTTCTTTCTTCGCTTTTTATTAGGTTTTGTATCATTTTGTAAAATGGAGACGCAAGAAATTACATTATTAAATTTGTTGTTGTTGATAATTTTTGAATTATCGATTATTCTCGAACATTTTCTGGCCATTTTATGGCAAGTTGACCGCCAAATTGGAGAAAACTGGACGATTTCCACCAGGGGATTAATAATTTTAATTGTCACAAATTAATCAACAGCTCAAAAATTACAACTTGTAATATTTATAGTTATTCTTACAAAAAAATTATTAAAATACTGATTGAAGTGCTGAAAGAAATCAATGCTATTTCGTTATTAAAATTGCGAATGAATTATCGTCATATACTTATAGACGCAGAGTAATTACTGGAATCCTTGGAAAATCTAACATGTAAAATTACATCACCCATCATTACCTTTTTTACAATTGAAAAGTTTAATTATTCAAAATTGAATCAGCCAAGGTAATCAATTCAATATCAAACAAACGACGAAAAATTTAACGACTTCCAGAAGCCTCGCCTCAAACCACCATTAAGCCCACGAAAATTACACGTTGAATCGCACAGCGAAACCACATTAAAATCACATAAAGTGCTATCTCGCGCCGTAGAAGGTCCACCTCGTTACTCTCGTCCGCTTGCATATATATATATTTCCCAAAAAGCAAGCAACACTCCCCCAGCGCGTTACACCATCGCGTGCGCACATACCTCCTCTGACACGCAGGCGCGCAAAAACCGCACGCTGCTATTACATCATTAGCCGTCGCGCGGATTCTCGCCGGCGCTCTTTCCCCCCGGGCGTACACATGCGCGTAAAGTGATCCCTGTTACGGCCTCTTTTTCTCCGCGCGAACTCACCGGTTTTTGCGCGCGAGCGAGAGAGAGCGGGGACCCTTTAATGGTCAAGAATCAGCTGCTGCTGTCCTCGAGGGCCCGAAAATCGGACAGGCTTTTTGCACGTGCGTATACGTCGATGACGTGATTCACGAGCGAGGATAGCTCTCTCGTATAAACATTGCGTAGCAGCGACTGACGAACGACGTGTTTTGACCGATGCAGCAGCTTCGTGGAAGGTGACGATGATGGAAGAAAGATTTCTTACAGTGTATATGTATGTACACGCGTGGGCAACTTGTATTCTCGCCCTCTCTAATCGTAGTGGCGGATGGGCAATGGACCCGTAAGGTGGTGCGAGAGAGTAGAGCCATTGTCCCACGCGCTCTGATTGAGAGCTCAATCAGCGAAGATATTACGTAGAGTGCGAGGGCAGTGGAGGATCGCGTGGGGACGAGGATAATAAGGTCGGATACGAAGCCGGCGAGAGTGGAGAGGAGCGGGGAATGCGGTTGATTACAATGAAGGATCGCGTCGAGAGTTTTGTACGATGAGGAGGCGCCTGCTGCGACGATCCAGTTCTTTTTTTATTTACTTCGCTTCGGATTAACTGATATCGATTTCAATGCCGGAGGAAGGAGAATATTATGCCGTCATCTGGGTCAAGTTTAATGGCCTGTCGCCTGTAAAATTAGTCCGATCTGTGCATTAGCATATGTATCGGTTCGATCGAACAGTTAGATGGAATGTTAAACTCGTTTGAGTAGTAAGCAATAGGCGTAGTGGATAATAATGGTACACGAGAGCAGAGGAAAAGCGAAAACTTGAGAGGGGCAATAAACGGATGGACCAGTTATTTCAGGATATATAGCGTGTCGCGAGCAGTTTTCGGGAAATGGAAAAATAAATAAAACCTGATCGGCCCCTTGTTAAGGGACGGGAATCGGATGTCACATCAAATCGCTTGCGGTGTGGGGAGAGAGCCTCAAAGAAAACAGAGACGCCCCCGTGACACTTGACACTCTGACACTTTGACACTTGTAATATTGGGAAACGAGGCTAATTTCGGAACACGTGGAGTTAGTTTTTGTAAGTGTTCACACGCGTTCGGAAAAAGTCGTTCGATTAGGTGTGTGTTAAAAACTGTAGGAGAGTTATTACATATAGTATAGAAAGTCGCGATGAGTGATCGATTTGCAAGAACTTTTAATAGTGGTTATAGGAAAACTTTCCACATTAAGGTAATAAATATAGTAATGATTTCTGATCGAATGAATCTTACTCGTAATTAAGTGCTGGTATGACTGATTGTTCTGTCACCCGTGTGAATAGAGAAGCATTCAAGGAATGGATCTCCTTTCTTACAAAAAAAATGACGCTCGATCCTATACATTTTCCTGACAAGTAGATGATTGATATTACCAATCAATTTCATTCAACATTTGCTACATCACGCTAATAAATCTTGAATGACGCAGCCACTACGTAATCACGATTGAATTAAACCTAAATTCCTAAATTTTCATTAACAAATGAGGAAGAATAATTGTGAACGGATCAACGATGGATGTAAAGTAACGTGAGATGGTCTACGTCAACGAGACTCTCCAGTTCTAGGTACATACATAAGAGTAGTTCGACATTCTTAGATACGGACGAAGGGTTAGAAAGTGAAGTGGTATTCCAAGAAGCCGGCATTTCCGTGGGGCAAACTATATGTGCATCTGGTGGATAGACTGAACGACAGTGAATTACATCGAGGAATGGAGACGGACAACGTCAGCGTTAGATAATATTTGTAGAAGAATTATTTATGCTTCGGTGAATTGTTAAGTGAGTTATTAAGTATTTTTTGTCGTGCTTTATAAAGAAACTATTTATCCAAACTATTGTAACCATTTATTTTAAAAATGTGCGATAATTTTCATATTCATAACATTATGTTTGTTTTTGATCTCTATACACGCGAACGAAGAGAGCGCAACAAAATCACAGGCCATCGTTGAAAGTGATCCGCCGCTAAATTATACGGGACGAGCAGCTGTGGGTGGAAAAAAAGAAGAGATCGCATTCGCCGGGAGAGAAAAAGAGGTCGGAAGGTTGAAGGGCAGGGTGGACGAAGGTAAATGGGATGATAGCGGTGGTTTGGGTAATTGCGATAATTAATTACGGGCCTGGCTCGCTCGCTCGCTGCGTACACATCTTTAATAACGCCATTTGCCCGGGCATATATAACTTTTTTCTTGCCTGCATAAACACCGGTGGGGGGGATCGAGTTTCATCCTGTTTATCATTCGAATTGCACCTTTTCCCACCTGATGAATGAATGCAACGCGCGCCACACGCTGTTATTTAAGGTAGTCATCATTTTTGACCTACACGTTAATAACCATATATTCATTTTTCAGCGCGGTTTTGAATAAACAAGAGAAGCTTGTTGGCTTTGCGTTATGAAAGTGTAAAAATTCAGTCTACATGCAAAAAAAGAGACATATGCGCGTGTATTTTTACAATAACGAGATTCGTATTCAGGATTTTTTTTTTCCGATTGTTGGGACAATATCAGTGACGGTGGTCGAGTTCTATGAATTTCGAGTGTACGACAAAAATAACAGTGACTATGAGCTGTATGTTTTCGCTACTAACCGCTGCTATTGATCTTGCTTAGAATAACAATGAATGAGCGTATAATACGTTGTTTTTCATTGATTAAAATGCCGATGTTTGAATTCATAACCGTTACGATATACGCGACTTTACATCACTGTGGCTCGTAGAGAAATTACAATAACGTTTCACAAATATTGCTGTCACAATATTATTACAGAATAGTGAATTGTTAAAATTACATTAATGGCTTGCCCATATATTCATCACTTCGCGATAATTCCTTATTTACAAAACTCGCTCATCTCCCATTCATCCGTAAACTTCCTCATTTCGCTTACAACGCAATCTTTGCGGCGTTAATTATCACCTGGCCAGTGTCTAAAAGCCTGTTTATTCGGCAATTCATTTGCATGGATAAGGCAAGTTTTTCAGATTAGAGACTCTCACACTCCGATGTCGCCCGGGCGTTAGTTCCCGGCTCAATTCCTCCTCCTCTATTATCCTGGCGAGGATTACTGGCCGCGCGAGATAAAACTTTCCCTGTATTTTTGCGCATTTTATTAGCCGGTCGAAAGTTTTATTGAACTTTCTAACATAAACTCGGGCGCGCGTGTGCTTTTGTATATATATATATATATATATATATATATATATATATATATATATATATATATATATATATATATATATATATATATATATATATATATATATATATATATATATATATATATATATATATATATATATATATATATATATATATATATATATATATATATATATATATATATATATATACCTATAGGTATGTACATTTTTAGACGGGAATTTGAATATATATTAGCCGAATTCCTCGGGATCGCGCGATGGCCTTGCTGTATAAGCTACTTAACTTTATCCCCGATATATTTATGGCTTTGGGGGAAAGCTATAGAAAGTTGCTTAGAATTCGGTAGTTTGTCTTGACAAAAGTACAGAGATGGCGGGGTATACGAAGACGCCGTTCAGCTTTTTACGCGGATTTGGGATATACCTACGTGGTAGTTTCGACTATAACTCATCCCAACGAAATTGTTAATATACTTTCGGCTCTTTTTATCCGCTACAAAAGCGTCGCTTTAAAACGAATTTTTCACAATGAAATTACCCGACAAACAAAAACACCAACTAGACTCGCTCTCTCCCTCTATACGTGCCTCGGCATATCCCCGGTCAATTCCACAATATTTTCGACAAATATTTGAGCCTCCGCAGCCGCCGATCCATCATATATATCCAATACTCGCGCGTATTTGCCCACCTCCGAATCAACAAAGCGGACGGGCGCGCGCGGGCTTTCATGATTTTCGTCATTCCACGCGCTTCCTATCCTCTAACCCACACACACACACACACACACACGTGTACAAAAAAAAGAGCAGTCTCTCGCAGCCATATACACACTCTACTCTACTCAACTGAGCTCTCCGCAGGAGGGGGAGAAAATTAATGAGAACGTGATTCCGCACCTGAAGAGACAAGGCAAACAGGCGGCTCTCTCCTGGACAGCAGCGTCGCCGAAACTCCAGCCGACGCCTCTTTTGACTCTCGAGAGGAGCTCTCGCTCGCTCGCTCGCGTGGCGTGTTTATTTTCTGGGGAACGAGCTGCTGCTGTCGGTAGAGACCACACGCGAATATTCTCCTTCTTCTTCTTGTTCTTCTACGGTCTCTCGGTCGTCGTTTTTCGGGAGTAGAGGCGCAGCGACGAGCTGCTGCTACCACACACTCCATTGTGCCGGAGTAATTGTACGCACGCGGAGATAACGTTGACGAGGGGAGGAGAGTGCGTATCGCCGTCCTCGATGTAATAACGTGGAAGGCGAGATAGCGGCAGTTTGTGATTTTTGGGATGGTTGAGTGTGGCGATTAGTAAGAGGTGTCGGGATTGGTAGGATTATAATGGTTACGGTGCGATGGGGAATGAGTAATTTAATTTTTCATGGCGCATTTTTATTTGTATGGGGTTAATAGTTAGGGTAGCTGGGGCGTTTTGATGTGGACAAATATTTGATTACTCATTTTAGTAAAAAATACTTAATGTAATAGAATGATGTCCTTTGTGAGTTATTTTAATTAAGGTAATTCATTGCCTATTACCAAATATTGTTAGGGTGACTTCACCAATATCCGAACAGTCACCAGTTAACGAACATTTTCTTTAAATATATGAAAATATCAATAAAAGTTTTCTATGTATTGTTTATCTAACATGACCATAATTTTCGAATCTTTTAAAATTTTTATTTCATTTTACACAAAGATTTTGCATAAAAGAAATTACCTTGTTAAGAATAAAATCATAAAATCGCCGCTATTAAGTATTTCTTCACTGGCGATGTGGTGAAACGTATTTAGATACTAAGATCGCGTGTTCATTTACTGTTTTTTAGGAGATATTTACAAATTTCTTTTAAACAAAATTTCTACTTTTATTCTTTATCTAAAATTTTGTCACTGAAGTAAAGTTTGAAGATTTTAAAATACTAATTAAAAAAGATTTTTGCTTTTAATCTATTTTTAATTCTCTTAACTAAATAAAAAAATAGTATATTACGACACAAGGCCAGGAAGTTGGATCTCGGCTTCGCCTCGGGCGTCAAAATGGCGCCGGCCAGGGCATCCAACATTCTGGCCAAGTGTCGTATACTATTTTTCTTCATCCCCCGCCGAAAGTACGCCCATATAGTTTTGATATTAATTAATAAAATAGCGTTGTTGGTTGCTAACTACGGCTCGGCCATATATATAAAAGGCCTGCTTCAGCGCCACTTTACATATCGCGGAGCGTAAGGCTCGACTTCTGCTTTTCTTGATGCCCGCCCGACTTTTGCAAAACCGAGGTGAAGCCGAGGTTTTGCTGGTCGGGGCGGGCATCAAAAACACTAGCAAAAGATACTTAAAAAAGATGATGGACCAACAATATGTACATACTTAATTGATACTCATTTCAACTACAGAACAACCTCTCAATGGTTCCTTTGTTTGTCTTTTTCTATCCCATAAGCCATACATTATAGAATGAGAGTCAAAAAACTTTCACATATAAGTATATAGCTACACCATGTCTTGAAACTCAAAATGTAAACATCATGTCTATATATGTATAGAAGCTTTCTGACAGCGTGTATGCAATATAAAAACATAATTGATTATCAGAGTTATAAATATATTGTTCAATATATTAATAATAACATAAAATTAATTTAATACGCCTATATCTTTTCAATTTTCCGATTTTACAAATGATTTTCTTGTCATCACATTTGGAAGGGTTAGCATAATTTAGGTTACAACACGTGCGCTGTCGCGGACGTTGCCACGCAACGATCAACAAAGAGCGGCCACAAAAGTCGCTCTTCCCGGCGTGAAATCGAGCCGGGAAGACCGTACTTTCGGCTAAGGGATGAAGAAAATTGAAATTTCCTTATTCATTCATTCACTGGTGAAGTCACCCTATAAAAATCAAAACTTCACTTTTCGAGATAACTTTTATTGATGTTTCTAATAGATTTAGGTTGGTTTGTAATGAAAAATTTAATTTTCAGACAGATTACGCAGAATACAAAATTTAATTAACCAAAGTTACAATAATCTCCGACTTTCAAAGACGTCCAGATGACACTCCATCCAATAATTGCAATTCCCATAATTTCTCACAAAAGTCTCACCATTCCAATAATGAAGCTCTTCTACATTCCTCGAGATTCAAACACCAGTAGCACGGATCCATTCCCACACGTCGTCTTCAGCTACACCATCCAACACACCGCATACGCACACACCTATCCGCATCCCAGAAATTCATAATTCAGTTATCATAACGGACCGACGATCCATTCCTCACTCCGGCAGCTACTTTCTCCTGCCAAGTATAGTAGCTACCTACTACTTACTCTCCGCGCATGCGCCAGCAAGAAAAATAAAAATACTTTCGAGCCATCGAAAGGCACAGCACCGTTCCCCAAATCCTTCCAACAATGCGCGCGAACCAAATCCGAAAAAAATTCGTCGTCCATGCACATACACACACACAGCCATTTGTATACGAGAAGAGAGAAGGCTAGGTGGAAGGAGAGCACGTTAATGTTCGTGCGGGGCCAGGGTCATGTCGAGTGGGCGTCTCGAGGCAAGACAAGGTGCGTGTATAAGAGGAGAGAGAGAGAGGACCACCCGTGCACACACAAGCGCTCGTCTTATCGATGCCTATCTTTCCTTCTCTCCCTCTTTCTCTCTATCCTTCTTCCTCTTTTATCATTCCCTCTCTGGCGCGCGCGCGCGAGAGCCTTTGACGCGCCGTCGTTGTTGTTTTTCCTTGGCGCGCGGGCACAGAGTTTTCTCTCTAGCGTTGGGCCTATTGTCTCGCGCGCGGCCTATCGCGCGTTTTTGCGCACAGGCAACATGGCGAATGGAAAATTGGATTGTGGATGTCGGGTGTGATAATGAATTCCATTATGTTGTTGCTGCTATATATACATATATATACGTTGATTGGATGAATTTTGAATTTTACCCAGGCAATAGAGTTAAGATGAACCGTTGAACTTTTAGAAATAATCTTTGCAGAATTGTTACGAAAGTCGCAAAACGTTTTCGTTGATTTTTACTTTTACGTATACTATACGATCCCGTTAGTGCTTAGCTGTTGTTGACACCTTGACAAATTCTAGTCCATTTCGGGTCGCCTTGGGTTCTTCATTTAGACCCCGATTAATTATCATCATTAATAGCATCGTGTAAGGTGATAATGTCTTGTCATTCATTTTGTACACCATAGCAGATATCATTAGAACCATTGTCGTATATATGAGGCCGTTGCCGGCAAGAGAATGCTCGATATCTTCTTTCGAATTCACTCTCATCCTTTTTACGCATGTATATTAAGTAACTCCACACGCCACGACTGCTGCGCGCGTTGTTATTCTGTTCTTCCTCTTGTTTCGCCCTCGTCTCTTTTTCTCGCGTTACAAAGGATATCCGCTTTGTTATCAGAAAGTGATGTAGCTCTAAACGTTCCGACGCCTTATACCCCAAGTAGGCTTAATTAAATTACATTCCGGGCATATTTGATTCTTATGTCGTATCCTGGTTAAAAAAATGTTTTACATTCAAAATCTTTAGCAAAATTAGACCCTTTGATATTAAATCTCTTATTCAAACAACGTTCGACTTTTCAAACCCTATTCAACGAACTTTTCTTCAGCTTCGAAGGTGTCTAATTGATGTTTGGCCATCCGTCGGATACATCCAAGAACCGCGATCCTCCTAAAACCCAAACCAGCCACGCCACTCCCGCCCTATCTTTGTGTCACCCCTCACACACGCCATATAAAATCCTCCGCGAAATTCACCTCGGCATGAGCGTCACTTCCCTCGCGCGCGCCTGTATTTGTTCGTTCGCCGGCTCGTCTCTTCCGCGCAGTTTATCTAACGCCAAAACCCGAGGCGAGCGACCGGAAGACACGCGAGTCTTCACACGAGCGAACGCGCTGCACACACACACACACACCTATACTAAAAAGCCAAGAGCTGCGGCTGGTATATATGTATACGTACGGCCGATGCAGTTAGGCGCTCGCGAGTCGCGTTCAATGGAGCAGGCAGTCATTCAAGGGACGAGCCAAGTAGAAAGAGAGAGAGAGAGAGAGAGAGAGAGAAAGAAAGAACGTCGTCGTCGTCCCCTCGCGCGCATAGAACACACCTGGTAATACACGCGCCCGTTCACACGTATATATACGCGACGCGTACACGTATACGTGTATATGTAGTGAGAGGGAGGGAATCGTTGAAAACGTCGGGGACGGCGGATGGCTTGACCTTTAGGTATAGAGCGGGCGGCATCGGCTCCTTTGTCGATTCGGATCCACTGGGATGTGCGTAATTTGTTTAAGGGTGGACGCGCGTATGTGGGACGACGTGAATTGTGGCTCTCGAGTGACGTGTCGCGTTCGAGCGCGCGGCTTGTTACGTGGGCGCGCGTATATTATAGGTATACCCAAGTGGAATGCTGTAAGTGAAACCGTGTGGCGATTCCGTGCTTTTATTCCGAGGCTTGACGAGTACAGTACTCTTGGCAAATTATGGGCGCAAGTTTATTTTCGAGCGAGTAGTGGTTTATGTGGGGTCGGTTTAATTGTTGCACAGTTAGTCGTTGCCGAGAAGGGAGAACGAGAAATCCGTTGTAATTTAAGTTAATTTATCCATTATCGAGTCGATTTATTTTATATATTGAAAGAAAAAAAATTAATACACTCTGCAATTTGTGTTAATAAATAACTATATAAAACGATGTCTTTAATGAAAAGTCGTAGTTATGATATCGAGACAGTGGTTAATATGGGAAGAATGTTAAAAAATATGCATACAAATGACGTAGATCACCTTGAGTGGAAATTTGTTGAATGATCGAAAAGTTTGTCATATGCTTTTGCAATTACCAAGCGATATTCATTCGAAGACTACTCGGGCTCTTAAAATACTTCTTGCGAAGTTCATGAGTTATTTTCGGGAAACACTTAAGCTACTTTTAGCCAGACACGAGTCAGTCAGCACTGAAAAAGTAAGAGACCCCGTTCGTGATACAATTCCACTGCACGCAAAAAATTAATTAAATATAGAGTTAGGTAATTTGATATTTGAATATAAATAATATTGTTTTGTAAAAATAATCAATTATCTTTGTGAACATTAAACGAAAGCTTTATTTTATATTTTTAATTTTATAAAAAGAACTTATTGAAAACAATCACATAAACCACACAGCGTAGTATCGAATAATTTATAATTAAATGAATTTAATTAACAAGTATACCTAGCTTTATACGCTGAATTCGAAAATAAAAACAATAATTATTACGAGAATAACGCCAATATCATTTTAATCCAGCGTTAATTATAAACATTAATTTAATATATATTTGCTTTACTTCTTGCTATCTCGTCGGTCGGGTATTAATTTACATTTCCGATAAACATCAATTTATAAATCCATAATTAAAAACCATGATGCGTCATCGCAGTATTTGCCTTCTCCCCTTTCGTGCTGGTAAAAACAAATGGCTTTGAACCATTGACGTTAATTTCCAGCGCGGTTGTTAAAATACGCGGGAAATAAAAAAAAAGTTCGAAAGTCAATAAAAGTGTATTATTCAATTCCGCAGCGATAAAACAAGGCAAAATATGAATCGTGTGTTTGTTTCGGTCGCCTATGCCAGTAGTACACGCGTTTTTTTTATACGATAAATTTTGCATTCATCTGTATTGACACAAGACGCGCAAATATTATCGTAGACAATAATGTCAGCGTGAAAAGAGTAAAGTTTGATAATTCTTTACGCCAACAGATATTTTCTCTATGATTTTTTCTACACGGAGAGAAATTTTGGTAAACGGATCGCCGAAATCGAAGCAGACGGATAGCTCACGCTTTTTTGGTACGCCGAGTTCTAACTTTTGGTCATCGGGTGACCTTCTGAGAGGTAAACAGCGCTATAGGTCAATGTATGTCGCTCAGAAGGTCATCCAATGACCAACGTCAAAAGCGCGAGCTATCTTTATAGAACCATGAATTTCTGTACACACGGAAGCACCTTTTGTTTCACCCGCTCTGACCCTAAACGTCGACATTGCAATCGCACGCACACACATGGGTACAGTGTGCCCATCGATAAAACTCTGATTTCTCGGAGAAATGAAAAAACAAACGTTATACACGCGCGCCGGCTGGCATCCATACATACATACATACATACCTATACACGCGTATAATTCCAGTGGGAGCAGCGAAAAACACGATAGAGAGCGGCCGCTAAAAGCGAGCATCGCGAGTGCACTTAGGAAAGAGAGAGAGAGAGAGAGAGAGAGGACACGAGGGCTTTTTATGTTTTCCAAATCGTCCCCGCGGCTGTGGCGGCGGCTTTCAAACTTTTATGGCGCGGCATCACGACTGGCGAGGTTAAAGGGCCATTTTATCGCGACGAGTTTTTTTTTGGAGAGCACACGAGCGAGAGGCAGAGAGAGCCAGAGAGTCGATAAGGTAAAGAGGAGGGGAGAGGGAGGGAGAGCCGATAATTGAACGGTACGTTTTGCGCGCGAGCGTTTTTGTGGACTGATGCTATGGGTATCTGCGAGGTGTAGTAAGCGATGGGCAAACGAGGCTCTTTTTTGGTTGAGTGGATGGGTTTAGAAAGTGTTGTATATAGGGGAGGGCGGGGCACGTGTGACACCCTAACTTTGATTAAAAATAACAACTAAACCGTGTATTATTTCAAAATGTAAAAAAACGGAATAATTAGATCAGAAAAAATAAAATAAAATAAACTATTAACTTTTTTTTCATTTTCTTTTAATTATTGATAAAATACAGAAAAGAAATTCTGAAAAAAATGCTCTACGTGCCCCACCGGCGGGCGGATTGTGGCACCTGACGGGACACGCATGGCACGGTCAAATTTAATATTTTACTATAGGTATTTTTCAATTCTTTTTTCCAGTAATTAATACTTTAATAATTATGCCATAATAAAATTTTCAAAAATCAAATAATTAATCAGTCTATTGAAAATTTAAAATTTTATTTTTATTAAGGAACATAACAATTTTTATTTTAAAATAAATTATTACATTTTAATAAATGATTTTATATTATAAATTCCTTCTTATAAAATATGATCACAACATAATACTTTTATTTGATTAACAAATTATCATTATTATTACAATAAGTTTAAATTTAAAGATTTCGCATCATTTTCATCTATGTAGCATATTTGAACTACCTGACCATTGAAAAAGGCAGTTTGAGTATCTACAATTGATTCCTTCCTTACCATTGTTTTTTCTACTCTATAACTTAATACGCAGTCGAAATAATCGTTATTTACTTATTAATGTAATAATTGAAACTAAAAACTACTTAAAACTAAATTATTGCACTGCGTAGTTGTTAACCCATCTTGCTCGATTTTTGGTTTGTAGGTTACATCACTTCGCTCGGCGGCCGCCGCGGCGCACTGATACGCCCGAGTGTGCCACGCGTGCCCCGCCAGGGTGCCACGTCATGCCCCATTTTAATACCATTTTCATTTTTTAATTATATTATTTATAAAGATTTTCTGAAAAAAACAAAAACAGGGCTTGAAAGATAAAAGTTGAAACTATCAAATAGGTTTGGTCTCATTTAGAAAAAAAATCATTTTCTCGTTGCTCCAAGCGACTTAAAAATGAAGTCAACCTTGTTTCTAAGAACCGATTTTCAATCTTATTAAATTAAATGTTAAACATTATCTATAATCTCAAAAGTATAGAGGAAAATTCTAAAAGCATATCTAATTAGGTTTATGTAAAAATTACATTTTTTGCATTCATTAATATTAAAAATATGAGGGTGCCAAACTTACCTACCTGACACGCCATGCCCCGCCTTCCCCTATGTTGGTTTTGAAGTAGCAACACTGGCGCAAGTTTCGAATCGGTCGTAAGTATTGGAGATTGTAAAAATACATTTTCAAGCCAAACTTTAAATATCTGTACAATAGTCTTAACAATAATTTGTCTCCTGAACTGCACGACGATTCCTCTGAAACTATAGCGTA
The DNA here is from genome assembly GCA_036365515.1 of Torymus aiolomorphi. Taxonomy (NCBI): domain Eukaryota; kingdom Metazoa; phylum Arthropoda; class Insecta; order Hymenoptera; family Torymidae; genus Torymus; species Torymus aiolomorphi. The sequence goes on from CM070877.1 coordinate 18,423,644, forward strand.
TCACGCAGCCACCTCACAGCTGTCCGCATGCACACGTTCATCGTCACGCACCTCCAACACACAAGCTTTCCACGACTGCACCGCGTCATGAAAAAGCCAGCTCTCTTCGTTATACACCGCGCGTCTCTAAACAACCTCTCCTCTCCCGTACACAAAAACCGCCTCGCGCGCACTCCATCAGAGCGTGTACGTGCGCGCGCGCACGCTTGCTTGCTCGCAAACCCTCTATACACCTCTTTCTCGGCGCGCTAACGTCCGGCCTCTCCTCCATCCAACCCCCCGCGGCGCTTCCGGACTTTGTCCCGATGCGCGTATTGGCGCGCGAGATAATGAGCGCGAAAGTTCCTACTCTCTCTCTCGTGCTTCTCTCTCGTAGTGTGTTTTTTTTTCGTGCGCCTTTGTTTCGGTCAGGGCTTCTCCTTCTCGTTTAAACTGTCCAAGTTCGGAACGAGATCTTATACGGCGGGCGGGAGGGGAAGCGCGAGAGATGGCGATAAGATGTGTTTTGCCGTGAATGGGTTGCGGTGAGGATCGTTATTGTACCGCCAAGTTTTTAGTTTGTGGCCGATGCTGCCGAGAGGTGAGCGCCCGCGTGCGCGCCAAGTCGTTCGGTGAGGATGCGGGAATTTCGTGTTTAATGTGGCGGGGGGAACATTTGTGGAATGCGACGTGGTTGGTGTGTTTGGTTCTTTGGTGCGAGGATTTTTGTAGAGTGTGAAACGTGATGGAATATAATGTAGAGAAGTGGGTGAAACACTGCGAAGGTATATTAAAAAATTTAACAAGAAAATTGGTGCAGTTTGGCGATGTATTTATGAATAAAGTGGAAAACTTTGATTTCAAATTATTGTGCGGGCTGCAACAGTAAGATTCATACCTTTTTAGTGATTTCCTCTTTATGTTTTGGTATTGTATAACAACAAATTTTAAAATAAAGCTCCGAAAAATATTTTTTTTTGTTATGTAAAAACATAAATGTTGATTTTGTTAAAATTATATGTATAGGTACGTTTACTTTTCATGGAACCGATTGATTGCACTACAGTTTTCGTACATCAAAATAGAAACAAAAATACACTTCCCATTGCGAAAATGACACCTAATTCACTCATGAATCAATCCCATAACAAGTCAACCCCAAACATAAACCTCTCGATCAAAACTTCGCAGTAAACTACCCCCGATAACACTAAAAATTCCCCAGAATCATCACAACACTCGTTATACCATACACACAAACCCGCACCTCCCGCACCCTCGAATCTAAAAATCAAATTTCCCACCTATCTCCTCGATTAATCTCGCTAAAACAGACTCGCCGATCAATCTCCCAGGCCCCGGCTCCGCTCGATCCGCAATACCCATCTGCGCTCGCTTCGGGGGGAGGAAAATTGACGAAAATATTTGCCGAGAGCTCAGCTCTCTTTCTCCCCGAAAAATCGTCGAGGAAAGAAAGCGCGCGCTCGCTTCCTCGGGAGTCTCAATATCGATAATGGACAGCGAAGCGACGGTAAATCACGTGTATATATACACACACATAGAAACGCTGCACGCGCAAGGAAGCCGCGGAAGATGGATGAATGGACTCGCGCGTATTTTGTCATGGAGATGACTCGATTTGACGTTAAGGAGAATGGAACGAGAGGATGGGAGTCGAGTCCGAGAAGGGCTCTCGAGCTCGCCTTTAGGCGAACTGGAGAGTCTTTTTGTGTCCGCGAGGCGGCCACTCCAGATGTCACTCGGATCCGAGAGAGAGAGAAATCTTTCCCGTTCTCGCGCTCGCGCGTGCACGTAGCTTCCAGTCGCATTTGAATATAGGGACCGGGAATGCCGAGGAGGAAAAGGTAGCGCCGCCGCGCGCACCACGCGAGACGCGACAGGGTATTATTAGGTTTGAGAGGGAGAGGAGAGAGTTTTCTCAGATAATACGATAAGACGACGTGTTGATGTTGTGAATGAAATAACAAGCTCTTGTCTTTGGATTTTGGTCGCTGCAAGAGAGCTGTATTACGGCAGCGCAACGACATCTGTAAATGTACTTACGTATATATATATATATATATATCGAAGCAAAGAAGCTAAACATTTTTTTTTTCTAAGCGTCGAGGATTTATGAAAAACTAATGAATGGGTGAGATAAAAACTGAGGAAGATATTTTACTCAAAACATGCAATTATATAAGTTTTTATTAAGAAAAGTAAGCAAATGCCATACATATGGTATCATGTATAAATATCAACGAATGTGTTGTGATAATCTTCAGAAAGTCTTCTTTCCACCAACTCAAAATTTTTGTTTCCGAGTTAGGCCGTTTTTCATCTCACCCATTCAATTTCAGAACCGTAAAACTTGTGCAGTATGTGCGTATGTTTTTTTTATATTCCGTGTCTATAAAAATTACATTAGGAAATATGAAAAATTGGTACGGTTAGTAGAGCGAGCATATTTACCAAAAATCTTAATGACACTTTAAAGCACAATCCAAGCCACACACATCGACGAGATATAGTTCCCGTAATAAAAACATCTCCAAGTGTAAAATCCGCCACGGGAAGCCGTCAAAACAAGCCCCGAATCATCCATCAGCCGTCGAAATCGCCTTGTCCCTATACCTCGGCCCGCATCCGAAAATGATGTCCCTCTAAAGACAATATTTATCTTCACAACGCTGGCGGCTCGTACGGGGAACCTGGAAAACCTCCGACTGGTAGCCGCGACATCGCAGGGGTATGTGCAGTCGTCGCGCAGCGGGACGTCCATTGTCGCGCCGCCCCTTTCTTCGCACTTCATAAAGTGTGTCTCAGGGAGGAGAGGGCCTAATAGCCACTGGGAGGCGCGTAAGTAGGTACCGGGAAGGTCTCGATGATTTTTGGCATCGACGGCGGGGCCTGCGTCGTTGAGATTTTCTCTCATTGTCGATGGAGCAGGAAGTGGTGTTTTTTTTGTCGAATATGAGCGATCGCGCGGGATGGAAAGTCGCGAGGGAAATCGTTGTTTTACCGGGGTTCCGGGAACGCGGATAGAGACTTTCTTTGTGAGGAGGAGGAGAGAGGGGAACAGAGGTTCGAATGTGTGCAGTGTGTATAGGTTTTAATGAATGGAAGTCATTTGTAATGGGAGATAATAGGGTGCCGGAGAGGTTTTATGTCGGAATTTTACGCTCGTGAACGGACTTTTGACGTTGAACTGAAGTAAAGTGGCGTATAAGTTAAGGATACGTAAAGTTTTTATGTATGTAGTATGTTGTATAGAAGTGTATCGTGTTGCGTAATGATCAACAAATTGCTTACATTTTAATCTTTTACGTTATTATTTGGTTTGGAATGTTTTCTTCTATTTTTTTTTTTTTGCGGAAATAATTGTATCTGACAAGTGAACAAACAAACACGGGAACGGTTGTTAAAAATACATTTAAGTCACATATATTGTATACATATATAACAAAGGAAAATACTTATACACCTCTACATCATCTATTCACTTCACGCACATAATTCTTTAAAAAATACAAAAAACGTAACATTTCACTGTTAAAATATACATCACCGAAGAGCCCATTACACCGTATCAAGAATGCCTTTTTTCCAACCATAAGTACACACGACATCGCACGGGAATCTCATTTAAAAACAGAATCTCCGCGCTCCTACGCACTACACAGTGCTTGAACAGCTGATACTAATTCACTGCACCCATAATTTTCTCTCGGCTCCCTAAATATCGAAAGCGCGCGCGCGCGGCGGCATCCTCCGCGTTCATAAATCCAGCGAAACAACGAAGAAAAAGGTCTTTCAACGCCCAGAATTTTCCACACGCGCATATATAGAAGCGCATCACACATGTGTGCGACACACGCGTGCGTACCCGAGGCGAGGTGGCGGCATACCTCGGTGCATATGCACGAGAGGAGGATGACTGACCGCGGCTCCTGAATGAACATCGCTCACGGCTGAGAGAGAGAGCGAAGAGAAGAAGCGGCCCCGTCGAGCCGAGCGAAGAGAGTGTTTAACCTGCCGTGGATTGGAGAACTGGGAAGTGTGGGTGTGTAATTTTGCGTGAAGATGAGCTTTGGGTTTGGAAAATTTTTAGCTTGCGTGGGTGTGAGGATGGATAAGGGCCGGTCGAATGGTTGTGAAAACATCTGCGGGGATCATGGGATCAATGGAGATGTCAGAGAAAAATAAATAGTTTGAGCTGGTATCGATTTTCTTGCAGTATCTTCCCTGGTAGAAATGTTAACCAGAAGCTAGCTATTTTTCAGTTAACTTTATGGCTAAAAACGAACATTGCTTGTATTTCATTATTGTGTAACAATCCGAAATAAATTATGGGATTTACACTTCATAAAATATGTATTTAAGTAATAGTAGAACTTTTAGATGAATTATATTATTTTTGCATTATGATTTTTGCTAAAAATGCTTCCATTTAATTAACACGTTAGCTATAAAATATGGTTCATTTTCTACCAGGGTTAGGGTACTTTTTCAATATACGTGTATTGCAGTAAATGAAAAGAGGAGCATAAAATCCTTAAATTCTTTTCATTTAAAAAAGTTTTATATGAGTTAATAGTTAAAATACCCTGGTGGAAATCGATTCCATTATTTGCCTAATAAATAGCTACTTTTACCAATAATCGGCAAAAACTAGTCACTTTTTTGTCCATTTCTATCCATCGAAGAAACGATTTCTCGGACCATATTCACCATTTTATAGTCAGAACAATAGAATACATTTTTTCACCTATTTATATTAGCTAATTTATGAATATTTAAAAATATCAAAGTTGACCAGTTTTTTAGTTAGAAAATCGCTAGTAAGAGGCTTGCTATTATGGCAAAAACTATAAACGAATTAAAATACCAATATCTCGTGTTTACATTTTCGTCGGCTATCTTTTTTTTAATATTTGTTTTTAAATACATGAACAGATTACAGAGAAAATTTAGTAAAAACATTTTAAGGTTGTGTTATCTCTATTAAATAGAGAATATGACCGGAAAAATCGTTTCATCAATATTCAGAAATTAGCTATTTATTATACTAGCTATTTATTAAAGATGTATTGGCCGTAAGGTCTCATTAAAAAATTTAAGACACATATTTTGGTATAATTCGTCAAAACAGTAATATTCTACAATAGGATAAGTGTGCCAGTTACTGTGCCCTTAAATCATTTTCATTTATAGTAGAGTATAATCATATTTAATCATAAATATCTAAATTTTTATATACAGTTCAATTCATGCTTTTTATTGTTAAACCTACAGTATGACTTAATTATTCTTATAATATATTTCAAATAATTTATTAAATTTCTCATCGCGATTTCTATGATTTTCTTATCGAAACGCTTAAGAATATGCCTATACAAAAGTGATTGAAAAACTATAAAAATAACATTTTCCAGAATAAAAAAATACACTTAATGTTTATAAAACTCATCTAGTTGACAAAAGAACAATAAAAAAGTAGTTTTGATTAATATTATTATTTAATTTAATATAATCCAGTAACTAAAACGAATTTTCGGCATGTTTCTATTACTGTGCACAGTAATTGGACAAGTTTTCATGAATGTATTTAGTTACTGTGCCCCCTCGCGGTAGACTACGCTAACCTTACTTTCTCATGCTCCGTCGCCTGTGCAAGTCAACTTCGACGTTCGTTGCTTACCCACAGAGCAAATAACACCGTTTTTAATATATTTAAAAATAACATATTTTATTCCCATCTTTATTTTATTTTCTTCTATAATAAGTATGGAGATAATCTGTAATAACAATGGGAGAGAAATGGATGATTTCCAGCAGGGAGTCTACTAAATATAATAAAAAAAGAAAAAACAAATTTCATGTTTATATATATTTTATATAGTTTATGCAGATGCAGATGAGTGAGAAAAAAAGACACAGGATTAAATACAGTGTTCAGAATCTAAGGCACAGTAATTAAAACACTGTGCACTAAGTGACACACAGTAATTAAAACAATGTACACTAACTGACACACAGTAACTAAATTAATGATACAGTAACTGATGCAAAGGCTTATGCTGTTATTTTATTAATTATTTAATATTCCTTACATAATATTGTATTAAAAAGGTGCTTATTCTGCTCGCAGAATATATAATTATCATATAAAGGTCTTAAGATGATTAAAAATTGAAAAAAAATATAGTAATCGATTAAATACTACGGACATCGCCTTAAGGGGCACAGTAACTGGCACACTTACCCTACTAAGAGTAAACAAATATGTAAAATATTTTTTAGAACTGTCAAGAAAATTTTGCATCGATTTTAGAACATTTTAATACTCATTTTTTCACTTTCTGGTATGGCTATACACCTTATTTCACAGTTTTTATGCTATATTTCAGAAAATATTCTCGAAGTGGACATTTTAAAAAATGGAACTTGTTTATTTAATATATATTGATGATTGCACGAACTTTCAAAGCTATGACACTATGGCATCTATGTTTTTTTTTTAATTTAGTGGCTAATTTGGGAATTCCCATAAGACTAATGTTAAATTCAAATTGCAATATATAATTCCGTAAACATTCTCGTTAAGCTTCTGAGATTTTGCACAGCTCTTTATATTTATGATATATTTAATGACTATGAAATTTTGAACAATTTATCACTATTTTCGTTTTATAGCTAGTACAACCTTAAGTTCCTGGCGATTTTCGATAAAAAAATTTCTATCAGGGTACTAACGTTGTAAAGATTCTTATTTATCAGATTATGGTAATTCATCAAGGAAAAGAATACTAAACACTAAAATTCTACAGAAGTAATTTTTTCAACAGTTACATATTATCTTCCGCATTATTTGCATTTATCTATTCAGTCACGTTCAATTCGACAATTTAATTCCAACATCCATAACAAAAAGTACTTACACATCTATATCAAACAAATTTAAACATTTTCACCTCTACCCGCACTTTCATCCCAACGAGCGTCATCCTTTCAAATCAGAAACTTCCCTGCACCACTTGCAACACACAAATCTCTTACCCGCGCTTGCAAAAACTCAGCTTCACCTTCCCTCCCTCCACCTTGACTCGTTCAACGCTAACTTCGCGCTCTTGCGCGCATCGGCGCAAAGTTTTCCTTCCGGGAATCTGGCGGGGGCGACGATTAACGGACGCTGCAGCCGCAACGCGGCAGCTGCATGTGTATATATCGCGAGAGAGAGAGAGAGAGAGAGAGAGAGAGAGAGAGAGAGAGAGAGAGAGAGAGAGAGAAAGAGAGAGCGATCGATTTATAAGGGCTGTGTGTGCGCGCGGCAAATTGAGAGAGAGCTCGGCTCGCGTCGAGGCTTTTTGATTCATCGCTCTCTCGCCCGGCCGATCGAAGTGCAATAATATTTGGATCGGAGAAAAAGAGGAGAAACAAAGTGCCGAGTGAATGGGCGCGAGTGCGGGATGAAGCGGAGCGAGCGGATGAGGAGAAAATTAAAAGAGAGCGGAGAGGATGTTGAGAGAGAGAGAGAGGGATGGATTTTTGAAGGATTTCCGAGAAGTTTGAAAATATGACGATGATAAATACAGTTTTTAATAACATTCAATGATGAATTATTAAGGTTAATCTGAAAACATTTAAACGATGGTATTTATGATTTTTATACTTTATACTGACATATTTTCAATTTTAAAAAATGCAGTAAAAATATGGTTTAAGAACATATAAACAGCCACTAAATTTTAATCCAATCGTAAATACCTAAAAATCTAAACTCGTAAGCCGATATTATTACGTTACTTAATTTACCGTTTACGAGGTTGCCTTATATACCTCTCGGTAATATTCATAACCCCAGCTCGCGCCTTAATTCTCAAAATTCGCACGCGCGCGGCCGCCTCCGAAATAACTTAATAACCTTAATAAAGATTTCACGCGCGCCTGAGAACCTGACCAACTTAAACCGCTCTTATCGGCGCGTTAATCCCGAATCGAAGAGCGGCATCGCGCCTCGCGATCTTCAAAGCGCCTCTCCGATATACCAATACGCAATTAAAAAGCATCCACGTGCGCATGCGCGTGTGGATCAAATGCGTATATGTATGTAATACACAATCCGGTATTCCGCGAACGGAAAAAAGAAGGCGGAGCGGTGCTTACACTTAATCCAGCGCGGAAATTGTGCGCGTATATCGCGATGATGATCTATAAGATCCCCGTCGTCGTGGCCCGCGGCGGTAATCACTTGGAGGAGAGAGAGAGGAAATTCGGGTACATCCGGGCCCAGCGGGTTTTGTTTTGACAAGGTGATGCTTTTTTTTGTACGACTCGGGTGAAGTATTTACGACGTGTAATGAGGGTATATAACTGGATTTTTGAGCCGAGAGGTTTTGCGTCGTTGCAGCTTTCGAGGGTGTGAACTGGGGTGTGGATGGTTACCGAGTGTTAAGCGATTTAGAGCAGTAATTTCGAATGAATTATCAGCCCGACGGTCAAACGATTTTGTGGTTTCACGAAATGAGAAAATATTTTTATGTTAATAAATTTAGAAATATGACGATGAAATAATAGGGGTTTGAATTCGAGGGAAAATAATTTTAACAATGGAATTCAGCAGTAATTGTACAGCAAAGCAAAGTACAATTAATTAACGAAAACTCTTCATAAGGTTATGAGATTTACTTGAATTACTTTTACACAAACAAAGTACAATCGTCCTAATTACTCAAACAGCAACGGAATAATACCCATTTTGTTCTCCTCTCATCGTCCCCTCCACGCAGCGAATATAAATTCCATTCCCTCTTCCGCAGCAGCCGCACCGTTCGCGAAAATTTCAGCTGTATAAAAATTTCGGGAACAAAGAGGCGCGCGCCCTCTAGCCACGTGTCAATAAAACCTCCCCTTTTTAAACACACCGACCTCTCGTAAAAATCTCCTTTATTTACTTTCTCTCTGTCTTACACACTTTATCCCGGCGATATGGCGAGCTGTGGATTTTCCTCTTTCCCGCCGCGGAAGTGAGAGGGAGGGCCGAAGGGAAATCAAAGTCGCTCGGAGGCGAGAAACAAAGTTTGCAGCAAGCGCGAGCGTGTGGATTGGAAAATAAGTCGCGAGTGGATGGTGGCCAAAAAACTTTCTGACACGTTCTACGATTGCGCATAAGGTTGTTCTTCAGGAAAGGTGTATGGGGAAAGTTGTAGTAGCTGAGTCTGTTCCGGGAAAAATGGCTGTTTTTGTTGGTACCGCTGGGATATTTTCGTCGCGCGGTATGTTTGATTTCCTGGGGAGTCGCCTTTTTGCTGCAAGTCGCTGTTATGTATTTGCTTTAGGCGGGCAATAAAGTGGTAATGTATAATCTTTGGAAACGGTTTCTTTTGTTTTAAAGTTTTACGTTAAGGTGGTTGTTTAATGGATTTGGCGAAAATGTTGATTCGACGATATAACAAAAATAATTGTCTCGAAATCTTGGAAAACAGTATAATAATTTTTCGAAACGTGCGTCAATTAAAAATAAAGGAAACTGTACATTGTGATAATAACGAATTTTCTCAAGGACATTGAACCATCTATTTATACGAGATATCTCGAAAAACTACTTAAATTGTGATGTTGCCAAAATTATTATTGCTCAAAGCACAGTAATTTAAGAGATGTATAATATACATATTTTTAAAGAATATTTACAAACACATCGTTAAAATAAACAAGAAACATTTTTGTCCGGACTTTATTGCACCCGCAATACAGTATTTTCGCCAACCAAAAGACACGTAATAAACTTAACCGCCAGACCAGACAAATAATTTCCAATGAAAATAATTTCCATCCACGTATAAAATTTCAGAATAAAATCTCCGCCTTTATTATTATTCGCAGCTCACGCGCTCTACAGACCCATTAAAGAAACAAATCTGTCTCGCGCCTATATCCTCGTTATACACACGTGTAAACACAGGCCGCGCCGACGCGACTACGTCACGATCGTAAACTCCGCGACACGATGTAGACATCGGCATATCACAGCTCTCCGGATGCGCCGGCGCTTTAATATAAAGCCACCACCGCGTCGCCTTTTATTTTCCCCTAATAGGATCCCTCGACTTTCTCACTCTTCCTCCCTCCTTCCCTCGCATTAAGCAAATGAAGTTGAATTACACACCGGACTCGCTCTGCTCGCGCCGTTTATCGAGCTCGCAGCGTGGTAATCAAATTAACGGCGCCCGCGCGGAATTCGACTTCGCGCGGCGTCTGGCATTATTTTTTCCTAGGCTCGTCTCTGTCTCTCTTCTTTATTTTTAGACCCGCCGTCGCGGCGCTGAGATTTTAATATTCCCCGGGTGCGTAAATCGCGCGAAACACATTCGTTTTTCGTCGACGCGGAGAGGAAATATATATACGCACGATACATCGGGGGAGGATAGAGCGATGTATATAAATCTCGAGGAATAGACGCGGTGGGATTAATGTCGAGCGTGGGAAAAATTAATTCCAAGAGTGGAGTAATAATTAATAATATTTCTTTAAAGATCATCGCATATACGTTTTGCAACAGTTACATGTATCGGTTTGAATGTAGAACCGAAGGTGCGAAAAAGTCGTCGAAAGTGTATAGTGATATATTTGAAAAATATAGCCGCCGGATGTAATTAAACCGTAATAATTATTAAAACATAACTGTACGTATGTATAAGAAGTCGGCGCTGAGAACGCGGTTCTGTATGCACGGGAGAACAAAGGAATATTTTTAATTAATTTCATGAGGGTCGCGCGCCCGGGAAGAAAAGCAGGGATAAAATTAAATTTCGTGTTACCGCGTGCGTACGCTGAGCAAACCGAAGCGCAAAAGTGGCCGGCGCAGAGATTAGCCAAACAGGAAAAAACGCTTATTACTCCAATTTTCATTAAATAAAAGTACGAGAGATTTTTATCTTCTGTTTAAAGAGTCTTCGCGTGTACCCCTGTAGTAATGTAATGGATATTTTAATAGAAATTTGCTCAACTGAATTTTTCATTTCTATTTGGTGGACGGGACGAACCGTTTGTTGAGTAATTCAATTCGATCGGCGGAGCTGATACAATTAATATTCTCCGTTGCGGAGGACTTTAAGTGATAAATTGAATTTATTAAATATTTACTTGCTAGTTGATACGGAAACGCCGCAGTTCCGTGATGGTGTGATTTAAAATGGCATTTAATATGGCTCTCTCAATAAATCTTTGTAGAAAACAGTAATTGAATCATTTATTACGAAGATAGTATTGACTTTTACTTACTCTCATTAGTTTACCTCTTAAAGGAATGATTAATTTCATATTTCGTGCGTATACGTGAAGTAAACTCGCTGAAATATTTAGAAAAATATATATTGATTTATTTTAACGTCAAAAACAGAAAATAAATAAAGCGTCGGTGAGAAGTTATTACTATAAATGTAATTATATCCAACTTGTCGAATAGTTTAAAGTAGTATTACGACAGAGGTACGTTTTATAGTAATAATACAATATTAATTAAATAAATGTACAAACCAATTAAAATGGTTTTATTAATGAAATAAATCTAACATTTTTCAGTTAATAATTTGTCATGAAGTTTTATGCAAATCAACCGATAAAATCGTATTTTTGTTCCTTTTACACCAATACTTTATGAATATATGTTTCACCTCATCGAAATATATAAATAGATTAAATATTTGTTTTACAAATCTTTCAGACAATATGTATATATTTTGAGGGTATTCCTAGCTTACAAATATCCAGCACCTAAAGCACACACCCAATAAACCCCGGCCCCAGTAAAAACCCCAAACCGCCATCATATTCCGCGACAATCCACAGTAGCGCTTCTCCCGAATTAATCATGCAGGCACCGCGCATCGCGTTTTTATTGCCTTTTAGATCATTGTAAACGTCGGCGTCGCTGCGTGCAAAAAAATACATATATCGAACTCTCGCACAGCACCCGCGGTCCTCTTTTATCGGCCGTATTTCGGCTTTTTCCCCTTCCTCCGAGTGCTAATTGCAGGCAGAAAAAGCAGCGCGCGCTGTTGTGGTGTCCTCGCGCTAATGAAAATTTGAGCGCGGCGGCGAAATTACGGGAAATTGTTTTTGGCTGATCTGTCGGCTGTGGCAGGCAGCCGCGACATTGAATAAACGCGCCGTAATCGCGCGCGCGCGCCTCTCGTTTAAAGAGAGCGCAATTTGTAATGTTACGAATGTGTGTGCGCAACTGTTGTACGGGCAGTGTAATTAATAAAGGAATTTATTATTTGAATTAAATTTATTTACGCGATTAACGGAATGATATCCGGCTAAAGCTCGGGCATTAGGTAAATGAATGATGAATCATCGTTTTTAAGGCTAATAAATAATTATTGTGTGATTCGTATGGAATGGGATCAGAAATTCAATGTATTTATTATAAGCTTTTTACATTAAGCACAAATGAAACATTAGGAGCTGAAAGATAATTTAAATCTTTGTGTTTTTGTTTCAGGTACGTTGACGAATGAGTAACTGAAATTAAAATAGCGCAATTTTCTTGTGGTGAGTTAATTAAGTTACACTTAAAAATGTACTATTCGTTTTCCGACGATCTACGCGAAATCTTAATTTTGATTTGAAAAATTTTCAATTAAGCTGCTCTATGCGTGGATATCAGATCCCAGCTATAACTGCTATCCATTATAAATAATTAAAGATTATACGTACATAATTATGTAGATAAGTGGAGAAGTTTTCTCCCTATTTTTCAATCGAGTGAAAGTAATTACATGTCATTATCACATTTTTGTATATTATACAAGATTTTAATATTAATAACAGTTTTGTCAGAGTGAAAAAATTGTGAAATATTAGAAAGGCAGAATTAGTCGCCACAGGTTGACTAAGATGAATTCCAAATTTATAAAATATTATATCGAAATAAAACTTTTTTCATATAATTCTGCTTAATTTTGTATCTATCATGGCGGTAAATGATATCATTTTTCACCGATTATCGTTAAATAATTGCGTTTCTTTATTCGTATTGGAAATTCCTGATTATTTATTGGAAAATAATCATCAAAATATTCAGCTTGTGATTTTTCATCCGTTTCATAATACTGACATTATTAAATAACTATACTAATTTTCACTTGAAATGAATTGTTAAATCTTACATATTTTTAAAGAAGCTAATATTACAATAAAAGTTATTGTTTGAATTTAATTAACTAAATATGCAACTAATTACGTTACGTAATAACTATACATCACACATTTTTTTTTAAACTATACCTACAGATACTTGCCAAGAAAAAAAAAATACGCGCCCAGTACATGATAACGAAACAAAAGAACAAAAATGAAAAAGAAATTCACTTCCAAGATGAAAAGAAGCGCAGCAGTAGATATATATGGCAAACCTCAACCTCACTAATTAAAAATAGAGAAATAGAGAAAAGAAAGCAGCGGTGCAGCGCGCGGCATATCGAACACATACGCGGCTGACACTGGAAATTAACGTCGTTACTTCGCGGGGAGTTCGAGGGTACCAGGGGGTGATGGAGAATACACCTCGCGCGCTCGCTAGTGGAATGTTAAGTAAATTAATTAACTTGTCCGTGCAAAAAAAAAGGATGGCAGAGAGGAGAGAACGAGAGCGAAAGAGGAGAGGGCAAAAGAATAGCCGAGAGCCACAAATAAACGAGCAAGAAAATGTAACGGAAGACCTAACCTCAATTAACGTGGCGCATCGGCGGCGGCGGCGGCTGATGCTTTTTGAAGGCCGACGAGAGCAGCAGCAGCGCTTTCCCGTGAACGGAGAAAGAGAGAGAGAGAGGAAGAGAGAGAAGCCCGGCGGCTACAAGAGATAGAGAGAGAGAGAGAGAGAGAGAGAGAGAGAGAGAGAGAGAGAGAGAGAGAGAGAGAGAGAGAGAAGCGAAGCCCATCAGAACAGACCAGTCGGAGGGATGTTAGCCGGGGGCATCGTACGTTTGTCTGCCTCGCGCGCACGAGAGAGAGAGAACGGATAGCGAGAGAAGAGGTTATAGTCCGTTTTGTGTGTTCTCTCTCTCTCTCTCTCTCTCTCTCTCTTCCTCTCCTTTTCCCCCTGTACATAGCAGTAGTCCTCGTCGTCTGGGGGCTATATACACGCTCTCTCTCCGTGAAATCTCTCATGTAGCTCTCCGGGTATGCGAATACCTATATATATATAACACACATGCGCGCCTTTTCGGCTGCTGTAGCCGACGTCGTCGTCGGTTTGTCCCCTCGGCGTTATTGTCTTCTTTCCAGTATAGTATTCGAGAATTTGCGAAATCTCGCGTGCGGAGTGTCTATAGGTATATATAATAGAGGGTGAAACACATTGTTGGCTCACGCGCGGGTTATATACATATAGGAGATTGTTGTGCGTTGCGGGGAATTGATTGGGCTCTAATTGTCCCAAAGCGCCGCTTGTTTGCCAATAATATATTTGAAACTGGTTTAAGTATTGATTGGGGCGATTGTGTCAAAGATGCCGCGCGAGCGGCCCGATACTTTTGATGTAACGTTTAGATGATAACGTTAGGAGATGGGATAGCGCGCGTGTAAAGGTTCGAATTTATCGACTGTATTTTGTACGCAGGAAGATTTGAGGTTTTGGAGTTGTGAAGTATTTGATATTTTTTAATTTAATTTTAAAAGCAAAATGTTTTATATAAGTTGATTATATATATGTTATAGGCTAGTCAAACTTATTGCTCTATTCCTAAATTTTTGCTCAAATTCATCGCGGTGTTTATCATTATATACCTTCAACGATTGTTTAAGATCTATTATAATTCACTTGAAACGAGTTTTTTAACATTTCTGCAGTGACTGATCAAAATGATATATTTATGAATTTTTATCATTCTATAGAGTCATGAAATTTTTTATTCTTCATTTTCGGAACGTCTCACTATACAATTCCTGCCACCTTTACACACTTTAGCCAACGATTGAATCAAACCATATTTCCCAGCACCTTCTTCTCAAAATTTCAGTAAACCCACCATATATTCACATCCACCTCACCACCGCGCCAACACATCTAACGCATCATTAAACCCGGCAATTACCCAATCCATCCTCGTATTGTGACACACGCTAAACCGCCCCGTCCAATTTTTTTTGCTTCACTCGCGACTCCGCCTCTCTCTCCATCATCATCTCGTCGTCCACACATCCCGTCGCCTATTTATTTTGTCGATCGTTCTTTATCCCACTCCCTTTTTCGACTACACTACTCTCTCTCACTCCTTCCCTTATCCCCGTACGTCTCAATCTCTCTCTCTCTCTCTCTTCCCCCTACGTATATATACAGCACCTCCTCGCATCCCTTATCCGCTCCCTTTCGGGTCCTCGGCGCCACAAGGTCGTTTTCTGCAGCAGTTCGTGTGTCAGGCGCACGCGTCCGTCGGGCCGCCGGAGGCGCGCGCGTATACACTGCCAGATTAGCGCCAACGGCGCAATCGATGATTCTTATTGTTGGCTTGCCTGTGTATCTGAAGAGAGAGATGAGAGAGAGAGAGACACATGTGCTCGCGCTAATCCTTTTCGGCCGATTCCTTTGTCGGACGATGGAAAAATTTTCGGCGATCGCTTTCCATTGTGCCCGCCGGGTTTATCTTCCTTTCTTTCTTTCTTTCTCTCTGTCTATCTGTCTTTTTTCTCTCCCCCCGCGTCCCTAACTCACGTATGTGTTATATATACGTGTGCCAGGAGTTTTGAGAGGCGTTTTCACGCAAGACTTGCGCCCGTCTTGCAACGAGCGAGGGGCGCGCGCGCCGATATATATGTTTTATTTCTTCGTCTGCGACTCTTATACGAGGGCAGTTTTCTCGAGTAGGATATGAGTCCCGAATTATTATGAGGATTTCGGTGTCTGTATACATCGCTCGTGCGCGCGGTATATGGTACGCGATGATGATGGATCGGTAAATAAGTCGTGTGTGTCGTGTATACGTGTACGGGGGACTACGACATTGGCTTCGAAATGGGAAGCTGCTGCTGCCTCTGCACGATTTATGAAGGTTTAGCGTTCCCTTGGTGCGTATTTTGAGTTATTATGATTAATTGAAATGTAATTACCCTGGTAATTGCAATTAATGACGGTTTAATTAAGATTAGTTGGGAGATTCGGTGTTATTATATACGGAAAATAGCTATATAAAGTGGCGCACATTCGCAAGATATCGGACGATAATTAACTACTTTGAATAATTTTGCCGACCGTTTGGAATTAAATTTCATGTAATTCTTCATATCAGATTTAATTTTAACCATTCACTTTGTATAATGACTATATTAATTTCCAAGCAAAAATAGTCCGGTTAAATTTAACATTGATTTGTAATTCAAGTGATGAAGTACAAAACTAGCTTTGTACTCTTGAACATCCCTGATAGCCGTTGCAGACAGCTTCTTGGGCTACAGTAAAACTGTATATAGAAACTAATCAATGTTTTGGACAGCCGACAAGGGGGTGGGGGGAGGGGGTGCAACTGACAGAACCAGATCCGATTTTCATTGACCAGCTGAAAGGGCTAGGAACAGTTTCAATCCCTTTATACTTTTTGCAAACCTGATCTCTGGGGTTGATTTTCAATGGGAGCAATTTAACATGGGATTTATAATAATTTTAACTGTAATCTTTTAAGTTGCGATATGGTAACATGTCAGGGATAAAGAATATTAAAAGAATCATAGATTAAAATGGTATTTGTAAAATGTGAATAAAGTATTGATAAATGGTAATTAAATTAAGTCGATCTGATGGAGGCGAGGATTCGAAATAAAAAACAAAGGATTTCTTTTCAGGCTATAATTTATTAACAAAAAAGACAACAAATTTAATCAATTATTTAAAACTAACACTCGCGTGATACAATAATTAATACCTTATATTGTTCGTGTGTTACATAGTACACATAACATCAATGCTAACGCAAAACATGAGATTCGACACTATTTATAGTGTACAAATAGCAAAAAGTTGGTGCATACGTTTACAAAACAAAATATACATAAAGGAAAACCAAACGACAATATATTTAATTTAAACGTCTCAAAAAGGGAAAATAAGCATTTAAAAATTTAACGTCTTATTTCCTGTTTATATTATACACATAATATGAATCATTTCTGATAATATACGTTTTTTGTAATTACTTCCATAATCTAGAATTTTAGTATTATCCCAATCGAAATAATGGGGAAATTTGTTCATATGTTGTAGGACTACTGATTCTGGATTGTTGTTTTTTTTATGTTTGTTAATTCTAATTTTAAGTGTACATTTGGTTTCTATACATATGACGCAGGACACGATTTACAAAAGAACTTATAAACAACATTAGTCTTATCCCACTTTTCTACTTTTTCAGTTTTTTTTTTTTTTTTTTTAATCCGTGTCGCAAGACCATTTTCAAGTGTTAGAAAATTTTCTCGTCTATTATATAACCTACAGAACGGGACAAAATTTTTAACAGAAGCGTGCCTCCAAATTTAAAAAAAATTTTTTAAACCCTCTAACTGTGTATAATCTGTAGAATTCCTCTTATACACTGAACTTTGCTATAATTTAACGAAATAAATAATTTTTTTTAGTCAATGTAAATGATAAATGGTTAACATTATGATAAAATATAAAAGACAAAGATCTTATCTATTAATATATCTTCACACAACAAAAAAGTTCCGATTGTATAATCCGGATATAAAACTTTCAAGGACCCCTCTCACTATCGCACATTAATTTTAATATGAAAATTATTCAATACACACATACACACAAAGACATTTCATTCGCACCAAACTCTTTTCTCAATCCACTTTTCAGCTTTCACCACATAAAGAAACGTTTATACACACCTACGTGCTCCTTTATTACACATCGCGCCAATCCTTCGCTCCCTTTTTACTGTGCCGTCGTGCGCCACCTCTAATCCCGACATTAGCGCTAATAACACCACTCGTTCGCCATTACCATCATCTCTCTCTCTCTCTCTCTCTCTCTCTCTCTCTCTCTTTCTCTCTCTCTCTCTCCTTCAAACAATGCACGCGCGTTTGCCACGTACGGAAGGCGAACGAAATCGGAGCGGGCCGATGAATCACGTCGCGGTGTTTTCCGGTCTTTAGATGCGCCAAGATCCGCTGGACCTCGAAAAAAGAGCGCCTATAGGTGCGCCACGGCGCGGCGCGCGCTTCCGATTTCTGCGACGCAGAAGGCGGGAAGGAGAGAGAGAGAGAGAGAAAGAGTGAGAGAGAGAGAGAGAGAGAGAGAGAGAGAGAGAGAGAGAAGGCGGATGGAGATGATGGTTGTAGGTACCTGACGACGACGACGACGTCTAGACGAGATATTCGCGCGACTAATGAGGGATGGGGTAGTGGCGAGGAGGGGGTAGGAGTGATAAAAATTCTTGATTGATCGGGGCAAGGGGGTGAGGAGACGGGGCAAGGAATTTCTGTGGGAAATCGATGGGGTATTTGCATTGGGGATGCATTGCGAACGGAGGGTATTTATTATTTATTAGTGAAAAATGTTGTTATTAAGTTATTTGGTAGGTAATGGTAAAAAATGGGAAGAATGCATGCTTTATATCCATCGACGAATTTGAATCGTCGGCGTGAATGGAATTGTTCGTAAAAAATGTCATTGTATGCAAAAAAAAAACGCAGTGTTTTTAATTTTTACTTCTTTTAAACAGGAATTACGTGTAACAAAAAATAATTACTTCCTGGCATAATGTCGCGTTACTCTTTTTAATGTGCGCCTACGTAGTTCTTAGTACCACAGTAGGATAACAAATGTTTCCGGTGTGTACGAGGAAATAAAACAAATGAAAGATTATTATTTGTCCACCGATAATTTATTGCATTAGTAATAGACTGGAATTAAAGTATATTTAATAATAAGGCTACATGGTGTCGGAAAATAAATTTTCATCGTCATGAACCAGTTTTCATGAATAATGTAGATGTACCGTGACTTTTACAAGAGTATAAAGTAAACGTCAATTTTGTCAAATTACCTTTGATGTTTTTAATAACATTAAAGTCGCTATAAAATATTAAACAAATATATTATCAACTCCTACGTATTAATATTTGGTATTCATACATTACTTTTAGTATTTTTATTTCCATAACAAAACTAGATATGATGGATTTAAAATAATGCCTCTAAAACACACAACCCTCGAATGTCACGACCACTCAACGAATTCGTCCCGACCCAACAAACCTCATTACATCTTGAACCATATCTACCGCGAACCGCGCTTCTAACCCTCCTCGTACAGCCCAGAAAAAAAAATTCTGCACCCACCTTATACCCCGCGACCTTTCCACGCTAAGACGCCGATTTTAAAAAACAGACGTGCCCCTTCGTATAATCGTATTCCCTTTTCCCGGCGGCGAGCGGCGAAAAGGAATGAAAAAAAAAAGAAGAGAAAGTAAGGTCGCGTGAGCGAAGAGAAGCAAAAAGAGAAATAATTGACAAGAGGGGATAAAAATACGGGCTGACGCGCGCGCGAGCGCGAAAAAGCCTCTCTCTCTGCGTATAAGAGAGAGAGAGGAAGAGCAAAAGTGACTGCGCAGCTGCACACGCGAAGGAGGAGGCAGCGGAGGGAAGATGAAAGACCGCGGAAAATCCAATCGAGCCCTGGTTTATCCCCTGTTGTCTATCCCCTCTCGCGAGATCCCGATCACTTCCGGTCCGCAGTTTTCCGGCTTATACCGTCAGTCAGACGTTACGCGCGAGTCTCTCGTGCAGTGTGCGAGTTTGCGAGAGACACGCGTTGTGTGTCCCTCTAAAATCGATTATGGGAGATAATGCCGGGACGAGGTGGCAGTGGGTTTTTTCCCGAGACTTTTTGACGATCGTATGGGATTTGGTGATGCTTGTGGGGACAAAATGGTGATGATGCAAAATTTATTAGGGTGGGCGGGGGGGGGGGGGGTAGATTTCTGAAGATGGAAATGATTCTATTTATATTGGAGGAGAAGGTATACGTGAGAGAATGTTGATCGAGGAAGTATTTTTTCTGTTATATAAGGAAAAGAATGTGCGGTATTTGAGGAAATTATATGGAAGAAGAAGTTGCTGATGCAATAAGTTTTGTCGCTTTGCATTGTTCTCTAGACTGTTTTCTAAATTTATCTCTAACGTTATGACGGTTACGAAGGCGAAGTATAAATATCGATCGGAACGTGTGATACAACGCTATATTTTTTAAACGAACATTTTGTCTATTGATTGATATAAGGAATGTATGTATGAGAATGAAAATAATATTCTATGCATAAATTATAAATTATGCTTCGTTTTGTAATGTACACGATTATATATATAGTAAAGTAGTACTGTCACATTTTCATTTATTTCAATTGTTTATCCAATCAGATATACTATTAAACATTTTATATGCTTTCGCTGTTTGTTATACTCGATTTGTAAGTAAATTCTGTGTGAGCAAGTGCCTATGTACTTAGAGTTGCTAGAAAGCAATCATTCGTATTGATTTTCCATGCTACTTCTTATGCTCTCGGAGTACGCGTAACTAACGCATGAAAATTTTATTGCATAATAGTATTTATTATCTCCGCTCATTGTTGCTCACTTGGTAATGATCATTAATCATTATAATGTTTGATATATCTGTGTAATTATTTATTAATCAAGAGTTATTGGAAAAGATACATACATTGTACATTTGTACGTATCGCGTTAGCGTTTCTCATGGTACTTCCATTACTTTGAAATTTTCCACATATTATTATTGAAGAATTATTAATACTTCGTTGTTTAATTAGAAAAAAAAATTCAATTTTATCAAATGAATATAATGAATATTTTACTTTTATTTTATACAAACGAATAATAAATGAGACGAAAATGAAAAAATATTCCCATATACCAGTGAAAAGATTTATTACAATAATAATCGAAAACACGAGCAGAATATTTTTCTGAACATATTCAGTTCCATGTGCGGACATCGACAGCTTCGAAATCCGAACAATGCAGAAAAATAAATTCCCTAATATCCTCATAAATTTTCGTACCACCATCGCCACCGCCGTCCTCCTCCCGCCCCAACCATTACACATGCGGAAAGCCCCCGAAAATCCATTAATACAACACGTCGCAACGCCGCGTTACACGCAGCTGCGCGAGCAACGCGTCACCGATCGCGCGTCATCCTCTCTCCTCTCTCCCGATCTATCAAAAGGTGCGAAACACACACCCCCTGTGTACACACACATATATACGTGTCACTCTGGGTCTCCCATAACTCTGGGAAGAAAGGCATCCCGAAATTAGAATTAGAATCGAGCCGAGCGCCGACTCGTAGGCCTAATTCCGCTTAACGGCTTACACACACACACATTCTCGTGTAACTGCGCGGATTACGGCTAATAGGTTCGCGAAGGCGCGAAATGGATTTCCGCGCCACGTACACACATACCATACACCCGTCGTTGTGTATTATATACGAGCGTCTATACGGTTTTTAATCCGGCAAGTCGGTAAAAGAAAAAGTACGGCGGCCGCGGCGAGTGATTAAAGGAAAACAGATTTTTTCTCCGGTACTGTATATATATACGCGCGGATGCGTATTCTTGCCGGGAGGGGATTTCGGTGCGGCGAAAAACTTGATTAAGCATTCCGGCCGCCGGCTCTCTTTCTTCCCCGTATCGCTTTTTTTGCACGTGTGTGTGCGCGGGGGTATGGATGCGAACATGTATACGCGAGCGGTGAGCGCACACGCGGGGGTGGTGCCGATCAATATTTGAAGTGGTTACGCGCGGGGTAAATAGTTGATGAACGCGGAAGAATGTTGTTTTGATTTTTTTTTTCAGCATTATATTTCTCTGTGTGTGTCCCGGGGCTGCGTTTGGATTTTTGGCTTTTTGGAAATGTGGCAGAAGATAAAATCAACATTTTTGTAATACTGTTTATGACGATTGGTATAATTGTTTGAGAATTGTGTAATTGTTAAATTTAAATAGTAAAATTGTAGCTCTCAAGGCAACGAACAGTTTTATAATAAATACATTTTAAAATAACTTCTTTGCTAGTTTTTACGTAAAATTTTAACAACATTGTTTATGACACGTATACGCGCAACATCGAATTTTTAACATCAAATATTCATTATACATAAATGCCTTTATATTTTTCGTAATTCTCAAAAATACCTGCTTTGTGTGACACACGCGTGTGATGCTATCCCTATTAGAAGATTACAAGTGTAAGCCGGGACGCTTAACTGTGTGCGTTACACGCCGCGCGCGCGCGGCATAATTTTTCATACACGCTATAACGCGCTTATCTTGAATGCCCGCTAGATTATCGTGTTTTAAAGGCGACCATTAAAATTTTCATTCGCTCATTTCGAAATCTTCCCGTGCATTCAATGTTCCTGTACAATGGGTAGTCTCACCGTTTGAATTATCGTAGAACACAGTTTTACATGCGTGTGGCGATTTCGTCATCGAAAACGTTTTGTCAACGAAGATTACCTATTCCTTTGGAGAATAAAGAAATGTTAGAGAAGTACAGTTTGAGAAGTTCAAAGTATAGGTATTAAGTAGGCAGAAGATTTTGAAAACTACGGTAGTTTTTTGTTAATTATAATTACATATATTACGGAAAATGTACACATATATTCACGTTACTTTTTAGCGTATACCCTAAAACTACAATAAAAATAAATTATTTTTTAAAGAAGTAGATCTTTATTGATGGTTTTTAATCTGTAGGCATCGATAAAAGATATTTTGTAAAAATTGTACTCAATTTTAGAAAAATTACTATACATTGTCTAATAATGCAGTAACCCATTGCACACACCTAAAGAATTACCAAATTTTACTACAAATATAGAGCTATTTACTACCTCAATCACAATTTAAATTAAATTCCCTTCCAACTTTTCTATTGACACATTAAATCTTTCATTCCAATGACACGATAATAAAATTATACGAAATTGACTTCGCGCCACTATTAAAGAACTTTTGGGTTTTATGACATGTGCACGTGTCGAGCTCGCAGTAATTAGACCGAATCATTAATGACCTAGTTAAAGTCATAAACAAAACAAATTCGATGAACAACAACCAACAGTACTAAAATCGTTACCTCCTACCCCATAAAATTCCAACAAATAATAAACTCTTGCACCCCCACAAAAGCGCCAGTCCAAACTCAAAACCGCACCGAAAATCGCAGCGTTTTTCATCCATCCGCGCGTACTCGCCCACACATGCAGCCGGCATCAGCAGCCAGTTGTGATACTTACACGCGCAATTTTCCGGGCGAGCGCGCGTGTGCGCGCGAATATAACGGAGGGGGAGCTGCGCCTCGCACATCTCGCAGGGAGCAAGAGATTAAGCCTGTTATTCCTGCAGGACGAGGCACAATGAGCTTCCGAAGGGCGCGTCGGCGTGGTATGGTATACACACACTGCAGCAGCAGCAACGTTTGCCCAGAGATTACGGGGAGGATTTCTTTTTTCGGCCGTGCCATGTGTTTTTTCTTCTCTCTCTCTCTCTCTCTCTCGCGTTCTTTGTGCGCGCGAGGAGTAGTGCAGGCGAAAGTTCCCTTTTTGTGCGCTAGGTGAAGAGAACGCGATTAACCGAAGCTCGTTATGTAACTGTAGTCTCGAGTAAATAGAGAGAGGGAATCGGGTGGTGTGCGATTGTGCGTCTCGAGATTATAGACGCGGCGATCGACGCGATGTTTTTTTTTTTTTTTGACGATTCGTCGATTAAGGGTGGCTGCGATGATGATGATGACGACTTGATTCGGAACGAATTCCGGGTAATCGCGCGATGCAAATACGGTATTGTTGCTGGATTTTAATGTACTTGGATGGTGGATGCGCAACAGTAGGGTGGGGTGTCGATGTCCGGTATTTAGTTTGAAGAAGAAATTGGCTGTATAGTAATACTTATGAGGATTAATTATTTTAGAGATTACATATTCTTTTAGTATAAAGATCAATTAGGTCGTATTTTTTATAATAAGCTTTTTTATAAGTGCAGGAGAAATTATGTAGAGCACTGAAATATTTTTTATTTTTATTTACTACGATTCTGTACAGATCAACGCAAATGTCTAAATTTTATTATTTTACTATATCACCGTATACGTTAAATTAATTTCAAGTTTACCTACGAGACTAAATAAAATAAGTCGCTGTAAAAAAATCTGTATTGTTCGAGTAATCGTTATGAGCAAGATTTAATTAAGAGATTCTTATAATCCAATAAAACCAATGAGTTCATTAATTAACTCAGCAAATGGGATTTACAAACAAGCTCGTACAAAAGATCAATCGATATCCTATGCCATCAAAAGACCAACCTCATTCCCGTCTCTCTTTTCTCTATTCGCGAACAAAAGAAATAGCGCAGCAGCGGCAACACGCGTCGTTTAAATAAACCGAATAAATTTTTAATAAAGCTTGCCCGGCAGCGCAATAACCCCTGCGCGCCGCGTGACGAGAAAAGCAGAAAGAGAGAGAGAGAGAGAGAGAGAGAGAGAGAGAGAGAGAGAGAGAGAGAAGGCTCTCCTGACATTCGGAATAATGATTTTTCCTACGCGGCTTCTGTCGATATGTATACGGGGGGCCCGATAATTGCCTTCTCCTCGTCTGCACGCGACGTCATTGGCATTTTCTCTTTTCTTCCGCGCGTACCTATATAAGGAACACAAGCGCCGAGGAAGTCGTCGTCGACGAAGCGAGAGGGATTGAAATAGTTTACGCGGTCGATCGATCGCCAGGCTGTGTGTTTGCGTTTCTCATACATATATAAACAATATTTCGTTGTCGGCACGCGGAAAATGTTGCTGTTGAGCTTTTCATCACGAATTCGGGAGTTTTGGAATTTTAGTGCGCAAGCGGCAGGATGTTTTAGCAAAGTGGGCGTTGAATAAATTTTGGGATTGTGTTTACGAAGTAATAGTGTGGGGCCTAAATTTAACTTGAATATTTTTGGAGATTGGAATTAGAGCTGGAACGCTGGAGGAAATAAATTTTATTATATTAATGGAAACACAGAGTTGAAGTTTAGTTAGCGAGCAGTAAACCGGCGAAACCCATATAGAATTATAAGATATTCGCCCGTAAAACCAAAACTATTCGCCACTTCAGTAAACGAACGTTAATTTTTGCACGAGAGGAACCTCAACGTTAATTTGTCGAGGAAAAAATCCCGAGGCACGAATGATACTTACATAAAATTACCGTCCATTCATAGTCGAGCGTGTTCTCCGCGTTACAAGTATTTTACGAGCAGCGGCGCTCTTCGTTGTTTCATTTATAAAGTTGAAAACTCGTTCCGGGGCGCCGATCGACAAAAATATTGTTCAAAGCGCTCTCGAGAGCGAGACGAGCTATCGGCGCCTTCCTTTTGCGAACTTGTAATCCCAAGGTAATGGGTTTAGTAGTATTTGTTGTAAAACAAGTTGGCGAGGGCACGTGTAGGTGGGTGTGTTTTCCATGAAGCTAACAGCGACGCTCGCGTGTTAGATTTTTTGGACTTTGTTTTGGAAAAGTTAGGCTCATGCCTTTGGTATATGGTTTTGAGAAAAATGGTTTTGTCTCATAAGCATTTAATATAAATGAGAAAAAAATCCACAATAAATATTACTTTTCAAAAATGTTGAAAAACAACATAATATGTCGTTATTTAGAGATTTTCCGTCAAGATGTTGAATCAATAAAATTTCTTTCTAACTTGATGAAAATCTGCGTTATTATAATAATTATTAGAAACTTTACGTAGAATTGAATTGTTGACTTTCCATTGAAAAGTCTACGTGTACCTAACAGTAGTTTTATTCTTTTATTTGTTCTGTTAAGTACATGATTGTAGGAAGAACCCAATGGCATAAAAAACATTTTCTCTTTTAGAAAACTACCAGACACAATCGTTCTGACTGTATTTTCACTTGGCTTATTTTTGATACAGGCCGTAGAAAATGTTTTTCCAATTCTGCGAAAAAACTTTATTTTATTGAAAAGAAAACAAACAAAAATATCGAAAAAGACGCAGAAAAACTCGACATTTGGTTTTACAAAAATACAAACGTCAAAGTAAAATTGCCAACTATGTTTCTGTAACTGAATAATATCAGATAGAAAAGTGACATCCAGTAGTGATTGCAGTAGTTTTTCAAATATTTGAAGCTAGAGATATAATCGTGAAATATCGTGTAAAATTATTGAACAAATTCAAAATCCAAATCTGTTTTCTAGTCTTTTCTTTCCCAACCCCAGCTGTTATTTCTCGAAATTCAATTAAATCACACCGAACCAATCCTTAAACAAAGTTCAATCGTTTACATCTTCCTTTACAACACGAAATCCCTCAGCCTCGCACTTCACTGAAAGCCTCGCGCAGCCACCGCAACGTTATTTACCTCTTCCTCTCTCAGCCAAAGAATCCGCTCACTCCAATCTCACCTCGCGCTCGCCTACGTACACCCATATGTACCCTTTGACGAGAACCCGCGAATCAAAGGCGCTGCTCGCGCTCGCTTCCTTTCGCGCTACGCTTTCCGCGCGCAAATTGCTCATACGTGCCGCGCTCGCACGCGGGATTAATTCCTAGGCTCTATGTGCGCGCGCATGCATGTGAATGGGTCCGGCGATTGGTCTAAGTCCCGTTGCGAGGCGCGAGGCACGCGCTCATTCACTCGCAAATGAACGAAATCGCAGAGCTGAAGCTGCGCGCCGCCTGTAATCCTTTCCGGCGCGAGGAGTTTCTTTTACGATTCGTTGAATGAGTGTGTCGGGGCGCTTCGATATTGCGAGGAGAGAGAGAGATGATTTCCGAGGTGAAAAGAGGAAGGCGTGCGCGCGTGTGTACCGGTTTTTCGTAAGTGATTTAGTAGATGGAACGCGGTTGATTAAAGTTTTAATATCGCATCGATCATGTTTTCGAGCGATTTGAATAAGCGCCCGCTGTATGCGGCTCGATAGAGAGAGCGTGTAATTATATAGGTATAGAGAGTATGGGGTCTCTCGTTGGGATTGAGATGTTTATTTTAGACTGAGATTGCAGGCGTTGCCGCGCGGTATTATTTATTGGACGCTGAAAAATTTATTCAGATTATTGGAAAATTCGATTTTGGGATGTGCTTGTGAAATAGTGTGAAATATATTATTTGAATTTTGTGTTTTTTTTTTTAGAAGTCGTTTGCTGGAGTGGAGAAATCGGCTGTTATAAAGCGGAGGAAATTTTTTATCAGCGTGATTTTTAATTAAAATTATAATGTATAATTAAAAGCAATTATTTTCTAATCGATCGGCTTGTGTAACGAAATGAGTTACATTTTTTTAAACTTTTAAAGGAAGTGAAAGTTCTGATACTCTGCTTAATATATTAAATATTTTCTCTCGGAAAAATATTTCCAATAATCAATTCTTTACTGAAAAAATATCAAACTAAAGGATTTTCAAACATGTGTTCTGAAATTATTGATTAAATTTTAATTTTAGTATCTATATGCATAATGCACGCAAAAAAAAGTGATTTACACGGCAATAAAATTGCATAAGAGATAGATCGACGTTTAGTAAAATTTACTATTCAAAGTATAGAATAAATTATGACAGTTTTTGTACTTTTTATAAAAAATTACGTTTCAGTAGTTCTCAAAAAAATAATAATTTTAACTATTTTGCATAGTAAATTTCTCCGAACGGCAAACCCATCCCATACGCAGAAAACCAAATATACTAATTCTTAAGTAACTTTTTCCTCTATATCTTTAAAACTAATATGCAAATACAATGCTTATACAAAAAGCTCAACGTCCCTAACCAAACTTGACCTGATTATTCCCCTGTTTTTACACGCGAATAATTCAACTTTCAAATGAAACGCGGTCCATTTTCCTTACCGCGTATAATAATAATCCCCGTGTTCCTCACTTTTCCAACACATTGATCCAGGTTAATGAATCCTCTCTCTCTCTTCTTGCACCCTTTTCCTCCCTCTTTTCACCGCAAATACTCTGCGCGGGTCGCGCTAAAAAGTCGCCGCTGACGTGCACAACCTCGTGAAAAATTCAGCGGGCGCCGTCCGTTAATGGCACTGCTCCTCCTCTGACTCTCTCCCACACGCGGGCCTGCGCATAATGTGTCCAAATGATTTTTCGCCCGGCTAAAAGCCATCTCGCTGCCGGCCGTGTGTCTTTTCCTGAATAAATGAAGCCCGCGCGCGCAGAGCAGAGGCGCAAAAAAGCGCGCGCGCGCGTACTTCTTCTCTCTCCCTCTTTCTTGTTGCGTCGGAGATTTACGGTACGCGCGCGATTGTATTGTACTGTTTGTTCTCTCTTTCGAGAGCTGGCCGTGTATAAGCGAGGAAATCGCTCAAAGGAATAATTTAAAACAATATTTCCGAGCTTTGTACCTCCACGCGCGAGCGAGCAAGTGAGAGAGAGGAGAGGCTCTTAGCGGCCGCCACGGGCAATAGCGCATAATTTTACGTCGCGCGAGTGCAGCGAGAGGTAGGTAATGGAAAGCGTCGCATTTGAATTTTTAGGGTGACGCGCAGAGAGGATTTAATGAATTGCGAGTCGTCGTCGCCAGCGTCGTTGGCTGTCGATGAGAAACAAATAGCGCGCGGCGACTCGCGCGCGGGCTTTATGGAATACTGAATGCCTGAGAGAGCGAGAGGTTGTAGTTTATTTTCTCGCTGGAATTTTGATTGAATGCATTGTTTATTTTTGCTTTTTTTCGGTGGGGAAAAAGTGAATTATATTCGGGAGTATCTATCATCGTTATATATATATATATATATATATATATATATATATATATATATATATATATATATATATATATATATATATATATATATATATATATATATATATATATATATATATATATATATATATATATATATATATATATATATATATATATATATATATATATATATATATATATATATATATATATATATATATATATATATATATATATATATATATATATATATATATATATATATATATATATATATATATATATATATATATATATATATATATATATATATATATATATATATATATATATATATATATATATATATATATATATATATATTGTGTGCTGTTAGAGCGACGTAGCCAATTGAGTGAATAAATTTAAATTATTATAATTTAATACGCTGACGTTTGTTACGAATTTTTTAACAGTTTTTACAAAGGGGAAATTATATTTATTTATAAATTAAACCATTTATTAAATTCAAATATATAAAGCAAATTTGTTTTCATTTGTTTATTTCATATTGCAACCACGCGAGGTTTTCAATATTCCTCAAATGAATGTAATTGAAACATATTATCTTTTATATTTGTTTTATTTATTGTGT
Source organism: Torymus aiolomorphi (assembly GCA_036365515.1). NCBI lineage: Eukaryota > Metazoa > Arthropoda > Insecta > Hymenoptera > Torymidae > Torymus > Torymus aiolomorphi. The sequence continues at coordinate 18,453,056 of CM070877.1, forward strand.
ATTTTAACTACGTCGATTTTTTATGATTTATTAAAGAGAATTTTATTACTGAAACCGTACAGTGTATATAGATATAAAAAAAACATCGGTTTTTTTGTGAAAAATTTATTACTCATACAACTGAAGAATACTATAACCTTCATTTAATAAATAAAATTTGACAATATTTACATTTTTATAAATCAGCAGACGAGTGATCAAACATCAAAGTTAAATTTTAAAAATACATTCACTCAACCTCCGCCTATTCATAATAGAAACTCGCGTGAAACGCGACTAATTGACACTGTTTCCATCACACGACTTTTCACCCGTCTAGACATACAAACTCGCGCGCGTCTGGGAATATGTGCCAGTAATGCTCGGCCACTTACGCGTGTCATCGGCAGCGCGAATTTCCCGACGGACGTGTACCACGCGCGACTGCGAACGACCGCGCGACGGGTTCATTGATATGTTTACTTTGCGAATTCGCGCGATAAATCTTTGACGCTCGCTCACTCGCGCTCGCGCTTTCTCTTGCGCGTGATGATACATGCATCGTTCTCTTTCTCATTCAAATTTTGTCGCGCGCACTCGCTCATCAATATTTAATTTTTTTTTTCTCTTTCTTTCGTCGCGTAGTTCACGTTAATGTCGGGAGAGATGTCTCGAGTTGGGTTTAATAAAGTTATTTTTGGGTCGCGAGCGTTTTGTTGCTTAATTTATGGGCTTTCTTGGGTATGGAGCGTTTGAGGAATGTCGTGCAGCTGAAAAATCGAGGTGTAGTAGAAACGCCGGGGCTTGAAATACGGTAACGCGCGCGATATATCCTGGTGACGGTTATCGCGTGTGTAATCGAATTAACATACATTTCCATGCTAATATGTAAATAAATTTATTGTTTTGTAAATTTTGCCTTTTTTTTAACGGTAAACTGGGATTTTTTTTAGTTGGCATGTGGGACAAGACATTTTTTTGAGGAATAGATACGTACTGGTCTTACGCTTTACTTTATTATAATGCGTTTTCTAATAAATAAAAATACAAAAATACTATTATATAAGCTTTTATTGTGTATTAGTTATATTAATTAAATGCATTTTTCTTTGTTTCAGGTGAGTTTTCCAACATAATCAAATTACGAGATAGATTATAATTATGAGTGGTGAGTCACGAATTAGGATTATTTGCAACATTATTTTAACCTGAAACTTTATGAAAAACTATTTATTCAAGCGAAAATATTTCAGACATTTCCCAAAAGGCAATGTTGCGTTCCATTTTAAAAAAACAATTCCCGATATTTTTAAAATAATTTTTACAGTTTTCGGTCCATCGCGTTTTTGCAGTTTCATTTTCTCATTCCATTTCTCCGTGGTTTGTTCGCTGCGTATCAAGTTTGTTTGTGGAAATAGAGAGAGAGAAAACTGGAACAAATGGCCGTAAAATCGCTGCTCTATCCATTTATACGAATCTAACAGCATACGGATTTAAATCTCAATTTTTAGGCTAAAAGCTCATAGTTGAGCAATTGTTTGAAATGTTTTTATGCGGCATAATGTAGGATCATCTAAAAATAAAAAGAAACTATATGTATTAGAATCTAATATATTTTTTGAAAAGCATTCCTTTAGAAAAAATATGGCTAAAAACTTTTCTCGTGAATAATTTAGTTCGGAACGACTGCATCACACACCTTATAAAATTCAATTTTAGATTCGATATTTGTTATTCTCAAATTCAACCACTTCACGCACATTCCCTAAAAATTCTATAATAAATAAACCACGTACCAAACCACCCCATCCATCACCACCACTTCCACACTTTAATAACTCACAACTATACGCCCCCCAAAAACTACTCATCCTCCATACGCACATCCTCCTTACCGCGAAATAAACAGTTTCTTCTTCTCCCTCCCTCTTGCGCAGAACTTCCGCGGAACGCGCTGCCCTCGCGTCGACGGATTAGCCGCTGACGGATCGAGGGACGATGCCTCCTCTCGCGTTATTTTCGGCCTATACGTACTGGCTTTGCGTGTATGTGTGTATACGAGTGCGACGGAGATTACCGGTACACGCTTGATCGCGGAGGATTTGCAGGCCCGCGCGCTCTTGATTTAGCGGGCGCGCGGAATGCCGGAGTAAAGTAAGCGTGCACGCGGGGGAGAAAAGAGAGCAAATGGGAGGAGGTGATGGTTGGGGAATTCGGAAAAGTACGCGTGAGGTCGCGGTGAGGGGATGGGATTCTTGTAAGAGGGAGGGTCTCGTGTAATAATAGGCCTGGAGGGAATTAGCGCTATGTTGTGGGATATAATAATAACCGTGGCACTAAATACTACGGGGTAAGGCTAGTAGCTGAGTTTACCCTTATAAAAATTAGATGATTAATACTGTGAGGGTTAATTAGAATTAATGCTTTTCTTGCGTGCACTATTATTATAGTCAACTAAATTAATTCAATTAGAAAAAATGAATATTGTTATACGTAGATCGTGGGTGTATAATACTGTAATTGGTTGAAACGCTGTGAATTAATAATATGTATGTTTTTTTTATATTTAGCTACAAAAATCATAACATAAATATAAAGTAGAAAACAATTTATTATCATCTCCCTACAAACTTGTCTTTTCAGCAACAAGCAGTTTCAAAAGTAAAACCAATACATTTTCCCGTAAAAGGATATTTGAAAACCCGTTTGTGTTATGGAAACAACTATTACTGAAACCGCGATCTTGTTAGAGGAAATCAGAAAGATTCAATTTTTTTCGAGCTCGATTCCGTGAAAATTTACGCTTCTCTAAAACCATAAGATATTAGGTGTTTAAATTGGAAAGCCCGGCGGTAAATTATCAAGCTATAAAACCCCATCGTTACCTCGAATTAAAATGTTTCAAATTTTCCCTTAATTAGTAGGAACTTTCGGACGTTTTATAGCACTCCTCATATAACATTCTACGCGGCGACGTATAACCTTATTCGGTACTTTACAGCGCAATTAAACCACACGCATATATACATACGTAAGACCAAATCCAACTTGCTCGAAAGCGTCTCACATCTCTCTTGAAAGATCCAAAAATCAGATGAAAAAACCCCTTGAAAAAAAAATCGATCTTCGCCTACACACGGGCTAACGGTATACACCGGCGCACCGCATCTTTCCTTCTTCATTAAGCATTCAGGAATCCCGGAGAGATCTGGAAAAGGGCAATTGATAAAAGGGTGAAAAACGCTCTCTCTTCTGGGCAATCGAATCGTAAGATCACCGGCGCAGATGGATGGGCCGAGATAGAGCGAGAACGACAACGGCGCTGACAGCCGGCGATGGCCGCGGATAACGTCGCTCACGAAAATTATGGACTGCGACAATTTTTTTCCACGGGATATCCGATACACAGGCCACGACGGCTATGTACACGCGTGCGTGTGTGTATTGATTTAACGACGCGGTAAAAGAGTGAAAAATTGTCGGCGCAGGGAAGGAGGAGGAGGAGCTCGCGAGGAGGGAAACTTGAGATGGGTTTTGTTGTTGGCCGGTCAGCGGTGGTCTCGAGGTGTGGTGCCAGTTGCGCAATCGCGATAAGTGGTGGGTTTACAGCTAAACCGACTTCTCGATGACATAAATGAAGTATTGTGAAAAAGATGTTCTATCGGGTCTTTTGTGATACATAATTAGGACATGATTTTACTTGATTGATTGAAATGAAATGGATTTTAATGTATCGTAGCGGAATTAAATTCCTAAAATATAATATATTACATAAAAAATAAGAATGTTTTCTATCTTATATCAAATTTAAAATACAACAGCCTTTAAATTTTAAACATTGGCGTGGTTGTTATAAAAGAAAATAATAAAATTTTGTTTGCTGTAAAAAAAAAGACTATATGAATAAATACAATAAAAATAGCCAGGAGAAAATAATGTGATTGATCGACTTCCTTATTAACATTTGTATGCGTATATTGTTACACGTTAATGTCATTCAATATCTCGCGCGATTACGTCGCGCCGGTTATAAAAAAAACCAACGATGTAAAAATGTCACTTTTTGAAGTGTAAGTGAGAAAAAAAATTCGCAGAAACACTAACTGGAAAGAAACCTTGGCTCGTTACGCATTGTGCGAAAGCATAAATAATTCAACGCGTCGTGGAAAGACAACAATTTGTCTTTACAAGACAGATTTTTTTCCTAATACCAAGGAAGATTATTTTTCGTCGATATTTCAAACGGTATTATCGTTACTTATGGCAAACGGTGAAGAGGATTAACTCCGATATCCATCTGACTTATCTTGTAATTTGCGATGAAAATAAGCTGTTTGTAAACATTCTGACATTCGTCATGCCTTTTTTTTTCATTTTCTCCGTCTAAATTGAAAAATGAATATCTTACCATGTACGACGTTAAATCATTTTTGAGATTTATCGTATGAAGTAATACCCATATTTTTTTAATATTTCATGAAATAATTATTTTGTGTTGAAAACAGAGTTAAAAGCGAAAAACTGGGTTTCTATGATTTATGGCGCTATTAGGATTAAAACGTATGCACTTGAAATCACTTTTCTAGCTTTACATCTAATATTTGCTCATGAAACCTCACGTATTCTTAGGACATACATTGTTTCCTTCAAAGGCTAACCACTGCTTTAGCATACAATCAGCGGTAAATCACGCGAAAGTCATCACGGCTACTCGGAAACGTCTTCCCTTTTTCCACATTATACAAAACCAATAACACTTCTTCTCCATAAAATACTACTTTAATAAAAGATAAACTACACATTGAAACACACACACGCGGAAACCGATCTCCCCTGCCACAATCATCCGCACGCATCTGCATTCCATAAATCCTGCAAGCTGCATCCTCACCACTGCGCGATTCATTATTACCTCGTCATCGTTCCCCCCCGAAGGGAAAAATCCCAATATCCAAAATCGAACCTTCGCGGTGTGGCGAAAGATCAGCGTATAGGCGTGGACAGGCACATATGCGTACGCGCACACATCTTTCCCTGCGCGCATAATGCGACGTCCATAAATCGTGGCGAGCGAGCGCGCGCGCGCGCGGTTATCGTTAAAATTACCAGGAAAGGGGATGTAGGAACTCGCGGACGTCGAGAGCACATGCGTGCGCGTGTGTCGACGGGAGACGTGGAGAGAGAGACTCGTCGTAAACGCCCGGCCGTAAATAATGGCCTAATAAACCGCTAATTGTACGCGCCACGTGTCGATGCTGACGTGGGCGAGCGAACGCGTCTATGTGTATAGGCGTTATTTGTATCCATCGTTTCGCGCTTTGTCGTCGAATATGTGCCTGTGTCCGGCGCGCGTATGTTGAGGTTCGGGGGATGTCCTGGAATTTCCGAGGGCCCTTTGTCGGAGAAAGTTGGGGGTTTTTAAACGGTAGGATGTGCCGGGTTATTTAATGGCTATGAGGGGGAAAGTGAATTTTCGTGTTTCTTTGTCATGCGCGAGTTTTATCTTCACGGTTTAGTCCGTATTTTGACAGTTTATTAGTATTTACTGCTGTGATCGAAGAAATATTTAAATTTGGAATTATAATTTAAAAATACCTACAGTGTGCTTAGTTCGACATTCTTTTAGTATTTCATTAATGTTATTAGCATATGTGCAATTCTCCTGAAAATTTTCCTTAATTTGGTCATAAAAAAGATAAAAAAAAATGTTGAGGCACACCTCTGCAATAAGTTTGTTCTTGTATAACTATAGACCACACAATACACGAAGAATCTTTGGAACACAGGAAAACAGTCTTATGACACCTTTTTAGAAAAAAATCCATTTTTCTTATGGAAATTTAACATGGAAAAAATGGACGAAAAATAGTCACTGATCACTAACCAATAGCAAGCTCTTAAAAGTGCCAACAAATATTCAACAAAAAAATGATTCAAGTAGACGAAAAGAGCTTTAATTTAAGCTAAAGATCGTTAAAATCGGTCGGTTCTACGCAAAGTTACGTGCATTTGAAAATCGATGACAAAAAAAGAAAACGCGATTTTTACCAAATTTACGCAATTCTTAAGATTTTTATCATTTTTTGTAATTTTTCACGATTTTCGAATGCACGAAACTTTGCACAGAATGGAATTTTAAAATTTAATTTTATATCGTAATTATGATTCAAATATGCTAATTAAATTAAATAAAGCAACAAAATTATATAGAATAAAACCATGTAATTAACTTTTCAAAGCGTATGTACATTATATATTCAGCGTTAATAATTTAAATGCAAAAATGTTTTAACACTGCTTTATCTATGACCAAACCAATGAATCCATCAAATTCAAAAGAAAATAACTCCATCACCCTTAACTCGATTAAACCTTAACCATAACACTTTGCCTAAAAACTCTCATCAAAATGACGCTAGCCAACCCCATCCAGCCCATTAACCAACTCGCCCGACCGTATATTAACCCAAAACCAGTCGTTAAACTCAGCTCTGTCTCTCTCTCTCTCTCTCTCTGTGCACGCGCACAATACACCATATCACGTTAAGCATCTCCCTGATGTATCTCGGGGAAACCCTATGGCCGATATGACACGTAATAAACCGCTAATTGCTCTGCTGGTGGCCGTACTCTCTCTCTCTCTCTCTCCGACCGCTCGCAGGTATATTACGGGGAGTCCCTCCCGCCTCGTCTCGCTCCGCCCCGAAATTCATGTTTTTTTCCTCCTCTACCCACGATTGCATAGTGCCCAGGTAGCAGTGTGCGACCTTCGTAATAACGCCTGGACGTGCTTCCAGTGGCACAGCCATTGTTTCCCAAACTTGCCGCTGGTACGTGCACGTCGAGGAGTTTGAGAAGGGGCGACCGACGAAGAGAGAGCGAGCGATTGGCTTGATAAGGGGGTTGGGATGTTTTTGGGGGTTATACGTGTGTGAGTCTCTGCGACGGCGATCGAAGGTTTGGAGAGTGAGAAAGAGGGAGTGTGAGTGGAAAAGGGGGTGGATATTTGCTGAATCAAGGGGTTTTATGAGAGGGGATCGAGGTTTGATTACCGATTTGGAAAAAAAGCTCGAGAAATGGATAGGGGAAAGTTTTATGATTTAAGTTCAATTTAGAGTCAATAAATTAGGAGGAATTAAGGTTGAAAATGTATTGGTATGAAGTTTGCATCGTTGGAATGCAACGAAATAATTTTTTACGATTGATTAAAATTATTAAACAATGGAAATTTTATCTAAAGCTTTGTTTTAAGGTGATGTTAAGTACCGACATAATTTTCAAACGAGTACATCTCATGAAAATACCAATAGAATCATCCAAAAAAAAATCTGAGTATAGTATTAACATGTACGAAGCGCTTGACGAACGTGTTTTTTCAAAAAAATGATGAGAATTTATTTAATTAAATAAAAACCGTACTGTTGGTAAGTAGGAATCTGCAATTGACCTACTTTTCAAACGAGCATAGCTAACGAAAATGCTCAATTAATCTTTTATCACTCAAATGCACAATTAATATCACTCAAAAAATTCCTGAATATAATGTTTATGTGTATGGAGCGCTTGACGAAATTTTTTTTCCGAATAAACGCTTAAATGTTGAATTAAAAAAATATTACAATTCACGGTTTCACATGGCCTTAAAGTTATTTGATACTTATAAAACACTAAATCTACACAAAAATTAATATTATTTAATATAAACGTGAAGTAAAATGAATTATTTTTTTTATTTCGTTGGACTCCAACGTTGCGAACTTCAGACCCATGAAAATGTGGACAGTAAAGAAAGTGATGATTGATATATGAAAGTAAATCTAGTTGTTTTAAAAAATTTAAAGCATTCATGTAAGATATCATTAGCTACGTATTATTACGCAAATACTAACTCAATACTCGTTACTTTTACCAAGAAATAAATTCATATAATAAGTACTTTATTCCAAGTAATCTTAATAGTTATTCTAAAATAATTGGTCATATATATACGACAGAATGAATAATAATGTTATTTCAGAAATGTGAAATATAGCCTGCAGGGGGTTTGATTTTTCGAAAATTCGTAAATTTCATAAACTTTGAGGTGTTTTTGAAACATGGCCAAGAGTGAAATATTAAGCGAAACTGGCGCACCTATTCACTCTCTTGGTCTTGATCTATTGCTGGCGCAGTATTATTTATGAAGTTTTGAGGAGTTCGTAATCGTATGTTAGAAGTTTAACCCTTTGAGCCGCAGTGAGTCTCAGTATTACTCCCGTGTGGTACGTGAACTTTGCCGCAACTTTGTGCCTTGAAGTAAATTACAGAGCGAAAGTTGATTAACATATCATGCTGATTCTGTAATAAATTCGAGTACAGTTAATTAAAACAAATTCATACAATTTCATGGAGATTGAGTTTTTGGTTGAATGTGTGTTTAGAATTCTAAAATTATAACTAATTTATAAGCATTGTAGCAACAATTATATTTGAAGTAAATTTAGTCAAATTATATATATATAACTAGTCTATTAAATATAATTAAATCTAATCAATTCCTGGTCTATAATTACATTTAAATTTTTAGTTCTTATACAATTTTATGATTAACAAGAAATAAATATATAAAAATAACCGACAAGCCTTTATAGATCAATTTATAAAAATTTTTTCTAAAGTAGAATGAAAATAATTGGTTAAGACATATTTCTATGTTTATCGGACATTTAATCTTAATGGTTTTTTTTTTCTTTTATTATTCCTTTATTCATACTGTTGTAATTAAGTTATAATGCTATAATGCACTAACTTTACTATATTTTGCTTTTTACGTACCAAGTTTGTCAATAAATTATCTAAATTCACTATTCCAATCATCAAAATTCTCCCAAGTCTCTTTTATTCCAACAATGTTTACGTAACGCCCAAAAGCTCAAAACAGCACAACACAACTCGTCTTTCCCAAAAGCCCCCAACTATTTTCGAAAAAGTCTTCGCGAAACTACCTACACCAAAGCAACCCGTTGCACGTAGGTAATTCACTCGTGAAAGCGCGTCAACAACAGCCTGCCAGCAACGCGAGTATATAACGCGCTTGCGCGAGTCTTTGACCATCGCACGCGCGGAGAAACTCGTGCGGTCGTCTTCCCACACGCGTGTACCTATATACGCTCACTCGCGCGCGCGCGCACAGTGGAACACGTGTTCGGTAATAAAGACCGGATAATTAACACGTCGTTTAGGCACGAGCGCGACGCGGAGTTTACGAGCCGCGTGATTTCGCGAAAAAATTCGCGCGTACATGTATACGCATGCGCGCGAGCGAGAGTCGGGCTTGTTTGATTTTGGCGGGAAATCGCGCGGCGTCTTGAAGTTCGAGCATGTGTGTGTGTTGTTTGATTGCGAGTTTATACGCGTGTAGGAATGAGCAAGGGTGGGTATATAGTGGGTTTGCACGCGCAAACGGCTTGTCGATTTTTATGGATTGTGTAGGTTTTGCGATCGTTGTTGTTTTTGTTTGGGTTATTTTTGAATTGCTGGTGTTTTATTGCAGGGGTAAGAATTTGTACTTTATTACGATGAGATGAAATATTTTTTTAAATTTGTAGAATAAAACGTAATTGTTTATAGAGAACTATATTATTAAACCACATCAGCTTTATTAATTACTGTTAGTTGTGTTCCCGATATTTAAAGTATATTTGAATCAATCTATTAACCTATCATGTGCTGTTAGAATTCTACATATTTTTCCTTATTATTTTTTTCTTTTTATGAATATATTACAAAAGCAATGTAAGTATTATAATAAACTTCTAATCTCGCATTTTTTCCTTAAATTCCTACACGGAGAGAAATTTTAGAGTAAAAATTACCAAGGTGCCTTGGTAGCGCATGGATAGACTATCAAAAGCCGTGATATTCCCAGGTTTCTAATACAATTTATAAGTTTCCCAGGAAAAACTACCATAACCACTTAAAAAAAATACCAAATTATCGGAATAAAAATTACCAGACACACTGGTAAAAATTGAGATCTAGTCATTTTTACAAGGTAACCTAAGAATTTTTACTAAGAAAACCGATAAATTTTACCAAATAACCTGGTATTTGTGTACTCGCGCATGCGCACTGCGCATTATTGTGTTTCAGAAGATTGATACTAGAGGCGTGCGCGACGTTAAAATGAAAACAATACACATATTTTCAGTAAGTAATAACGGCGATTCAAATGACTAGTGGTAACAGCTTCCGTGGCGCAGTCGGTAGAACGTCGGACTCTCAACCCAAAGATCGTCGGATCGAATCCTGCTTCCATAAAAATTTTTTTTCAGTTTAATATTTTTTCATCCTTGTTTCTGTTTCTATTTCTATATTAAAATACTATATATCCATCAATATGGATAAAAAAAGTTAATTTTTTTAATTTAAATTAATTAAAAAAAAAATTTACCAAGGCACTTTGGTAAAAAGTTTGAAATTGTCAGTCTGTCCATCCATTACCATAGAAACTGGTAATTTTGTCTCGAATATTTGTAATTTTCACTACAAAATTTCTCTCCGTGTATCACACAAGCTTTCGCGTCATCTCAAAGCCTATACAAACCACCATCCAATCCATCAATCAAGAACCCCAAAACGACCTACCTTCACACACGCCAAAACAAAAAAGCTAGGCAACAAAACAATGGCTTAAGTTCTTTAAGCCACCGAAGCCCCCGGCGCAAAAATGACTGCCGCGAGCGCGGATAATTCGTAATGACACTCACGCGGGTGCGTGCACCGAGTGATTTATTCACCGCTAACGAAGACGAAGCGGCTCTCGATTGCCGCCGAAATTAGGCTGTCGGACGGGCGCGCGTTGATCGATTGCCCCGTGCGCGCGCGCGCGCGACGCTAATGAACGGATTCAACAGCCGCGCGGCGGCAGCGGAGCCCAAAGAATCGCATGCGCGTGCGCGCGTCAATGAGTTTCGCGTTTTTCACGCGTGCGTGTGTGAGCTGCGGTACGCGGAGAGAGTCGTTAAATCACGGGATGAACGAGCAGCTGCTTAGCGCTGTTGAATTGTAATGGAGGAGTCGTGGATATTGGGAGTCTGAAGGTGAGAAAGAGGATAAGGATTGTAGTGACCGGGGCGATGAGCGATGGTAATTTAAAAATTGTATGAGTGTTTGATAGTAGACTTTTTTTGTAAACGTACGGCTTTGAAACAAGTAATTTAAAATTTTTACTTTATAAGTTTATTCAATTTTTTTTCGCAAATAATATTAAACTCTAAATTGCTAAATATATGAACTGATCCTATTCTCTAAATTCGAATAAGTGCGATATTCACATCAAATAAGTGAATATTCACTTATTGTAAGTATATATAATAGTCGTGCACTTATTCAATACTACACATTTAAATAAGTGAATATTCACTTATACGAAGTGAATTTTCACTTATTTGATTTTAGAGGGAATATTTCATATAACTCTGAGCGTTTCCCTTATTAATACTGGGAATTAAACGACAATGAAAGCACCGTGTGCAATGATACAAAAATTCGAAACTCTTTTCTTACCATTTTTAACGTTCACTCTATCCTTCGCTCCACCCCCCACACATCGCATAAAATGTATATCTATACTCGCACGTTAAATCGCCCATGATTGCTAGAAACAGCAGCATCCGCGCGTGTACGAAAATCACCACTGCACGTGTTCTGCTTGAAACTTTTAAGAGTTTTTCCCCGAAACTCAATCACGGCCGAAATATCCCGCACTCCTCGCTGTAAAACGAGAACTAGAAAACCTGGCTAGAGCTCGCGGTGGTGCGAAACTCTCGGGGAGCATAACTGAGCGCGAAACTGCACTATCGAGTGCAATTTGCCGAATTCACACGCGGACGAAGGAAAAGCCAGTCACGTAACCCGTCGCCGCGCAATCGCCAGTCAATTGGAATCTCTCGCCTGCTCGCTCCTGCGCGCGTCTTCTCTATTTTTCGCGTTCTCGCTCGACTCCCTCGCGAGATTCTATATCCGCACCCTGGATGCTTTTTACGCCCGACCGTGTACCTATATACACGTTGGGGTTCCTTCTACCCTCGCTCGATCGCGACGATGTCTGTTATCTATTATGTTTTATTGTGCGCGCGAGCGAAGCTCCATGCGCGGTGCTCTAATTTTTTTTCTTTTTTCTCCTTTATGTAGAGGATGTACATGTATAGTCGCGATACTCGCGTATTTTATTCGCGAGGTACATTTTTCGGGGAATGTTTTCGCGGAGGTATACGTGGAATATTTTACACGCGGGCGAGATTACGGAGTATTTGCCGTGGAGAGGAAAAGCATGACGCAAATGTTAATACTTTGGAGAAATTTTATCTGCTCAACGTAGAGAATGAACTTAGCGACTCATGTGGATGTAGCCTCTTCTTATTAAAGTATTCAAAGTGTAATAAATAATTGTAGCCTCTAAAAATCACCAGTAACTGCCATTATTTCGGCACGACCTCAATACGATAAAGCGCAACAAAAAAAAGTTACGACTTATCACGTTTAATAGCCCCTCAACCATCTCCACTCTATTCGCGCAAGCTAGCGCCACATCCTAAAGCCTCTCTCCGCCGGCAGCAGCCTCTTAAACCTCTGTCCCGCAAAGTGCTTCCGAAAAAAGTACAAAAAAGCTCTCTCTCTCTCTCTCTCTCTCTCTTCTCCGGCAAAATAATTAAGTGCCACGCCGCAGCCACTTATTCATTCGTCTTCCATCGCACTGCTGCTCTGCGCGCGAAAAAATCTCCCGCTGAACTTTTTATCGTTTCCCCCTCTCTCTCTCTCTCTCTCTCTCTCACTTCTTCCCGATCTGCATCTACCATTCGCGAGAGAGGGAGGATGGGCGAAGCGAAATTTCCTGGATTTTCCCCGACGCGCTTAAGTACACCCCGGGGACAAATCCGCACTCTCGGCGGGCCGTTTCCTCTCTCTTTCTCTTGCGCTCCACCCCCTCGCTAATTTTCTCGACGAGCCGTTTCTTCCGAAAGGGAAAAGTGGCCCTGCAGACCCCTCTCCCCCCAAAAATCCTCTCCTCGATCTTTCCAAGTTTACGGGCGCGCGTTTCGCCTTTTTCGCTCGCGCGGAGTGGGACGTATATAATCCGGTTTATTGCGCGATCTCGCCGCCGCCGCCGCCGCCTCGGGCGCCCGCGAGTTTATGATGTATGAGTTTTCAAGGTTACGCGGCCTCCGCGTCGCCGTCTCGCTTCGCAATTCATGGGGATGTATACGACGGTGTATTGCGATTGCGATATTACGAGGCGCCGCGTCTCCCGCCTGTACCTTCCGCTGGGGATTGTTTGAGAAGCGCGCGGGTGCTGTGGTGGTATATATATATAAACGGGTTGCTCGTTTTGGGAATATCCTATTAAAACGGTTTATGGAATTGTCACTGATAACGAGGTGGGGCTGTTATCTTGGGTTGTTTACAATAATTGATATGAATTCTTCAAGTTTAAAAATATAGATTTGGGAGATACTGTTATACGCAGTTAAGATAAATATAGCTTTGTTTATACCATTGTTATATTCGTTAATGTATAACGACACTAAATTTTTGTAAGTGGCATTGAGATACAAGATTTACTCGGGTTTTTTCAAATTCATCTTAAACGTGGACCAAACGCGCTTAAAATATATGATATTTGTTTAGTGCACCATAAAGGTGTTAAGTTTAAACACCTGCTACTAGAAATTGCATAATTCCAAGTCTTCCATATTTAAACCAATGAGAATAGCAGTTTAGCCACCAGTTGCCCACCTCGTAGAGCCATAAATCTTTCTACCTGCTAGAGCCTGAGAAATTAGAAAACGTTTACCCTCAAAGGTTCTTAAGTCTAGCAATAGACAACTCCCAAATGATGCGCTAATCCTTGTAGAACCGTTAAACCCTACAATATCTATATGGCACCATAAAATGTTAAACACCTTTTAATAACAAGGAAATACTTCTAAATGGAATATAATCATACTAACAGCTTTATAATTAAATACGAATACGAAACGAATAAAGCTTATCTCACAAGGAATGTAAATAATTCAATTAACCCACTCGAAAAAATTGAAACTATCCCGGTTTATTGCATATAATAATTTCATGCCCCGTGGCTGTTTGCGAACTGGCCACCGATTCCACAATTTTTATTATACAATTATCATTACAAAACGCGACCCACACGACGCGCAGCTTTACATCTAAAATACTCTCGTATCAGATAACGCGCCGACTCGCACTCGCGTAAATATAAACTCGAGCCGCTCGAAATCCACTTCGCTATCCTCTCTATAACCAACCCAAGCATCATCATCATCATCATCATCGTAGCCGTCGTCGCTGAGAATCCCGCAGTCCCCACGCGTCAACTGATAAATCGGCCGGCTCCCAATAACCATAGCACATACAGCCGGCCAATAAACCGGTATACAAACTCTCGAGAGTGAATCCGTCCCCTCGGCAAATTAATTCTGTATCCTAGCCAGACGCAAAGAGAGTATACAGTCACTTCTCTAGGAAAATTTCGCGAGTTTATAAATCGTCGCGAGCGCACCTGTGTGATGCGCCGGTTCACCCACGCGCGCGTGTCGGAAACCAGATCCGCATGCAGCGATGGTTTATCGCGAGGCCTCTCTCTCTCGGGATATTAAGCCCTTCCGAGGAATCCGCGGCCGCTTCTGCGCGAGTGCGGAGATTGTTTATTGCGTGTGTTTCCCGCGCGGGGTTTTGGGATCATCCTCTGAGCTATATAGTGGCGAACTTGGAATTCTTCGAATGGCTGTGGGGATTTTCGCGCTTAATTCGGAGATATGCCGATCGGCGGGTTTTGGATGCGATTCTGGAATTGTAAGCGGGGAAATACTTTGGTACAGTGTGGTATTTATGGAATTATGGGTTTTGTTAATGTTATACTGGTTGTGGAAATAGGGAATAAAAGTGAATATGATTGTTCCCTTTTTCTTTTGCTAAACGTATAAAACTATGTGATATGTAGAGTGGCAAATTAGAATAGTTGTAATTCTTTAGTTTCATTCAATAATTGAAAGAATTCTTAATATCGTAGTGTTTCTTATTTATATAACAATTAGAGATAGTGAAACTCTAAACTTTTTAAACGAATGTTCTAATAATTATATAATACATTCATAATCAATTCGCCATTTCTATAGTAGAGTATTCAAATAAATCACATAATAAAGCTTCATTTTACTGATGATATAATAATTACATAATTCATTTCCCAGTTTTAATATGCCCGAGGAAATTTTATCAAAATTACCTACCACGACAATAACTGTACCCGTGATATTTTCGAATCCATGAAGTTAATTTTAGCCTTACTCAAGACTCCGCGCTTTACATAACGAGCGCGCAATCTTTACTCACTCCGGTAAGTAATATACATCGACACATTTACACGCTGCACCTCGGCCCTCCCCCCTCATAATTGCTTTGTAACCCATCTCCCGACGTGCTCCTCCACCCCCACCCCCTCTCTTCCTTTCATTATTAATTCAATACACGATTTTTAATGGCCCGTAACGGCTCGACCGAACGTACAAATCGACCAGCCTCTCACTCGTCCCTCTCTTTTACTCTCTTCTTGCCCGGCGGCGGTGGCGGCAACTTAATCCGGCCGCCCGCGCGCGCGACGGAAACACACCGATTCACAAATCGCCCGGCATTGTTCGCTTAATGAAGCCGATCAATCGTTCGCCCCGGCGCCTACCTCTCTCTCTCTCTCTCTCTCTCTCTCTCTCTCTCTCTCTCTCTCTCTCTCTCTCTCTCTCTCTCTCTCTCTCTCTCTTCCATTCCACTCGGCTTCTCTCGTTCTGGGACGCGAGTCAAGCGTGTCACGTCGCCGATAATTCCTGCGCCAGCGTCGAGCTTTTCCGTCTTTGGCCGGGAGAGAGAGAGAGGATGCGATAGGTCGAGTGGAAGCTGTAGATGGGTGGCGGGAACAAGGCTGGCCTGATTGTTTGCCGGGCTGTGTTTCGTTTCTTTTGTTGCCATTGGGAAGTGCGGAGAGAAATTTTCTTCCTCGGCAAGATATTTGACAATAATGCTGTTCTAGGTTGCTTTAAGTGTCAGATAGTTTTCGATTATTGTTCTTTTCAATTTTACTCTGTTTTAGGGTGACACATAGATTTTAGATTTTATTATTTAAGACTCGGCCGTAAAAATAATATGATAATAAAAGTAATAGGTAATTAAATGAGTCTGATAATGAACTTTATTGAAAAAATGTCACTTGTTTTGCCATGAAGAGGATTCAAATGACATCCTGTTTTTATAATACATTGAACTAAAAAACTTTCTCTCTACTGGGTAATTCCTTCATAAAAGCTATTAGTTACATTGTCATAATTTTGCTAAGTCTTATCCAAACAGTTTCAAATTTTTTGCAAATAAAGTATACTAGTTATTAGAGGTATTTAAACATGAAATGAGGAGCAAAGCTTTTCGCACTGGTACCAGTTAGTTCTGTCAAATGACGATCGTGAAACTTTACGAGTGTCATATAACCCTTTTATGACGGTCTAACAACTCTAGTACCATAAAAATGAAAGTAAGAAAATGCTGATATTTCCGCTGAAACTTTCGAAGATTTTGCAGCTGGTTGCGCAGGATGTAGTTGGAAGAATTACTTTTCAAGATGACGCCGTTAAATCATTTTTGTTTGAACATGTATCGTTTTATCATTTTTTCAAAAGAGCTATGTTATGCTCAAAAGCTGGTACTGTCAATCTATATACGCTTAATAAATTAAGAACTAATTAATTTTTCAAACGTTAACAACATTTGTTGCAACTGAATGAAAAACAAAATGTTTTCAACATAAAAACATTTATATTTTCACGGTTCAACAAACAAATTCAAAGAAATTCTATACCCCACACAAACACGTACACAACCATCCCCGTACATACCAAAATGACTGCCATTCATATCGCTCGCCTCGAAAAAACGGCCACCCACGCGAAATAAAACCAGCAGAATCGAACGGCTCGACTCGTTGGCTCTCTCTCTCCGCATCGAAGAGGGTCGCCCGTGGCAAAAGGTCAGTCACGAGAGCAGGGACACATAAGCGGCTGATTAATACACGCCAAAAAGCTCGCACTTCGTTTGATCTTTAAAGGGCTCGCACATGCGCGCGTGGGCGGATGTACGTACACATATATGTACGTAACGGAAAACGAGCGGCGGACATCGATCATGCGCGGCCCGCGTGCCAATTAAAGTGTGCAGGGCTTTTCGCGAGAACGATATTTCAAGGCGAGGCTTTTGACGAAACGGCCGACCTTAGGGAAACGTCGTGTATACGTGTATGTATGGGTGGCTTTGAGGCGCCCCGTGTTAAGAAAGCTGCAGAGAGATTTTGTCGCTTCGATTTCAAGGAAGACGCTAAGGAGTATCGTGTTCTTGATTATCTCGTGATTTCGCGATGTTCGTGGGTCTTTGACTTGATTAAGTTAGAAGTAGAATTGCTAATTATGTATTATTTTGTGTATTTAATAAATTGAATAATTATACATATTTTTAGTATAGCTATGTAAAGTAATTATTTTGCTTAATTATATTTCTTTCAAGGGGTAAGCAGTGTAATATCAAAAAACTGAATATAATCCTTTATTCTTTTTTCTCCTGGAGAAAAAGTATTCTACAAAACTGTATGTACATGGGGTAGTAACTATTATTATACATCTTGGGTATCGGAAAAACCATATACTAGCATATAGAATAAGCTTTATCCAATGAAAATCATCGAGCTCAGTTATGGTATTTACACTTCATAAAATATGCATTTAAGTAGTAGTAAAACTTTTAGATGAATTATATTATTCTTGAATTATGATTTTTGCTAATAATGCTTCCATTTAATTAACACGTTAGCTATAAAATATGGTTAATTTTCTACCAGGGAATATATGATTTTTTTAGGTGTATATAAAGGCTATTGCCGGTTAAGATAGTCAAAAATGCCTTAGTTAGATTTTCCTTAGAGACCAGTACTACCAAAATTGTTATAAAAAAGAGAATTTTTGAAATTTGTGTTAACCCCTTACTCCCCAGCCCCTGCCACACAACCTCAAAAAAGGATTTTATTTTTGAAATGTAATTACACTAATTATCTCATGCCCATCTTCAATGAGTGTAATAAGTGGTTAAAATTTTAAGTTAATAAATCAAATATTTTTTGGGAATTAATTTATGAATTACAAAAACATTTTCCTTAACAAAAAATGAAACATTAAAGATAATTTAAAAATTAAAAAAGGAAAATGTAGGTAATTTAAAGAAAAGTTTAAAATATTAAGTAATATTGACTGTAAAATATGAAAAAATAATAAAAAAACGAAAAATTCAAACATGTTTTTTAGTTATAAAAAAAAAGATAAAAACTTAAATCAGTCAGTGGTCCAAGTTTTTTTCGTGAGACGAAGTAAATAAGCTTTATGCGATGAAAATCGGTCGAATGGTTCTCGATGTATAGAGAGTTTACATACGTCATACACACACTCACCCCATACACACACACACACACACACACACACGCACGCACGCACGCGCACACACACAGACACGAAAAAAAATTTTATCAAAATCGACAAATTTCATCATATATCGCCTTAAACATCATTTTGAACATTTTTTGTCTCGAAAATTTGTTTCACAGTTACAAAGCTTCCTCTATGAGGAAGCAAAAGTACTGAGTCTGTGAGGCTCCCTTGTATACAAGAATTTTGTTGTCCTTTTTGTGTTCTAAAAATAAATATTACTCACGTGTAATACTTCTCTCTAATTCTTTATCATAGTGCACAAAAACTATATAGCTTTTATGATTATCCATGCAAAAGCTATCACATGACATTTGGACACTGCTTTGTGAAATGACATTCTCAACAAATTCATATCTAGAATTCGTATATAGAATTTCCCAGCTTGGACTTTGCCATCCAAACTGGTGCCATCTAATATTTCAAATACACATCGTGATCCGAAGGAATAAAATTAAATTTGTAGTTTTTCCCATCTATTTTAAATTCAACTGATCGGACATCCTCACAAACTGGATGTTGGAAATTGTTGAAAAAATCCTAAAATTAAATGTATTTATAAGGTGAATTACATTTTACATTATTTTTGTTGTTCAAAAACTTTTAAATATAATTTTTGGTGATTTTTATGTATTTTTCGATCTAGAAAAAAGGGCTCACTTACTATCATTGCCAAATTTGTACAGCTTTTTCTTTATATTAAAAGCTTTAATTTTAGCCCTGATAAGATCGATGTGCCATAAAAAATAGCCCGGATATAAGAGTTTTTATTTTCCAATATTCAAGAAGTAAAAAAATAAAATCTCCAAGAATGACCAATTTTTCACTCTTTTTGTAATTATCCGCAGACAAATGTCTCGAATTATTCTTTTATTTCATAATTCTATTTTTCATTATGAATTTGATTACCGTAAATATAAATGATCCATATTAGAATAAAAAAATTGTTTGAATAAGCAAAAATAGAACATGTTTAATAAAAACATAATATAATTTATTTATAAAAGTTATTATTACTTCATCGTGGTTCAATAAATTATTCCAAAGACTTTAATTTTTATTACTAAAATATTTTAATATCAAAAGTATATATTAATATATCAATCATGTTAAGAAAAGATTGGCAGTAATTACATTTTATATTTTTTACCGTAACTTATAATATAAGCGTTTATAGCTTAATAACAGCTTTTTTAAGATACAGGACATCCGCAGAATTGTGTTGATTTCGTTTTTTCCTAAAAATAAAAGAAATTTAACGTCAATTGTTTATTTTCTAGATTGCTTCATAAAACTCATCTGATAGAAGAGCAATGGAAGTAATTGTAACCCTGGTAGAAATGTTAACAATAAATTGCCTATTTTTCAGCTAACTTTATGGCTAGGAATAATATTCTGCTTTTATTTAATAACTATGTACCAATTTAAAGTAAATTGTAGGTAGATACATTTTATAATACTTTTAGGTAGATTGTATTATTGCCATATATTTATTTTTGCTAAAAATGCTTCCACATTTACTTAAGGTGGTTCTCCTCGGACTCCCTAGTCAAAGCAGTGCTAAATGTAGAAATTACCTAAAAAAAAAAAAACCATAGTGTAATGTGATTTATTTATTTAAAATGATAGAGATAGTCAATGTATTATAAGTAAAGTGTATTTAACATGACTAAAATAACTTTTTTCACAAAATGGCGATATTCTAGAAACTAGATATTGTCATTACAAATAATTGTTGATAAATCACTGGAATTTTTTATGTTTCTCAACCGATTTTAGTTTTCAAGGTCTCATTTTGCTCCTTAAAAAATTTCATGGGGACTTGCCGAAGGAAAAATTAAAAATTATTCAAAACTCAGAAAGTTATAGCCAATTAAAAGAATATTTTGTTTTAACGACGTGCATAAATTTATGAACAATTATCTATAAGTTTCTGAGTTTTGAATAATTTTTAATTTTTCCTTCGGCAAGTCCCCACGAAATTTCTTAAGGAGCAAATTGAGATCTTGAAAACTAAAATCGGTTGAGAAACGAAAAAGATTCCAGTGATTTATCAACAATTGTTTGTAGTGACGATATCTAGTTTCTAGAAAATCGCCATTTTGTGAAAAAAGTTATCTTATTCATGTTAAATACACTTTATTTATAATACATGGACTATCTCTATCATTTTAAATAAATAAATCACATTACAACTATGGTTTTTTTAAATTTTAGGTAACTTCTACATTTAGCACTGCTTTGACCAGGGAGTCCGAGAAGAACCACCTTAACAGATTAACTATAACATATGGTTAATTTTCTACCAGGGAATAAATTCGTTATTATTTTAATTAAATCCGCACAACTGATTAAGCTGCCATCTTGTTTTGATTGGGTTATAATTAGAAAGATAAAACTGAAAGTTTTATTTTACATTAGAAATCCGTGTAACTTACCATCGATGCTTTGACTGCAGTTTCAAAAATTTCTTTGACACCATCGTTATTTATAGCAGAGCATTCGAGATAAGCGAAAGCTTTGATTTTGTCGGCCATCGCCTGACCTTCGGAGGACTTAATAGGTTCTTGCCAACTTTTGCTAAGCTCTTGAATTGTATTACTATCATACCTTAAATCTGTTTTATTAGCTACTAAAACTATAGGTACTTTTTTGCAATACCGTTTGATTTCCGGCATCCATGTTTCCAGAATATTTTCGAGAGAGCTTGGACTATCGACTGAAAAGCATAACAAAATAACATCTGCACTTGGATAGGCTAATTGGCGAAGTCTGTAATATTCCTCCTGTCCTGCGGCATCCCATAATTCCAATTCGAACTGTAACAATGTAGCAGATGTAGTCTACTTCATTGTAAAGTGTAAAGATATATTCTTTTTTAATCAAAAGTAATACTATGAAATTTAAGGTTTCAATTCTAACGATGATATTTTTACTTACTATGTCATGCTCTATTTCAATACTTGCTGAATATCTGTCAAGCATCGTAGGCCTATATTGAGGAAATAAATTTTTCACGAACACTACAGATAAACAGGTTTTGCCGCAGGCACCATCTCCAATAATGACCAATTTTTTCCTTGTTCCTGACATTAACACTGAGAAAAGTGTGAAGATTAAGAATTATTTATAACAAGTATTCTTAATATTATTCTATTGTATAACATGATTATACGAATAAGCAGCCATTGTACTTTTATTATTCGAAATTATTATTTTATATCGTTATTAGTTAAGTATTGAAATAATGTCTTATTTGTAAAACAGTAAAAATTTATGTTGAAAACAAAAGAAATGAACTAAATTATTTACAATTATCTTCGTTCAACGTGTATACCTAACCTGATATATTTAGAAAAAGGTTTTTTAAAATAGCACTATAGTTATTTACTTTATGTACTTACATATTTTTCTGTAGATAAATTTTCGTAGTCTACGATATCTACGTAAAATATATGTTGAAAAACTACACCGAAATCCTGTCATAGACGTGCAGTTCGTTGTAAGTCTCAGTTATTTATGTTCAAATGTCACTTTAATCGCGTTAACATCGTATTATCTACAGCAAAGAAAGATAAGATAGTAAGTTTTTGCTCCATATAGAGTTATTCAATCGATTATAATGACAATTTTCGCTATGATTCACAATAATGTGAATTTCAAGCTTTGATTATGATAATGCTTTAAAGATTATAATACAATATCTGTATCCTAATATAAATATCTAAATACGACTAGAAAAGAGTTTCGTGAAATTCAAATTATTAAGTTAGTTAAGGATATAGTCTAAAATTTTCAATACATGCTTTCATATATGATTTGACATGCAATTTCATTATAATTAGACATGCTTTCATGCCTGATTAAATAACTTATATAAATAATAAACATTCTTTTTCGAAATATCACATATATTACTCATTATTCATTATTATTACTTATTATTCAATAAATTTTCCAAACAAAAGATCTTTTTCTATAAACTAAAACGTGCTATTCTCCGAGATTCGATTTAAAAGAATGAAAACTTGATGAATCTAAATCGAGAAATTTTGACAGTAAATGTTTAGGTTTCTCATTAGTAAAGTACAAGAGAGCAGGCATATAAATAGTTGCGCTGTATTGGATTCCAATACTACGAAAGTTGCGAATTTGCATTATTCGAAGCTTTTGCTGTTCGCTAATACTTATTAGCCTGCTAGACAACAACATCTACCCTATCAAACCTCTTCAATAATTAAAATAGATTTCCAGACCTAAATCTCGCAAAGTTCGCCACACCAGAGAGATCCAATTTATTACCGCGTATCCTAGCACATAAAAGACCCACTTTAAAGCTAATCTGCGCACACATGCTTCAGATCCTCCCCCTCTAGAAATTCTCTCTTGCAAAAATATTATCAAACCATCAACAACTCACGCGAAACAGCTTCATTGCAACAAAGTCCGGCGCCACGGCCGACTTCCTGCTCCGCCGAAATCAATCGCATCATCGCATATAAAACGGCTATTTCAAGACCGCTCGCGTGTTATCCCAACTGCAGCGCGTCCGTATAAACCCCTGCGTGCATGCGCGCGTGCGCACTTTCTCTCTCTCTCTCTCTAAGCAGCTGCTAATTCGGTAGTGTACACACGCGCAAACAAAGGCCAGCACGTGCAGCGCGTGGATCACTCAATTAATCACTCGCGCGCGCTATGGCGAAAGGCGAGGCCTCCCCTCTCTCTCCGCGCAAATATCGTAAATCGCGAGCGCATTACGCTATTAGCGCTTCGCGGAGGCGAGCGTGCGAAATGATTTACAGGACGTTTACTTGCCCGGCCCCGCGGCTCATTAAAATGCCGCTGTGAGGCTTTTTCGAGGAGGGAGAGACAGGCTTATCTGAGATGTAATTCAGTGTTAGCGAATCGTCGGAGCGTTTTTTTCTTGGTCATGCGGAGGGTGAGTTTTGAGATGCTTGCGTAGGTAGTCGGCGAATATGATTTACGCTTTGCATTTATTGCCATGCGATCTTTGGTGTGCGCGTGCGGTTTCGATGGGTATGCGAAAAATGCCAGTCGGCGGCGGCGGCTTATTATTTATTAAGTGGTTCATCGGTTAATTTGAGTGATAAATGAATTATAAAGTTTTACGATGAGAGTGCTTAATTGCTGACATAAATTAAGTCGATATTATGTTGATGAGGTTTTTTTTTGCGAAATTAGTTTTATTCCAAATTGACTGGATTAATTTTTGGCGATTGAAATTAAATTGCAATAAAACTATGGTCACATTTTTATAATTAATAAATTAGATGCGGGAAATTAATTTAACGTTTATTTAGCAACTCATACTATATGGTGCTAATTATATTCGAATGCTATGGTTAAAGATGGACTCTAATTAAAACGAATGTAAAAAATCGTTGTTGTTTGTTTTGCGACAAGATTTATTTGCGTGTATATTGATTTATTTAAAAAAATAATTATTTTTTAACGATCCATCATCATAAATCTGAATTATTTACGGTTGGAAGTAGATATACTCTTCATTATTTTTTACAGTTCACATTCCTTCTTACAACAGTAACGACATTTTTTATTATAACAATATAAGTTAGAATAATAGAAACATTTGTCAGTTTAATTACTGCAAATAGAGGCCTACTGTTATGCACGCAACTATCCTTTTAATAATTAATATATGAAAATTATAAAATAGAACTTTTATTGATATTTACGTCACCAAATTAGTATATGAAGTTTTGTAACATTCTCTACCTCATACGGTATGACAACTGTTTAAAATCGTGAAAATAAATTTTAATAAAAATGGTGACATGTAAAAATGATTAATAAAAAAATTAAGAAAAAACAACGGCTCACGTTATTCTTTCTTTATTCGTCCTTCATTGATGCTCAATCATTACGCGCTTGTGTCGTTTTATGTCGTTTCCCTCAAGGCAGTATCGACGTTACGCGAGACCCGCTTCTCATTCAATTCGGCAAAAAATATGATTCCTCGCAAAATGATTTCGCCTTGGAGATTATAATCACCAAACGACACTGATGGATAATTAAATGATCGTAAAGTCCTTACGCGGTATAATTTACTATCATTATACAAGACCTATTCAAAACTATTTTGTAGCTAAAATATATGTATACAACATCAATCGTTATACAAATTGGGAACCTCGACAACACACGCCGAGCATAAATATCCCCCCACTCCTTTCGCCATCCTCTTACAAACCAATCGCATTAACCCCTTCCCTAATCTCTCCTGGTCTCCGGCATATCGATCGCAAATCCTCACACGGAACGCCTTATTCTACACAATTCTGCGCCCCGAAATCCGCACACACACCGCGGCCTTCTCGGAACGCGCGCCGCTCGTATTTACGACGCGTACGGAATTAATCTCTCTTTCCTTTGACGCGCGTGCGAGGAAAAAAAGGAAGCGCGAGAGGCGAGAAACGCTAAGGAGGGAGAGATTAAAAGGACGGAGGGTCAGGGCCGCGGCGCGCGCTTTCATAAATCATCGGACGCGAGAGAGAGAGAGTCCTATCTGGAAAATCTGGTCTTTGTAAGAGAGCTTCCTCGCTTTTTCTGGTTCCCTTTTTTTATGGGCAGGCCGAGATTTATGCCGCGCTTGCTCGTATTATTGCTCGGTATTTTAGGTGCGCGCCGCTACCGGACGAGGCGCGCCGCGCTCGGACTTATGTAAGGCGCGCGCGCGCGCGGCGAGGCTGTGTGAACTCGTGTGTATATATGTATGCACGGTGAGATTAAGGTAGGAGTCGATGAATGGTTAAATGAGGCGCTTTTCAGGTCCTGGATGTAAGATGTTTTTCGGCCCAAGCTGTATGAATGGCGTGGTTTTACAATTTTTCGTTGTGTAAGAAGTCGAATAGGGGGTTCGAATGGAATAATAATTTTAGGTAGTTGTGTGAAATATTTTGATTTATAAATTTTCTTTTTTATGTAATTCACTAAATTTGTGGTCGAATGAAAAAAGGGCACATGTCCATCTTTTTTTTGACAAAATGAATTGACATTATTTTTGTGTTATTTGAGAACTGAGGCATAAGTTTATAATAAAATTTTCTTGAAAATCTAATTTTTTTTATGAAGAAAAGTTATTTTGAAAAGGGAACAAGTCCAATATCTCGAAAACTTTTTGAAGTGACATGTGCCCCTTTTTCCGTACGATCGCATAAATATCAAATCTTGTGTAGAAATGTTAACACAAGATACAATATATATAGTGTATGGATAGTATATCATCTTTTGATAATCAAAATACAAATGAAATAATTCCTCTAAGATTGGCATTTATTCCTGGAACGTATACATATACCACATCAGAAAGAAAATCGCGATTATCATAATACCCATCATGTACTCGAAAATAGAATTTAAACCATCCCGGAATAATTAATCACGCGTTCATATTAATTTGAGACGCACAACAGCCGGCGCATTCTCGCGTATATAGCAAACCACTCATTTCTGTCCCCGCGCATACGTAAACATTCGCTTATGTAGGGATTGCGCGACGTATACGCGGCTCTATAATCCCGAAGATCGCGAATCTATATTCGCATGCAAATGCTAATCCGCGTGCGCGCGCATTCCCCTCCGCCGCGTGGTGGTATATACGTCAATACGATAGAGCGAGCCTCTATATAGGTACCTACGCGGATTCCCATTGCGCGTCGAAGTATAAAATACGCATTTTGTTGCCGTGAAATTTCGCGCTTTTCTCATACGCAAACACACGCAGGAATTCTACACGCGTATATATATAATTGCCGTAAAGCCCCGAGTTTATCACCGTGCGAAGGGTACAATAAACATTCCCTAGGGTATTTTCTGAAAAACGCTTAATTATTCGAAACCTCCGTCGATTTTTCCCACCCGCCCGCCCGTCTTTTCATTACCGCTCTCCCTTACCTCTCTACAATTTTAAATCTTCTTAATTTTCTCCCTCGCTTCACTTTATCTCCCGGCGGACATCTCTTCTCCCTCCTGGCTTTTTCCCCGGGCGAGCCCCCCCCCCCCCCCGAAATTACGTATAAGTCACCGAATTTACGTTGGCTCCATGCGCGGCTCCGCAGAGCCAATTCCAGATTCCGAGTCATTTAACTGGCTACCGGGGAATGCGCGCGCGCGTCTTATATTCCTAGAGAGGACTGCACATCGCTCGCGTGTGTATATAGGGTCCACACGCTACGTTTAAATTTACCGGGCGCGCGTGATACACGCGCGGTGGAACGATCTTGTTATTTTTTATCGCGAGGGTGTTAGTTTATAGTGGACGCGTTGAGGGTATTTCTACGGAAAAGTTGTACGGTCACGCGAGTGCCATCGTATAACTTCGGGACGGGGGGAGGAGAAGAGAGAGGGAGGGGAACTTGGGGTTTAGGGTAATCTGGATGAATTGACAGGATGAGGAGCGTGTTGGGATGTTTGATTTTTAAATTGAGATAATACGGGGTTTTAGGTATATTTATTTTAGGTTAGTCGAGTTTCTTTTATTTTCTTGGACACACTTATAATTAATTACCGACGGAACAGTAAAAATGTATGGTAATTATTTTTATTTTTTAAACTATTCAGTCTAGATAATTACATCTAGTTTTGATGAAAAAAATTAAATAATAAATGAGTACACGGAAAGAATAAAACAGTAAAATCAACTGAATTAGGGAAGTAATAATTCCATTTTGCCAAAAATGGAAATTCTGCTTTTAAAAAAATGGAGATTCTACATTTTAAAATGGAAAGTTTACTTTTCAAGAATGGAGATTCTATATTTCATAATGGACTACTACATTTCAAAATGGAAATTCTACCTTTTAAGAATGGAGATTCTACTTACATTTCAAAATGGAAATTCTACTTTTTAAGAATGGAGATTCTACATTTCAAAATGGAACTTCTACCGATATTTTTAAAAGTAAAACGAACTTGCCACTTTATAGTCAAACCAACTGTAGGAAATGTAGAATTAACTAATTATTTTTTTTCGTGTATTTACGATCACGCGTAGATTTTAGTTTATGCGTAGAAATTTTATAGAGACTTCAACATTTATTCTTCAAAAGTAAGGTTATAGCAAGTTATAAAATAAATGGTGAATGACAAACTTCGTATAAGCTATTAGCGAACAAGTCAAAGCAACATAGTTTGCAAGAAGTCAAGAATTATTTTATATTTCTGGCATGACTTTTATTTTATAGTTTATTCGAAAGAATTTAATTTATTTTAAATATTTCCAATCTGTCGTAAGATCCTGAATGATGTAACACGACTCAAGTTATTTTATTATCAATCGAAGTAACGGTATGCTCACTTCATTTTTCACGAGAAATAAATTTATTTATATGAAAAGGTCTTTGTTCCCCGTTAAAGTGTACGGTTGCATCGCAATTTTATGAAACTTATTTGCAATAAGTCTTTTCATTTACAGCTGTGTGGTGAAATTTTTAATAGGTTTGTCTCAGGTTTCAGAGCATACGAGAAAGTCACGAATCCATAAACAAATCGACAAAATTGTTATTACTCACTTTAACACTCTTCATCAAAGTAAAAATCATAATTCGAAGACAATACCACCCAGTATTTCACAGCCCAGAAGAAACTTTCATTTTTATTTCTACACTTTTTCGAATTCCACGCGCCGCTCGAAACGAACGAGCGCGTAAAAAAAATTTCACTATACACCACACGTGCAATATTTTCACCGCTCGCGAGCACAAAAGAGGAGCGAAAGTCGCGCAGAAGGGCGATTGTCATGTAAACTCGGCCCGCGGCGCCGAAAATCAACATCCGGGAAAAAAACCCGTGCACGACGCGGCCGCGGACGCAAAAGTAACGAAATACCTCTGAATTACAAATCGTCCCTTTTCGAAGGCGCGAATTCTCGCATTCGTACTATGTACGTATAAACACACACATAGAGAGTGCAGTAGTAGCCCCGGTGACGACGGCGACGGCAACGCGATTTTAATTCCGACAATCCCTTAAGCCCGTAACGAGATTTCACGCTTTCGGATTTCGCGAGGCGCGTGTAGTCTCTCTCGTATATATTTTCGTCTCTCACGAACTTCCCTCTCCCACTGTCAGTGTGTGGGTGAGTACGTGTCAACGTAACGACGTAGATTTCGCGTATATATAATACACGAGCGCAGTTACGCGAATATATATACTGTGTACGTGGGTGTAAACTACGCGCATATACACCGCGTCGTGGATTTTGATAGATTGGACGCGGGCTGCTTGACTGATTAAATTCCCAGCTGGCGACGTAGTTTCTCCGCGCGTACTTTTTCAACTCGGCGGGGGAAAATTGAAATCGAACGCAACCGGGCGTTTTGTGTCGGCGGGCTCGAATGTTTTGTTCGCCGTTTTACCGGCGTGTTTATGTGTGTCGATGATTGCGCGCGGCAGCGAGTCGTTACGGGTGAAGAGCGACTCGTGATCGAGCGGGTGCAGGTGACAAATTGGATCGTAAAAAGAGCTGTTTTTCCGAAAATATTTTTTCGATTGCTCGTGCGGTGGACAGGATTGATCTTGGTTGGGCGCTTTTATGCGGGCGCGAATCGATTGATTGTTGATAGGAAGTATTGGCAAACGTGCTGTGAAATACGGGTGTAACTGTGAAATTCGTCTTTTTTTTAGAAGGTAAATTTTAAATGTGAAAAATTGAGAAACATGTACAGTTATAGGACAACTATTTTTAATAAATTCCATTCATTTTTAAGGATAATTGGTCATTTTAAATGCTTAAAAACTTGCCAGCGTAATTTTAGGATAGTATTTATGTTACGCACAAAAAATAAATTATAGCCTATAATAGAAGCTGTATCACGATACTAGAATTCGTGTGTGTTAATAACAGCTTTTGTTTGGGAAGAAAATAAAATTGCCTTTGATGAAAGGAGGCTTTTAATCTGTATGACGTACAATCAATATATTGACCGTAGATAAAAATGATAACATTTTTCCATTATTTGCCAATATGGTCTTGATGTTTTTTATAATGGAAGCACATCGTAACGTTTTCATAATAAATAGTGATAGAGAAATCTGATGAAAGCAAAATTCTGCCCATTTCTAATAAAAATGGATAAAAGTTTATTTTATTTTAGTATTAATTAATCAATAGTCATGTCAAATTAAGCCGGAAAAAGGGTTTCCTTTGTTAGTTATAAAAATAATAATGATATTATAAAATGATTCACGTGAATATGCCATATATGTATAATTATAATCATAATTCAAGATCAAACGGTCAATTTAATCCCAGCTCGATCAATCTGGCATCGTCCCAGGATTCATTAAAACTGATAAAAAGGTTCAAAGTGTTCCTGATAATAGTGTTATAAATTTTAATAACAGCGTTATAAATGGCTAATTTCAAATTAATTGAAATAACGGTGCAGTCCGAGTTATCTTTCATATCGGCTCAAAATTACTTTTTCAACAAAAACCATCACGAGGTTTTTTATGTTTCTCACAAAAAAGACTTCGCACCGAGTCACTGCGTATTGATTTTATCACAAAGTTCACGTTTTATCTTCGTAATAAGATCTTGACAGGGCCCAAAAATGGGTAAAAAGTGTTACCTTGTTCCTGCGAAATTTTACTTGACGCTTTTTACGAGTTTACATTTGGATTGCAAGTGGTATATACCTACTACCTTAACCAGACACAGTACACTTTATTTTTAATGTACACACTTAACGATATCAAAACTTAACTTTTTTCCCTAATAATATAATTTCACGAAATAATTCTATCGTCCAAGTTATTAATTTCTCGTATTCGTTACCACCTTCTGCAACCTCGTGAAAGCACAATACTTAATCTACTATTCTAAAGAACCAAACCGATTTCTTATACTGCAACTCCTACACAATTCAAGACTTAATTCCAGCGGGAAAGTACTAAAAAGAACCCACGCAACAAAGTATTAAGTAGCGCTAATTTATTTCGGAGCCCGGGACCATTAGACCAGCAATTCGTCCGAGATTTTCCCGTAATTAGCGCGAAATTCTCGACCTTCAGGAGCGCCCCTCCGCACTTCAATTAAATATTCCGGGAGCGCATTATTGTATACACGCGCAGAGGGGCCCCCCCGCGCTTTATATTGAAATCGGTTCATTAGCAGCGTCGTCTCAACACGCGCGCCGAGTGTTTTTCGCTCGACGGGAGGTTATTTTTGTGTATAAAGAGCGAGGCAATTGCGATTTAATTAATCCGCGTAATAAGGCGAACGCGAGCGCGTACCTGTCTACCCGAGAGCTAAACGAGCGCTTCACGCTCTTCATGAATGAATTGACGCGCATGCCTGTTATGGGTATGTATATGCGTATATATTCATGATGTTGTCGTGCGAGTTGAAATGTCGTCGATGGGTGCTCCAGTGTGTTGGGAGATTGGAGAGTTGCAAGAGATGAGCGCTTAATGGATTGTGTGTCTTGAAGTGGTTGTTTCAAAAGTGAGGGTAATCGGACATTGATGCTTTTGGTCGTTATTTATAACTGTTGGTAAATGTAATGAAAGTTAATATGAAGTAAGTATGAAGTTCATTTCTAAAATTTGTTTTTTATTCCGTATGGAATATTGAAATTAAAGGTTCTTGATGTATAAATTTTTCGGAAGATGCATGTACTCATTTATATGAAAACTACATAAAACCATAAAAAATCTCTCAATTTTTATTAAAAATTTTTAATCATAAATACGACAATAATGGAAAGAATGTATCAGGATATATACGTATATATTAATTGCATATAAAAACACTAGATTTTCGAGCAAGAGTGATTCATTAATGTAAAGCCAATTTCGCGTGTTTGCGAAGAATTTCAACCCATCGAGACATTTTAATTAGCGAAATAATTAAGTTGACGCGTTCGAAACGTTTTAAAATCACTTTTACTTTCCCCCTTTGAAACGAACCATATTATATCCCAAATTTAATATTCGCCTACAATTTTCAAATGTAAAATACCAGCTCGAAATATATATCTGCCGTCATCTCTTAGTTTCTTCTTCTTCTCACGAATTCTAATTTAATTAAAAAACTATAACTTAAGCTCCTCTCTACAAACCGCATCCCACAAATAGACCGTCGAGGCGACAGGCTTACACCTGTTCTCCCAGCGCAGTCCCGCCACACGTCTATTTATCTCTAAAACGCCGGCATACCGCCTCTTTTTCTCCTTTCCCCCTCTCCTCCTTTTTCTGCTCCCGCTGTCTCGCAAAAACTGCCTTTCAGTCCTCCAGCACCTAGACGCGCGGGGCATTCCTCGCCTCTTTTTTCCGCGATCGTCTGCGCGTATAGTAGCGCCTCCTCTCCCATTTGCGCACGTGTGTGTGTGCCCCCGCGCGCCGTGTAAATCAGGCGGACCCTAGCCTCTAAAAAAATAAAAAAAAAGAAGTAAAGAAAGAAACGAGACGAGAGAGAGAGAGAGCGATTTTATCGAGGGAAACACGGTGTGGCGTGTCATTCCCGGCGCGGGGCCGTCAATTAAGTACCTGTCCAGCGGCTACGACGGCGGTGGCGGCGAGTCGCCTTTGAAATTCGACTCCGCGGCGCGTGTTGTACGTGTGTATATACCTGCGCGCGCAAGCGCCGGATGCTCGCATGCAGGGCTGCAGAGAGAAAGAGTAGAGTGTGAGCGCGCGCGTTCGGGAGTCGGCTCGATAAGGATTTCAGCCGACGGCGCACACAGCGCTTGTCTCGCCTTTTTTTCGGTTTGTTTTTCGTGTGTTTTTTTGGTGGAGGAGGGTGACTTTTTTCGGTGACTAGCGCTCAAGTTGGGTGTGTATAGTCCTGCCGGACGTTTCGTTAAGTAGATGAGCCTAGCTCGGAGAGTCTTTTTTCTCTTTTCTTTTTTCAGAGTCGTGTTGTTTTTTGATTCTGTTAAACGGTGGTTATAGATGCAAAGGATGAGATAAATCTGTGTGTTTAATGTCGAATAATTTTTTTTAATCTTAACACACACTCGTGTGTGTCTATGATAGGGTGGGATACAAAATCTCGGACCCGATCTTATAAAAATTCATGGAGGAAATACGTGTATCTAAAAAGCCTCTTAATTTCCATTTTTGTAAAAAATGTTGCGGTAAAGGTAAAACATGCCAGTGTTTAATATGTAAACTGTCGTGACAAATTATATTATCACACACACACACCAAACTTTAAATACTATCACTTTTTATAAAATATCAAAATAAATCTTATAGTAGCATTAAAAATTTGATTAAATTTGTTACAAAAGTAATAGCACAAAATCTTATAAAAATATAAATAAATAAAATAATTTTTATATCTTAAATAAATAAAAAGTAAACGGTCAATAGAAAATAATAGAATCATAGTATATCTTACGTTTGCAAAAAACGTTTAAGTGATTTATCAGTGTTCAGAAAGCTATGGACTCATAAAACGTATATAACTCGTAACAAAAAGTGAATAAAAATAAACGAATCAAAGCATTCCAGGCTATTACTCTCCTACTCCGAACTCAATTGTTTCCAAAAACCCAGAAATCAAGTCTTCAGAAAGACGTAGTTTCGACCCTCCGCTTCTTCTCTCTCCCTCTCTATCCAAGCCGTCCACGCGATAAAAGACACAGAATTAGTGAGACGCGAAAGGCCAGGCGAAGCGAAAAAGGCCGAGGGGCTCATATACACCGTCCGTCCGGCGTTTTCTCAAGAGGCGGACAATAAAAATCAGCGAACCAGACGCGCTGCTGCTGCACGTCTCGTTTACTGGCGCAAATTGCACCGTCGTCGTCGTCGTCGAAAGGAAGACGTCGGAAGCGGCGTAAACGAGTTCGCAATTTTCTTTTCCTTTCTTGCGAAGCTCTCTCTCTCTCTCTCTCTGTGTACCTATGTGTGTGCGAGCGCGCCGAGAGTAGAAAGAAAGCGATGAAAATAGAGCAAACCCAAGCGGCGACGGAGGGCTTATGATCTGCCGCCGCGCGCGAGAGGAAAGTCGTGTCGTCGTCGCGTACGGGCGGCGAGGAAGAATCAGTGTATCCGTGTGTGTGTTGGTGTAAGACACGCGACGATGCCCCGCGCGCGACAACTTTATCTACTTGTTTCGTTGTCGACGTTGGCGAGAAAAGTCGGTCAACGAATGTCGCGGGCGCGCACGAGCGGAGTCTTTTTTTCTTCTTCTTCTTCCCCTGCTTCGTCTACTCGAGATGTTTGTTGCGATACCTTTTTTCGTGCTGAAATTCAGATGACACGGCGATAAGAGCGCAGGAAAGTTGTCCAATTTTTACTGAATTTGAGCTGTTGTGGTGGCAGTTTCGTACAAATTGCACGTCTCTTGCTTTATACTATAAGGAATGGTTACATTGCAGATCTGGTTCTTTAGTTTGATATAGATTGGCTTCTATTCATTTTCATAATTTTATTCAGATGAATAGTACTTATGTTATAAAATATAATACTTTATTTGATTACCTTACAGAAATCGCGAATAAGTTAGTACATAAAGGGGGGAGGTGTTTTATCAGAATGGTAAAATGTTAGATGGATATTTTCTCAGAAAGGTAAAAAAACAAATTAGAATATCTTATGATAGAACACTGTTAAAAGGATTTGCATTAAATTTAATGAACATGTAAATGAAGCAAATTTCAAGTATGTAAATTAAAACCAAATTAATGAAATTACCTGAAAATAAATGTACAAATAACTGAAAATTAATACAAATCTGCATTAAAATTAATGCAGATCTGCATTACAATTAATCCACATCTGCATTACAATTAATGCAAATCAGCATTACAATTAATGCAAACCTGCATTACAATGTATGAAAAATTGATGGAAATCTGCATTGTAATTAATGAAAATCCGCATTACAATTAATGCAAGTTTGCAAATTTACATTATAATTAATGCAAATCTGCATTACATTTAATACAAATCTGCATTACAATTTATGCAAATCTGTAATGTACTGTAAATGTACTGGAAAATTTCATCGCTGCACATTAAAAAAAATCCCGTAAACTGGAATTTCAATTGAATGCATATTTGAAATTTCTAGCAAAAGACGTTATACTAATAAAATTTTACTTGAAAACATTATTTACTTTGTTGAAAAATATTTTTTTTCTTTTTATTCAACAAATTATTTTTTTATTTTGCGAAAATAAAAAATTTTTAGAAAATGTAATAGTGCTACACAGTTTGTAGTGGAAATTATTTATTTTGATTCAAATTTTATTATATATTTTGCTTACCTCACTTTTTTTAATTCCAGCAACAATGTTAATTTATGCATATAACTTTTTAATATTATAAATTTTCGCATTTTCATTAAAGAACTTGTAACTTTTAATTAATCGCATTTTTATTATCGCAGAAAAAAACTTACATAAAATTTTCGACCTAACCGGGAATCGAACCCGCAAACCTTGGGTTACTACGCACGCACGCTATCCGTTACGCTATCGCTCGCTTGAAGAAGTTTGACATTTTCATCTACATAAGGTGCATTATCCATATTAATACAATTGATATTACATTTTCACTAACTAAAATATTAATGGCTTTTAAGAATTATTTATTTAAACAATATTTTAAGTAAACGAGTTCGATTTTATGTAAACTTAATTAAATTGATGTGAAATACCGACATAATTTTTGAACGTGTACATCTTATGCAAATACTAATAGAATTACTCAAAAAAATTTAAGAGTATAGTATTTACATATATGGAGCGCCTGACAATCCTGTTTTTCAAAAAAAAAAAAAAAAAAAAAATACTTAGAAATTATTTAATTAAATAAAAACCGCAATGCCGGTAAGTAGGAATCTGCATTTGTATAATTTTGATCTAGTTTTTAAACGAGCATATCTGATGGAAATGCTAATAAAATCACTCAAAAAAATTTCTGAGCATAGTATTTACATATACGGAGCGCTTGACAAAATTGTTTTTCTAGATAAACGTCTGAATATTAATTTCATTATTTAATAAATTAACTTTTCAAACATTGATTTGGCAAAACACAATTTTCACGCCCTCCGAACATACAAATACTATACTCAAAAAATTTTTTCGAGCGATTCTATTAGTACTATCATGAGATATACTCTTTGAAAAAATTGGATCAAAATGACAAAAATGCAGATTCCTACTTATTGACATTACAATTTTTATTTAATTAAAAAATTCCAAAACATTTATTTGGAAAAACACAATTTTCACGCCTTTCGTATATGTAAATACTATACTCAGAATTTTTCTGAAGCGATTCTATTAGTACTGTCATGAGATTTTCTTAAAATAAATTTAAACTAGATGCGATAAAAAATTTCTTTTTGATACTAAAATTTAAGGCATACTTAATTGTAATTCAATGTAAATATTCATTAAAGTTAACACATTTCCTGTAAAAAGTATATAAATTTTATGTAGATGCATTAAATTTGTCTTGCTTTAACAGTAATCTCTTTATGCCCTTGAGGGGGTATCTAAAAATAGAAAAATTTTCATTAGAAAGCTTTAGATGCCAAAAATTTGTATACAGACTCATAATTTTACAAAAGTTTAGAATGTAGAAAAGGCACATATTAGAAGTAGATTTATTTTAGAAAATTCATTTCATGGAAAAAATTGAATATCGAATTAAATTTATAGAAGATATTACTATCGAAAAAAATGATATAATTTCGTACGCTAAAAATGAAGAATTCCCCTATTATAGAAAGTTCACAGTTTCGAAAATGCTGAATTTAGTGGAAATTCAAAGAATCAATTATTCGAATTCTACTCTATAGAATGAAATATAATAATATGAATTTTAGAAAACCAAAATATAGAATGATACTTTTGGAATTTCTAGCTATTCGAATATATAAATGATTCGAAAGATATGAATGTAGAAAGGCAATACGTCAAAAGTTCAATGTTTCGAAAAACAAATGTCGAAGGTTCAAACTTTCGAAAAATTAATTGATAAGGTTTGAACTTTCGAAAAAAAGTAATTGAAGTTAAACATTTAGAAGGTTCAAACTTTCGAAAAACAAATTCAGAATGTTCAGACTTTCGAAAACATATGTACTATTCAGCTAGGGTAAAGAAAAAGTAATTAACGCTAGATTGTAAACTTTCGACATTTTGAGCTTTCGACATTTTGAACATTCGATATTTTTAACTTTCGACATTTTTAACTTTCGATATTATGAACTTTCGACATTTATCTTTCGATATTTTGATCTTTCGATATTTGGACCTTTCGATATTTAGACTTTTCAATATTCTGAACATTCGATATTTGAACATTTGATATTTGATATTTACGAGATTTTCAGCATTCTAGATTTTCAATTTTCGATCTTTTGAACTATCTAAAGATGCTATTAAATTCTATATTTTGATCTTTTGATATTATGATTTTCTAATTTATGTACAGATATTTTCTGTAGATTTCGTTTCTGTAATTTAATTTCTAAAATTTGGGTTTTCGAAATTATAGTATTCTAAAATTATAAATAAATATTTTTTCTACAAATTTACTATTCCTTAAAATTATAATTCGTAAAATCGAATTCGAACTTATAAATTTTCAACTTTATGAATTTCGAATTTCTTTTTATTGAAATTACAAGTTTTCCATTAAAACAAGTTCTGATAAATTACCTTTCTTTAAAAAAGTTTTCTATTTTTCGATACCCCGTCATGCCCTTGCATAGTAGTATTTATGAAAATGTTTATAAAATTAAAAGAACAATAACTTAAATGTAATTCTCAGTACTGGAATAGACTTTCTTGTTATATGTCATGAAATTTCATGTAAAATTAGTTAAATTTTTAATATCATCACATTAATTTTAATGCACGTGAACTGTATTATTTATGCGGATGCCCTGGTAGAAAATAACCCAACCAAAATGGCTTAACTGCAACTGTTGGCTAATCTTTTTGGCCAACGAATAACAAAAATATTAACGAACGGTTGGCCA
The DNA here is from genome assembly GCA_036365515.1 of Torymus aiolomorphi. NCBI lineage: Eukaryota > Metazoa > Arthropoda > Insecta > Hymenoptera > Torymidae > Torymus > Torymus aiolomorphi. Next base: position 18,490,592 of record CM070877.1, read on the forward strand.
GTGGATGGTGAACTATCGATAATTAAAAGCATCGAATGCGTGGACTAGGTCTTTGGGGTGGCCGATGACGATGTATAGGTGGTGCACTCCGTAGTTTTTTGCATCTAGGTGTCGGAATGCATTCTATGTGTGGTCTAAGTAGTCTGTGTAGCCGATGACTGAGTCTAGGTGGTGCGCACCGTAGGTTTGTAGCTCTAGGTGTTGGAACTTATCGAATGCGTCGTCTAGGTGTTCTGGGTGACCGATTACGGAGTCTTGGTAGTGCGCACCGTAGGTTTTTGGCTGTAGGTGTTGGATCTCATCGAATGCGTCTTTTAGGTGTTCGGGGTAGCCGATGACGATGTCTAGGTAGTGCGCTCCGTAGTTTTTTTGCATTTAGGTGTTGGAACACATCGAATGCGTGGTCTAGGTCTTTGGGGTAGCCAATTACGGAGTCTAGGTGGTGCGCACCGTAGGTTCTTGGCTGTAGGTGTTGGATCTTATCGAATACGTGGCCCAGGTGTTCGGGGTAGCCGAAAACGATGTCTAGGTGGTGCGCTCCGTAGTTTTTTGCATCTAGGTGCTGGAACACATCGAATGCGCGGTCTAGGTCTTTGGGATAGCCGATTACGGAGTCTAGGTGGTGCGCACCGTAGGTTCTTGGCTACAGGTGTTGGATCTTATCGAATACGTGGCCCAGGTGCTCGGGTAGCCGAAAACGATGTCTAGGTGGTGCGCTCCGTAGTTTTTGCATCTAGGTGTTGGAACACATCGAATGCGTGGTCTAGGTCTTTGGAAGAGCTGATCATGCGTTTAGGTGGTGCGCTCTATAGTTTTTGGTTCCAGGTGTTGGAACACATCGCAAACGTGGTGGACGAGGAAAACTACGGAGAGCATTACCTAGACACCGTCATCGGCTACCCCGACCACCTAGACCACGCATGGAATACATTCCGACACGTAGACGCAAAAAACTACGGAGTACACCACCTGACATCGTCATCGGCTACCCCGAACACCAGGGCCACGTATTCGATGAGATCCAACACCTACAGCCAAGAACCTACGGTGCGCACTACCTAGACTCCGTAATCGACTACCCCAAAGACCTAGACCACGCATTCGATGTGTTCCAACATCTAGATGCAAAAAACTACGGAGCGCACCACCTAGACATCGTCATCGGCTACCCCGAACACCTAGACGACACATGGAATGAATTTCGACACCTAGATGCAAAAAACTACGGAGCGCACCATCTAGACTTCGTAATCGGTCACCCTGAACACCTAGACGACGCATTCGATGAGATCCAACATCTACAGTCAAAAACCTACGGTGCACACCACCTAGACTGCGTAATCGGCTACCCCGATCACCTAGACCACGTATGGGATGCATTCCGACACCTAGATGCAGAAAACTACGGAGCGCACCACGTAGACTTCGTAATCGGTCACCCTGAACCTAGACGACGTATTCGATGAGTTCTAACACCTACAGCCACAAACCTACGGCGCGCACCACCTAGACTCTATCATCGGCCACCATTTTGCGAAGCTAATGAGCCATTTATTTGTATCAAGAAATCAATTTTCTTATTATAACATTTATTGGCCAACCGCAAGGCTTATTCCGTGATGAAATAAGCGGTAATTATTACCGACCATTGGTTAAATGGTTGGCCAAACCTTTGCGATTTGGTGAACGGATGGTGAACGGTTGGTTAGCATTTCTATCAGGGTGGTAAAGAAATTCCATGGATCGCTAGTCAAATGTAGTGCTCAGAACTGGAATATCCTTTTTCATTTTGTCATAAAATTTCATGTAAAGTTTATTAAATTTTTAATATCATCACATTAATTTTAATGCACGTGAACTATATTATTTATGCGAATGTGAATGAAATTCAATGGATCGTTACTCAAATTTAATGCTCAGTACTGGAAAAGCCTTTTTCATTTTATGTCATGAAATTTCATGTGAAGTTTATTAAATTTGTTTCATATTCACATTAATTTTAATGCACGTGAACCGCATGATTTGTGTTTATGTACATGAAGTTTAAAGCATGGTACTTTAAATTTAATGAACATTAGTTGATTTAATTATTCGTATAATGTAATGAAATATTATGAAATGTAATTAAATTTCGTTATCTTCAACATTAATTTTAATGCACGTGAACTGTAATTTTTATCATCATGTTCATTAAACTTTGTGCATAAGACATTAATTTTAATTTACACTCGTAATTTTCATGCAATACAGATATTTCATGTACTCGTACAATAATTTCTATGTACAGGTACAATAATTTTAATGTACTTTCATTAATATTGTATGGATTTACATTAATTTTATGGTAGATGTGCATAAAATGATATTTAAGTTACAAATTCATGAAAATTAATGCACGAGTGTACATTAAAGGTGCATTAAATTTAATGATATTTTTAACAGTGAAGGGTAAATTTTCCGAATGTTTAAAAATGTATAATATATAAAAATTCGAAAAAATTTGGCAAGAAGGCCATAATATCTTCATTAAATTATTTTTATATGATATGTCATGTCAATTTTTCGAATGCCATTTCTACCTAACGATTAAATTGTAGAAAATGCAGTGATTCAGAAAAGCTAAAATGTCGACAAATGAGCTGAAAATCGTATAGGAATGAACGTTTGAGATTTTTCGGAATTTTATTTTTCTAGTAAAAAGTATTTTTATAATTTCATGCAATCTGTTTTCAATTTTTATAGACACAAATTTTTCTGATATTTTCTTTTCGAAAATAATTTCTTGTGTATTCTGAATAACTCCTGTTCGGAATCAACAGTATCGGATTCGAAAAATAATTTAAACGATAGTATATTTTCTGAAAAAATACCCATCTAACATTTTACCATTCTGATAAAATACCTCCCCCCATAGCATAAATAGTTTCAACTTTATATTGGATATTCAATTTGGGAATGAAAGAGAATGAGTATTTACTACTCCGCTCTCTCCAGGTATTATTATGACTTTAGCATAAGTCTAAAGATTATTTAACAATTCTTGCAAGGTATTTCAACTTCAATCTCGCCTTCGCGAAAAATCATCAATGACAAACAAAATATAATAGTACATTGTGTAACTAGTGCGGCATAAGTTGTCAATACTGCACGAGCGTATAGCGAGTGCGATATGTAGCCCCGTGCACTACTGGCAACTATGTCGTACAAGTTTCACGCAATATTTTTATAAGTGCATGAAAAATGAAAGTGAGGACGTTTTTTAAGCTTTTAGAGGTTAGATACGGAGAGGGCGCTGCGTGTATGCTGCAGCGTGCTGTTATTTTTCATACGTTATTTTTCATAACGCAACGCATTTGCGTTACTTTATTATTCATTACGTAACATTTATAGAAAATAGCGTACGCATTGAACGATTGGTCATTTAGCACACGCAAAACTTTCACGCAATAAGTATGACATTTTCCAAGCAATTTTTTAACCAATGTGATTACACAATTTATAAAATAAAAAAAATATGGACAGACTAATAGCGATTACAATTGTTTTACTGCAATCCGTACTGATAATTCTATTAATAGGCTTAACATTATAATAAGTACTATAATATCTCTATATAATAACTCTGCCCTTCTATAATGTTGATTTTATTATTTTATTGTATTCAACAACGTCTTAAGTGTAGCGAATTATCGCCAGGGACGCTGTAGTGAAGTGAGAAGGGGCGGATTAGACATTTACGAGGCGCAGGACTAAAATGAAGTATGAAGATGAGACCCACTTGCGGGCAGCAAAAAATGATCATGTTGAGAACATAGATAAAAATTAGGGTAACTGAAGGTATTATTGCGATGTATTTTGTTAGGTTAGTTTCAAACTGATCGATCTCGTCCGAATGTAAACATATCAATCTGCGGTTTTTTGCTAATGAAACTTTAGTGTAGTATCTGTGTATAAAGCTATACTTTTATAGCCAAAAGGGTTTAATTAATTTTTGAAAAGAATACTAAAAGGTACATCTCTGTGCTGGTATTATTGCGGCATGAAGATATTATTGCGCAGGTATTATTGTGCCATGTTAAAGGATAGGGACGGTCGCAATAATACCAGCTGCGCATGCGTACTAAACATGTTGGTATTACTACGGTTTGGCGATTAAAAGTAAAATGTATACGTTATATTTGTGTTAAAATATTAACGATTAAGATATATTTAACAATATAAATGAATAATACGAGAAAAAATTAGGTCTAAAAGTATTATAAAGCGTAGTTTTCTGCGAAATTCTGTAAACGCAATAATACCTGCAACCGCAAGAATACCTTCAGTTACCTTATGTTATTATTTTTACAATTTATTATCACAAATATTTTTCCTTTAAGGTAGTTATCGACTGGTAATCGGAAGCAAAAGTTTCGTGGCAAGCAAGAGCTTGCCACGCGTGTTTTGTTTACGCTGGACAAGACAAGAACTTTTTGAGTGTACGGTATAACTAATCTCTCATTCTCGCTCTGTCTCTCTCGCTTACGCATGCCCTATCTCTGGCACTCACAGCGTGCGGTTGTGTTTCAACTAAAAGAATCCCACTTTGAATTCCAATAACTCGAAAACGGTGCCGCTAGTCTGATTTTTCTGAAAGATTCTTTCTTTAGTCGATGAAAATGTAATTCTATGACACCTCTTCCCATAACCTACGTATATAATCCAAACTTTGGTAATTTATATTTCGGAAACGGCACCGCTGTGCTCTCCCAAATTTGAACCACTGGTAAAGAATAACTCTATTAATCTACAGTTAAAATTTCAGAAACATTCCCCAGAGCACTGTTTACTCGACAACTACCTCAATATTTATACATTAACACCTATAAATTGTTAATGTATAATTCAAAATATTTTTTTGATAAAAACAAGCTTCTTTCTCCCAAAATCCACCACCCCAATCCCCTCAACATCTACCAAAAGATAACAGAGTACCGCTTCGACAACCATATATACAAATCACGCGTGACTTTCCATAAACAACCTCTCCCCCTCAACAGAACCTACCGCGTATACTTCATCAACTTATCGAGTCCCCTGCCCTTCCACCTCCTTCCCCACAAAAATATCACGTGTACATACACACGCACTGCGTGCAAAACCGAGACTCCTGCAATAAATTCTCGCGCGATAACCGCGGCATCCGGTGCCCCCCGTTCAGCCCCCCCTGCCACTCTTTGTTCGACACGCCGTGCGCGATCCGATAGCTGCGCAGCGGCGCGAGATGCTCGCGGATAATTCAGCGTGTGTCTCGGAGATTGCGGCGCCTGCGCGCAAATAGCTGACCCGCGCTGCGCACGCGACGGGCTAATTGCTTGGAGAAAGAGAGAGTGAGAGTGAGAGAGAGAGGGGGGATTAGATTAGATTATTTTATTCATACCTTGAGGTATACCCCTTCTGGTACTAAGGTATAAATACAAACATGGTAGATTTACATAGAGTTACATAGGATACTCAATTGCTTAATACAAGTTGATTTGTGAGTTGATGCGAAATACGGAATAGTGTTAAGAAATGTAATTGATGGTGCATTGAGTAAAAATATATTCAATGAATAAAAAAAAACAAAAAACGCCAAAAATATATACAACACAATACGCCACAAAGCAAAATTAAGCGCATGAATTTATGGATGAGTGGACGCTAAATCCTACAGTCACGCTCTGAGAATAGGGCGCATGCTGATGGTACTACTACCTCCGTGCCGCGTAATACCTTCTAGTATGACCCTATTCTGCCAATCTTGATAGTCTCTCTGAATTAGAGTGCTGAAGAGGTTTCTCTTGAACCGGTTAAGGTTTTTCAATTTGAACTGCGTTACAGAAACGGAGTTGAGAAGCGCCATTACTGACAGTGCGAAAGAGTTCCTGTGGGCTTCGGTACGTGGTGTAGGAGATTGAAATGCGGCCACGGGGAGTCTCCCCGATCTCTTTAACTCTTGGTTGGGTATTAGATGTTGAGTGAATCTTTCGAGGAGGTAGTCCGGGGTGTTTCTTATATTCTATAACGGTTCTATAACGAACCGTACGCAGGCTTTTAGTGCAACTTGGATTTTATCTATCTTCGTTTTATCGAGGTAGTTGTAGACTGCGCAGGCTTAGTTAAGACACGGGAAGACCAGGCTCTCTACAACTTCCTTCCTGACGTTTTGTGACAGCGCTTGGCAGTAGAATCGGAGAGTATATAAGGTTCCGTATACCACCCTCATGATCGACTCTATGGAAGGTATAGCTATGCATGTTTAGGCAACCGTATTTTAGAGTAGCATCGAGATATGTCTCTGTGACTGCCAGGGTATCGAAATTGGATTCATACAATCGGGCTTCCACTTAAGTGAAGTGAGTGGTAGTGATGAGGTGGTTTACATTTATATGACTGATATTAAAGCTAGCTTTCTGCGCTATCGAGGGGGTATTTCGGGTGTGTAGCCATCCTTTTCGCGGTAGTAGGCTTTTGAAATCGGACTCGCGGTGGATTGGAATTAGTGCTGACGTGGGCGTTTCACGTATAAAAACAACGAGGTTTCTCATCACGGGTCTGGTATAATTAAGTTCCTTAGATTTCGCAAGTGCAGCGCGGTGCATTTTATAGATGGATGGAGGCCACAGTGCATTTATGAACACTTTTGCATCCCCGCCATTCTTGAAAATAGTCTGCGCGCTTAAGGACTTGAGGGACGGCGCTTTTTTGAGAACTGTGTCTCTAACTACTGGTAAGGTGAAAGTAACGACAAATCCATATGTTGTAGGCGATGCTTGATCAGTAGTGGCATCTGTTGACGAGCCGGCTGGTCTCAAGTGTGGTGGAGGTTGGCGAGCTATCGTTTTCTATTCTCTCCAGTTAAATGCATGTGGAAGAGCAGTTGAAATTCTTCATAACTCGCTTTAACTGAGTTTGGAATCCCACTAATTAACAATTCGGAGGGATCTGCGACTCAGTTTTTCGGATGCGGCCGCTATTTCGGTTTTCACTTCAATAAGGCCCATCTGTTTGGCGGCTTCTGCTTTGTCAGCTCTTGTTTCCAGGGCTGCGATTCTAGAGGTATTACTTTGCAGCTTAGCATTGACTGCATTGCAGTGCGCCATCCATTTAAAAAAATATGACGGAGCACCTTGCAAATCGTCTGCGGAGAGGGTACCAACGTCGTTGCTTATCATGGTTGCTTTGTCTAAGATATACTCTTCACAAAAAGACTCAACTCTAGTAGGTGTTGGCGCACCGCCCTTCTGGATGACGAAAATAATGGTAAATGGCGTAGGAAGGGACGGAGAGAGTTCCAGAGGTGGACGCCCTGAGCTTGAAACGCCTTATCTTCCATTTTATTGTTCAAGGCCGCTGGTAGGTGTGGGCTTGTGCTCCATAAAAAGGCAGCCAATGTAGAATCTGCGTGAGTCCGTACGGAGCCAGTCCAGGCGTTTCCTGTCGGGGTTTATGTGCTCATCCTCCCTCCTAGCCCCAGTGATGTACCTCACACATGCATTACTCAATCATTGCACTTTCTCTCGCTGGTTCTTATAGATGCGTCCATGTATACCACCGTACAGTAGTCCAAGTGTGGTTGTACTAACGACGCGACTAATCTTTTGCGGAGGGTCTCGGTGGTGCATGACCTAATAAACCGCAAACTATATATAGGGCTTTATTGACTTTCTTTGTAAGTTGTTCAATGTGCGGTTTCCATGTTAATTTGATGTTGAGGGTAACACCGAGACGCACAACTTCGATACTAAATGGGATGAGCTCTCCAGACCGCAAGCCAATACCCTACAATTCCAACGAGTTTACATAATTCACACTTTTTCTTGAGCCAAATACAATTGCTTTGGTCTTGCCAGGATTGAGATGCATTCCAGACTCTCAGCCCATTCAGCCACCATTCGCGCCGCGCTGGATAGTCGAGCCATGCCCTCCAAAATTTTGTCCTTGGTGGTTTGTAGATGGATTTGGAGGTCATCTGCGTAAAATATAATATGTTTGGTAGTACGTCAGTCGAGTATGTAACGTAAGTCGTTTACGTAGAGACAAAACAGCAGAGGACCCAGGACAGAACCCTGTGGAACTCCCAGATTAGTCTCTAGCCAGTCAGAATTTACACTTTTATTGGAAATGACCATCTGGGTACGACCTTATAAATATGATTTAATCCACAGGAGAGCCAACCTGGAGAATCGCAGCTGGTGGACTTTGCGCTGAAGTTTTGTCGGGGAAATGATGTCAAAGGCTATGCCCATGCGTATGTCGTTGGTCAGCATAAGAAGTGTCGTCTCAGTGCTGTGGTGTTTACGGAAACCGGGCTGGAGAGGGTCAAGTAAATATTATTATTAAGACGCTCTCTGATTTGGTCGTAAGCAATCTTTTAAAGTACCTTGGAGAGGAAGCAGAGCAGCACTATCGGACGAAAGTCCGAAGGTGTAAACGAAGTTGCGCGCGATTATCTGCGCCCGCTTCCAAAAGCTCGGAAAAATTCCCTGTGCGAAAGAGGAGTTGAAGATTTTGGCTAAATATTCACCAATAACCGATAGAGCTTTCGCGATCACCTTTTGGGGGTCTACCCCCCTTGCCTGCGAGAGGAGAAGTGGGAAATGGCAATGGCTACATCACTCAGAACAACTGGTTTAAAAGAAAAACCCTCCTCATTTGCAGATAGCATGATGTCCATTGCATTTTCTATGTTTTCAAAGGGGATACGGAAATCCCGGCGAAGTCAGCATTTAACTATCCCCTGGTGTAAGGCCGTGGAGGTCTTCCTCTTTCCGCTTAGGTAGGAGGCCGAGATTACGCATTTCCTTCCATATATCCTTGTTAGCATCAAGAGCGTCAGAGAGATGTTTGTGAAGGAAGGAGTTACGCTCTTGAGCAATACGCGAGTCGACCTCGCTGCTGATGTAAACAATCAATTAATTTATTTATTTAGCCAGAGTAATACATAGTAATACATGTTATCGTTTGCTGACTACTACCCGTGTAAAAAAAATTAGTCTGGCACTGGTCTGGGAGAGGTCTGGCTAAACTAGTCTGACTGAAGTATGGCTTTAGTCTGGCTACGGCCACTATGCCAGACTTATAAATTTTGTTTCAAATAAGTCTGGCTAAAATGTCAGACTTTTTGCCAGACTTTTTTCGGTGAGCTTCGTCCCAGAACGATACTCTAGGTCCTGCAGCGTCAGATCAACCTCACCTCGAGATGCGTCATTTCTCAGGCGTGGAGCTCGGCGAACATGAGGCTCATACCCAAACTGTACCGGTGCCGCCGATATCGCAGTCATTATCCTCATCTTAGCCGCCGTCATCGTCGTCCCCACCGTACTATCGAGCGCTATTTGATGCTGCTTGTGTCTGGATCTGCTGCGGAGATTGAAGGCAACACTAGCTAACCTGAAAATATATACCACAAAGTATCTAGTTTTTGTGGTATACAAAAATATTTTATAGAAAGCGTCAACTTATCTGATAATTCTGCAATTGCTGTTCGCCGAGACCCGATGTATAGAACTCAATTCCTCGTGCTTTTCATTCTTCTGTAAGGTGCGCAGTCGTGAAGAATTCATAAAGTTAAATTCGTGTAGTGCGTTGAAAATATTTTGAAGTCCATAAACGTCGTGAAGCTAGTTCAGCTTTCTTTGTATTGAACATGTTGCTATGATCACATATTTGGGAAAACACATGATACGGCAATTTCATGTTGTTTATAGACTTCAAAATATTATTTCAATTTGGATTATGAATATCTTTCGCCGTGCATACCTACAGAGAAATTAAAAACGAAAGAAATTGAATTCGATGTCGAGCCATGGTGAACAGCAATTGCGGAATTATCAGATAAGCTGACGCTTTCAATAAAATAATTTTTTATACCACAAAAACTAGATACTTTGTGGTATATATTTTCAGGTTAGCTAGCGTTGCCTTAAATCTCCGCAGCAGATCCAGACTGAAGCAGCATTAAATAGCGCTCGATAGTACGGTGGGGACGACGGTGACGGCGGCTACGATGAGGACAATAACTGCGATATCGGCGGCACTGGTACAGTTTGGGTTACTCGTTAGAGTAGCACGGGTATGAGCCTCACGTCCACCGAGCTCCACGCCTGGGAAATGACGCATCTCGAGGTGAGGTTGATTTGACGCTGCAGGACCTAGAACATCGTTCTGGAACGCAGCTGACCGAAAAAAAGTCTGGCACAAAGTCTGGCGTTTTAGCCAGACTTATTTGAGAAAAAATTTATAAGTCTGGCAAAAAGTCTGGCATTTTTGCCAGACTTATTCAGACAAAATTTATAAGTCTGGCATAGTGGCCGTAGCCAGACTAAAGCCATACTTTAGCCAGACTAGTTTAGCCAGACCTCTCCCAGACCAGTGCCAGACTAATTTTTTTTACACGGGTAGACTTACATGATAAGTCTGGAGCAGCAAAAACGTCCTATAGAGGTAGTCTATGCGACCTGTACATAGGTCTGTCAATGTACTAGAACAATATTTTTTAGTTTGAGGAATTTAAGTGCCAATAAATTGGCAGTGGATTTTTTTAGTAGAGTATTTTATGCTGCATAGAGTGAATTCATAATATATAAATATTAGTTTTAAATAGTAAAGAAAACTGAAAAATAAAATTTATAAAATTGAAAAATCACCATAAAACAAACAAAAAATCGATTTTGACAAAAATAGAATATTGACCCCAATCGTGTAAGCAAAATCGGAAAAAATGAGCCCTGTCCGGTTCAAATCTATCGAGTAGATAATGAAATATCAGCTTATACGACCACACACACACACACACACACGTGCACATACACCCACCCACACACACACACACACACAAATCCATACGGACATTTTTTAAAAATAGTGTATTTCGATTCCAAGTTTCCTAAGCAACATTCCTAACATATTTTCTCCAAATTTTTTTTACTATCACAAAGCTTCCTCTAGAAAAGAGCCAAATAATGATAGCTGTCTGGTGAATTATTTCTCAAAATTTTTCCTCAATTATGAAGGCCAGCCTGAATAAAAAGTAAAAAAGTATACGCTTTACAGAATTTAGTGTAATCACAAAAATAATTAATCACGGTATTAGAATGATTAATACAAATCTCTTGAAATATCGGGGATTTATGCAGCTTTTTAAGAAAATGAAAAAAATTGTAATGATTATTTTTGTTGGAAGCAGTCTATTTAGACAATGCAATTTCAATTGCAATTTCTTTGAAACGTTATATTATACTATACTATTAACCATCATCATCTATTTCATATCGATTATTCCATATGGTTCATTTTTTTTCCACATCAATTAAACCTGAAAGATATATATGTCACATTGGTTTAATGAACAATTTCAAACTAAACCGTTTTACCTAAAAGTCTCCTTTACTCGAGAGAGCTCTTTAGGTCACGTATACCGCAGCTGTTCGCTCGTGCGCGATCTCGTTCCCTCTTTTCCGCGCCTGCCGTCCTAAAAAGCCCCTGATCATCGCTCATCGCAGCCGGCAAAGGACCCCGAAAAGAGCTCGTACCTACTCTTCCATCCTGAATCACAAAGCTCGCGCGCGTCATCATCACGCATCCGCGACGTCGCGACACACACATACGCGTCTAACTCGATCAATTAGCCTGCCAGACAGAGGCGAGCTCGGTACGCGCAGGTAGATCGAGTTAGGCCCATTCGCGTAAGTGCTCGCAGAGGCCCGTCCATTCTCCCTCTATACTTTTCGAGAAAGATGCGCTCGCGCTAACTCGTTTAAGTCCCCGAGTGCAGTACAACGACGTCCTTGCGCCTCTCTCCATCTCTTTTCTGACCTCCTAACCTCTCGCGGAGAGCGAACCCTTTGACGCGCGACAATGGACAATTACGGGACAGGCAGAGAGAGGCGCAGAGACGTGAAATAGATAGATGGATAGATAAATCCCCTCCCGCGCGCGCGCTCCATTAGACGACAATGGAGGCCGCGCGCGTTATTATTATAACGGAGCGGTACACGGGATGGGACGAATTTTCTTCGGAGAGGTGAGTAGTGCACTTTGTGCAGCGATGATGATGGGACTGGCCGATATTGTACCGGGAGGTTTGCGGCCATATGTATGTATATAGATATGTACGTGTATATGCTGAATGATTTCGTCGATGGAACAGGACGGCGTGTCGCTGTCAGCGTCGGGGATTGAGGGAAAGGCTTTGGACGCCGACGCCGCGAACTGATGTAGTGAGGCGGCGAGTCGTGGAAACTGAAACAGATGGAGGAGATGATTGCGGGATTTCGATTGTTGTCTACGCGAGGCTGGGCTATATATATAAAAAGGGGCTTTTTGCACCTCTGAAAAGGATTCGGATAATGGACGGAAATTTTGGAGGCTGTTTTGTAAGCTCAGAAGGCGTTCCGGAATTCCTAAGTGATTGGATTCTTGAGATAATTTTAGATTCTTTTGCTTTTGAAATGCTGTATGTGGGTGATGGAATAATTTATAGAATGCCAATGACGAGTATATGAAAAGATACTTTTTATCGAGGTATTTGTGAATAATTCGGAATGATGAAAATAATTGAACATTTTTATGGATTTCAACTTAAATTGAATCCAGAAGTATTAGATATCTTTCATTCTTAAGAAAGTTCTATGACTAACATAGGAAAACATAATTCAAGGAATCATTGGTATCATTTTTATTTTTGCTCCAATTTTAATTTGTAAAGGCTCTTTTTAATATTTGTGAAATCTCATTACGAGGTACCACGGGACGAATTAAAAAATTTTTAAAACCTAGAAAGTTACAGACAATTCTTTATCAAGTTGGGTACGAATCTGACATGAATTCGATAAATTCAGTTAAACAATTGCCTGTAACTTTCCAGGTTTTAATAATTTTTTAATTCGTCTTGTGATACTTCCTAATGAAATTTCACAATGAGCCTTCCCAAATTAAAATCGGAGCAAAAATAAAAAAGATACCAATGATTAGTTAAATAATTTTTTCAATTGTTGATATCTATTTTATAAGTACTGAAATTTTGTTAAAAAAATTTGTTTCCATTACTCGCAATACTTGCCTATTATATACTATATCGTTTCTCACCATGCAATATATGAGCAATCGATTAAAGAAAAATTTTATATTTTAGACCTATATTAATCATAAAACTCACTTAAAAACCAAAAATAACCAGTTCAGGTAAATATAATTAATTCTAATTTTAATGTAGATATTTCAATTAACCCTACAGTCGAAGTACTTAAGAGAAATGACTATATCCTTAACTTTGGGAAATTATAAAGACTGAATACCATAATCAAATTACGAAAAGAAATCTGTTATCGTAGCACGCAAAATTTTTAACACCCTTTACCTGAATAAAGAGGCAATTTATACTTCCCACTTGGGCCTGTCTTCCCATTCGACGACTCCATACCACGAAACATTGACAAAGAGAAATCACGCCTTATACAGCCGCACTCGCACATCGATATACGCGCGTGAATTAATTTCGCCTTCCCACCTCGCCATCTCTCTCTCCCACCTTAAAAAAGAAACGATCCTCTTCAGCGCTGCAAGCGCGCTCGCGAGACCGAACAAATTGCGAAATTTCATTAAACACATTCATTCGGTGCAGCTTGTGCGCGCTACTCGCGCAATTAATCAAATCAGCGCGAGCGCGTGCGAGCGCGAAACTTTAAGTGGACCTCGTCGTAAAGACAACCTCTCTCTCTCTTTCTCTCTACCTGCTGCGACTAAACTTTCATATCTCGTGTTCTCTCTGCTGTATAGCTCTACTGCACGGCGAATCAATTAATTACGAAAAATTTGCACGTCGAACGCAGCCGTGCAGCAGCAGCAGCGGCGCGCGTCTCGGCTCCATTAATAACCGCGAGCGAGCTGCTCTCCGCCAATTTTGCGGGCTCGAAAAATTACGACTTGCCTCGCGAAGAAAGTGTATGTGTGCGTATATATAGAGCCCCGGGCGATTCTCGCTGCACCCGTAATTAGAGATTAATCGGCGCCGGCGCGCGTCAATGTTTATAATATCGCGGGAAGGGTGCTGGGTGGTTTTTTTTTTTCGTTGGAGCTATGGCTGTGTGTTTATATATGCGTAGGGAATTACCGGTTTGGCCGCAGTTTATTTGTTTTCTCGGATGATTTTTCGCATGGAGGCGCTACGGGGGGAGGAATTCATTAAAGGTTTTAATCGTTTAATTTATGTAAGAGAGAGGCGCCGTACAGCCGCGCCTCGATCCTTGCGTAATGAAGTCCGAGGATGTGTGCGCTTAGTTGGCCAAAAATTGGTAGCAGGGCCTTTTGGTTTGTAATTGAGTTATAAATGTCGAAGGGTTTATGGCTTTAAAATGTATGAGATATTTTTTTCAGGGCTTCTAATTTATAGGCAATTTGTAATATTTTTCGGAAGGTATTGATGGTTTAGGTTAATTTGAAATACGCTTCCCATGTGCTCTCTATTACCTATTTTGTTTAGCTTTTTTCGCGAGTTTTAAGTTTTTTAAAGTTGTGCCAAATTTTTTAATAATATAATTATGCTTATGGCAAAAAAAAAAATCACTTCAGAAGTCTTTTTTAATGGTGTAGATACTTTCTCATGTATTACATGATTTATAGAAGTAAGTAGTATAAGAATAACTTGAAAACGTGTACCAAATTAATATGATTCCTACGTTGAGCTACGGGCATTGTTATACATTAGAATAAATTATAAAATTCAAGGGAAATAATTCAAAATTTAACTAGTTACATAGAAAAAAAAACAAAAGACTCGTTATCCTTTTCATTGTATCCTTCCCTATTTACTTCACTATATATACGAAAATTCCCAAGCCAGACGTGTCTCCTCGCGCCCCCGCACCGCAGGCAATTACAGCCGGCACACTCGAGCCCGATAGTTTATGGACCGCGCGTCGTCTCTCGAATCTCGAAAGAAGGAGTAGAGCGAGAGAGACTGCAGCACGGTACCACCACCACCAACGACGCGCACTTATCTCCTCTAAAAGGTCCTTCCGTTGCAAGCGAGAGAAAGAGAGGTGACGAGAGAAGGATCGCGATGCGCCGCAGATAAGTGCAGGCCCGATCTTTTAAGTGTTTAGCGCCTCGAGAGCCGACGGGATTCAATTGATCCTCACCGCCGCTGCTCGCGCCCGATACTATTGTCCTTCGAGAGATTCCGGGGACGGGAGGCTCCCGAGTGCTGGTTGGGATTGTATACGATGATTTCGAAGGTTTTTGTGGTTGATTGTTGGGTTGATTTCCAGGTAGATTATATATTGCAGTGAAGTGGGGGTTTATTTTATGTGATTTCGTAATAATAGAATTGTTCGTTAAAGTCAAAATTTATACAAGTAGTTCATTTTTTTTATTTTTAATTATTAAATGTTGATTGCATCTAATGGCCAAGGTTACTACCAATATTTGTTGTACGAGATGGTAAAAAATAAATAAAACAACAAATTTTTTTCACATTAACAATGTTAATGTGAAAAAAAAATCAACATTTACTTATCACTACTACCATTAGCGTCTTCATTAAATATTTTTAATTATTATTGTGCACGTATAAAACAACATTCAAAAGAATAATTCTTACGAAAAAAACATTTAGCGTCTTATTTTTAGAAAATTTTATGAAACTAGCAAAATCCAAACGCGCACGCGCGTACTATTTTGTTTTTGAAGTTATGAATACGTGTAATTTTTCATATTATGATTTCATTTTAATTAGTTTAAATGATAGGATAATCAGATAATATTTCAACACATGAACAATCTTTTTATTCTAACTTAATTTAATTATTTAGTTTTAAATAGTTCAGAGTAAAAATTCAGTTTCAAAAATTCAAATGTAGCGGAAGTAGCGAATTTTTGCACCTATTCCTTACAGACCAATCAAAATCAATCTTTAAATGCTTCACAACATCCGGCCATCGTTTTTTTAAGAGAGGATGGTTCGAGAAACTTTTCTTCGCGAATGTATTGTATTCATTTTTCAATTAATTTAAATATTAAAAATAGTCATTTCAGAAATTGGAAAATACAAATCAACTTGGCTTTGTTCAACATTTTTCTTTTTATCCTGCAATTTCAATTTTTTATACTCAGGTGTAAAGGTCCGCATAATAAACTAATAAAATCTCCAAGTTACAGCCTCTTTAGGCGATCCAGACATTACAAAAAACAAATGCATAAGTACGTTGTTTTCGTATTCAAATATAGTATTTTATTTCGAATCGTCCCATTACCGTATAATGAACAACGATCACAGGTACGTGTATTTTTATAAAATTTTCTTGAGAATACTACGCAAAGTTTCGAAAATAATTTCTGCCTTTATAGAATAATATAACATACGAATAAGTAGCTACGTCTCGTTCTTTTTACGTGTTTTACGTATGCGTTCCAATCACCATCGATATCCGAGAACAATACCAGCTTATCATTCTATTTATTATCATACCAGCTCAACTATTCCTATTTCCTGAAATCGCGAGACAATAAAAATCCTCTTCTTATACCTAATTAAATGTTTTGCGCGCCTCTGTAACAATCCAAGCATTTCCATTCTCTCTCTCAAGTCTTATGAAAATCTCCAGCCCCTCGACTCCTCGATACTTATAAAATTATTACCAGCTCTCTCTCGGGTAAAACTCTTGTCTTCTCTCTCGCATATAGCTTTTCCTCGGTCGAGGGCCTCGTGTCTTCCACATAACCAGAGAAAACAAAATGTAGGCGCGCGCACTTCCGCGTCCGTTGCCCTCTCCCCGCCGCGATATTAATTCTCCGCCGCAGCCGCATTTGTTCTGCTGACGACCAGCAGCCCTTTCTCTCGATCATTCATCGCGCGTAAACGCGATTCTCTCTCTCTTCCTCTTTCGCCGCGCGAAAAAAGAGGCCGAGACGACGGCGAAGACGCGCCAGCACTTTTCCCTCTTTGATCGCCCTCGCGTACAGTAGGTATATAACACGTATAACGCGCGCACTGCCCACTCGAGCGCGCGAGTTAACTCGGCTCTTTCTCTCTCGCACGGGAGATGAGAGAGAGAGAGAGAAAGCACAAAAAAACCGAGTGGCAGAGAGGGAGAGACAAAGGGCGAGAAGGAGCTACGTCGTCGCGGTTACCGAATGCCTTTTCCCGCGTTTTCTTTCAATTATTCGCGAGAGAGACGAGTTACAGCACGATTTCGGAGCCTCGAGTAGCCCAAGCTCTCGAGCGCTCGCGCCGTTTTTATTTCCGGGAAGGGCGGCGAGAGGAGGAGATATATCAGTGCGCCTCTTCTTTTTTCGCTGTCGCGCGCGTCTTCTTTTCGCGGCGCTTGCTCGCGCGCACTTCAATAAAGGGGAAAATTACAGCGACGGCAGGAGCTCCTTGTTTCAGTTCATTTCGAGAGAGAGAGACCAGGTACTTGGTTAAGGGGGACAAACTCGGAGACTCGCACAAGGGCCGTAATGAGCTTAAGAACTCGTTGGCTCGCGAGTATGAGAAAGAAAGAGAGCTAAGGTGAAGGAGAAAGAGATTCTTTTAATTTTAATTGAAAGGCACGAGTTTCGACAATGTACAGCGTTATTTATCCGGCCGCTTTATTAAGAGTCTATACGCCGACTGACGAATAGGAGAGGAACGAGAGGATATTGTGTCTGGCGATGATGAAGACTGGTGTTAATTGCGCGAGAGATGTAATTAATTGAGCCTTATTGCAAAGGCGCGGCGGCCGCTTTGTATACTGCCTACGGCTAGTTTTGAGAGAAAAATTATTACGATGTTGGAAGATTTTTTTATTTAATATTTTTTTAATTAGTTTCATTGGAGGTAATATGTATCGAATGCAATAAGTATGTAATAAAAATGTTGTTTGTCATATTATACGTCACAGAGTTAACTGTAGATTATTTACAAGGGCGAGCAACCGCTTTTTGTGCTAATTTAATAACAAGGTTCGTCAAGGGAATCATTAAGTTTTTAAGAGATGTAAAGTTACTTTTACAATGGCCCGTTGTAAACAACTTAAAAAAGTAGTTAAGAAGTTGTGTTTCCGTCGATAAGTATCCCTTAAGTCTTTTGGTAGCCCTGAAGATTTGCAATAAAATTAATTTTTATGAAATACATTTTAAACTTTGGCCATTCAGGGGACGCAGATGCTGCAAAGTTATAATGAATTTTAAAAGTTTATTTTCCCTTAATAACACTTTGTTACTCGCATTACTATCAATAATCCTCGAGGATAAAAAATACTTTTTAAACCGAACATACGCTTTTCCCCACAAGTTATGAGAAGTACTGATGATAAATAAATATGAACCGATAGATATCACTGCCTGTCAAATCTGTAGCTTTATTGCGCGACAGATGTTTCATAAAAATAAGATATCGGAGTGAGTTTCAATACCTCCCGATGGTTGCAGACTGCAGGAGCTTTTGATCGATAACCTTTCCTTCTATTTGGTTTACTCTGTGCATGGCGGCTGCACGTCTATAAAAGGAAATATATGGTGCTCGATACTCTTCCATATCAAAATATTATTTTGTAACAAGTCATAGATGAAATGTACTTAATATAGTTTATGGTATAATCAGGATATGAAGATACAAATAAATTTTACTTTCTAAAAATAATGATTAGAAAATATAGTTAAAAATTGTTATTGTTAGAAAATAAAATATTTTGTCTTAAATTTTTTTTAGAAGGTCTGATCATCTAAATAAGGATAAGGATCTACATAATATATAAGGATTTCAATTATATGGATGTACGTTGATCATTGATGGTATACTCTATATTGAAAAAATGGAGATATACCGTATATATAGAAACGCTGTAAAATCATAAAGAAGTGAACGTTTCGTAGTTTTAGAAAATTTGACTTTTCGAGTAAATAACGTTTCTATTCGCTTGTTCAATCTATTTTAAATTGTTACATACCTACACTTTTATGAAAATGTTTTGCACTTGTAGTATTTATTGCATTCCTCATAGCTCCCTTTCAAAATTCACACAATAACGTGCTTCAAAAATGTTTTGAAATATTTTTTATTTTTCGAAAAAGTATTCATTTGAAAAATTAATGGTCTGACGGAAGAGCCCCCTCAGTTACAATAAAATTACAGGTATATCTCTATTTATAATAGTAAAATTTTTGAAGCGCTATGAATCACTATTTTTTAATTGATTAACCACAGTACCGAAGAGTGGATTCCAAACCAGAATCGTTACTTTATAATCGAATTCAACGTAATTCTGTTACCCAACCCAGCAATGCTAACAATAAATGTACAGATTCCAGTTGTCATGCTCACAAAAATTTATTGAACAAACTATCGTATCTCTTATAA
The DNA here is from genome assembly GCA_036365515.1 of Torymus aiolomorphi. Lineage (NCBI taxonomy): Eukaryota > Metazoa > Arthropoda > Insecta > Hymenoptera > Torymidae > Torymus > Torymus aiolomorphi. The sequence goes on from CM070877.1 coordinate 18,509,952, forward strand.
ACTCGATAAAAATACCCTTAACCAAATACCCCACTCCAGTCCAGCAATAACCGTTCCCCCTCTCCAAAAAAGGGAGAGAGAAAAAAGGCGAAACCTACAAATCCGCCATAAACCTCGGAGAGAGACTCATCGTCGGCACACATCCGCGCGCGCAAAGCCGCAAGTGCAGTGCCGCCGCCGCGGGCCGGGCGTCTCGGCGGCGCGTGTGTCATATTTGCCGAGTCTCTCTCCGTCTGTATAAACTCCTCCGGCCAGCCCTATACCCACCTTCCCTCCTACAACCCTGTCTGCGTACACATACATACCCACGTGTAGCCGTAACCGTAGAGAAGGTGAAATTGCCGAGCGCTGAGCCTCTGTGTGTTATTGTTTCAGCGTGCAATTGCAACCAGCACGCGAGGAAGTGCCGCTTCAACATGGACCTGTACAAGCTGTCGGGCCGGGTGAGCGGGGGCGTGTGCCTCCAGTGCCGGCACTTCACCGCCGGCCGGCACTGCCACTACTGCAAGGAGGGCTACTACCGCGATCCCTCCCGGCCCATCACTCACCGCAAGGCATGCAAACGTGAGTATACACACATACGTCTGTCTGTCTGGCTGGCTGTCTCTCTTGGGCTGTAAGCGAGCGAGCAAGAGCAAGCTAGCAAGCCTTTATTAAAGTCGCCCGAGGAGGAGTTGCGCGCCGTATGCAGTCGGGGCTTTTAAGGGACACGGCAGCAGCAGAGGTGCGACGCCGAAAGCGGTTGTGCTGCTGCTGCTGCTGCTGCTGATGATGTGTGCATCACGCGCTTGCTGAGAGATCGTCGTGTAATTGCCGGAGATCTCGGGCGAATGGTGGTTCGGGGTTATATAGGTTCGATTGGAGAGAAAACTTTTGAATATGTTGGTTTTTATTGTAGATTTTTTTTTATATTGGATAGCTTTGATACATAACTGATTAATGTTTCTTTTTATATGATAATTAGGAGGCTTTTAATTGCCAAGTATTGATATTAACGTTAAGTTTAAAGTTTTGAAGGTTTGAAATAGGATAATTTTATTTATTTTATTTTATTTTAACATTTTAACGGGCAATAACTGCCCTTTACATGACATAGTATGATAGAAGAAGCTACATTGTTTAAGATACAGAGTATAGGTATACAGTAATAAATAGTTGTGAATTAATATTGTACAGAAATACCTCTTGGAGTACATTGGAGTGCCGCAATTGAAGCTGAATTATGAGCTACTTATGGGAGAATTTCATTTTAAGTTGTGAATTTTTTGTATAGACATTCGTTATTATACTTTGCTAAAAATCGACGTGCTCATTTTCATTAGAAACACCAATGATGTTATCTATTTAGTTATTTTGGTATAATAAGAAAACATTGCTAATAAAGAAGATTTCTAGTTTTAACAGTGATTTTTAATTTAAATACCGACACATAATAATCGCTTAGTAAATTAGACTTAGTAAAAAAAAAGATTAGCGTAATAGTCGTGATTAGAAAATAACTAAAATAGCAAAATATGTAGATTTTGAATATTTCCCATGCAACGATCGTATAATACTACATTTTAATTACTTTGGCTTTTTTTCACTGCAAAGTTTTTTTTCGGGTATACACTTCCCTTTGGCGCTTCTTGATGGTTATATTGTACGAATTGATAATTAAGGGCCTCGTGCGATCCATCAATGCGTCGGCTCGATTAAAATTCCAGCGTGACTCTCTGGTATTGGCTTGTCGCGTCGACATTAATTAGTTTTGAGCCTCGTGAGATATATTATCAATTATACACTTGCTTTATTTAATCTGAAACTATATCGTACAAGGGTTTGTAGCATGTAAAAAAATAATTTCATGAATGTTCCTGTAGAATCTGCAGATAAGATAAACGCTGTTACAGTAGTTATCATATGGAAAACTTATTTGTGATGTAAAAGAAATAAAAGCATAAATTTGCAAACTAACAAACAAAAATCGTGATATTAAGAGTAGAGTTTATAGTTTATATAGAAACAATATTTTTCTTGATTTATTATATTTATAATTTAAGCACATAGTACTCGAATACGTAAAAAAATCGCCTGCACAATTTTTCAGTGACACTTTATTGTTGGAAAAAAAATAATTTACCATTTTACTCATTGCTGAACGCATTACATTTTTTCTATTCAAAACCCACTTAATACTCGGGTAACCTTCCGCAATCATTAAGACACATTATAATTGTACAAATTTTATTTCCACCAAACAATGCATTCTTTTCGAACGAAACTCATAACCCCATCAGTAAAAAAGACATTACTGCCAATATCCTCCGACCAGCTACAATGACATTCCTCAAGGGAACATTTCGCCACACTTATTTTCCTCCAAACAGTCAATAAACTCGCCCTAACCGTCCTGCCCATTAAACCCAAATCCATTCCCCAAAAATCCCTTTCCTCAGCCTTTCTCTCCTCTCTCTCCCCATTCTATCCCTAATAACTTATACACCGCTAAACCCTCGCCGCCTTTATATCATACACACACGCGGCTCGCTCTCTTTCTCTCCATCCGAACTTTATCGAATAAATCAAGCGCGCCGCGAACTCGCGAAAGTGTATTAAGACGACGCGGCGGCGGGCGCTGCACACGCGCGGAAGAAAGAAGACGGCGAGGAGGGCGGCATTCGTCTCTGTCCCCTCCGCCCCTTCTACCGAACCCTTTGGCCCGGCGCACAAAGTGCTCTAGTCGCGCCCGCTTCAATTTATGTCGCCGGCATAATGCGCCACGTCGTGGTTGCGGTAGAGAGCAGGACGTAGGTATATATATATGGAAGAATCGAAAGTGCGCGGCTGCGGCGGCTGTTTTTATGGGTGTTGTTGTCCTGCGCTGCGGCGTCTTCGCCGGAGAGTTACGACGGCTGGCGCGAGAGAGAGAGAGAGACCGCCGTCTGCCCGGTCGTATCGATCTAGGAATCGTAAGGAATGTGGTTGTAAGAGGATGGATGTGCTGGAAGCGCGGAATTAGAATGCTGCGGAGTCGTGCTGAATTGTTGATTTTGAACGGGTTTAAAGAACGGGTTGGTTGTAATTGATTATATAGAAGTCGGAGGAGGAGTGGATTATTCTGTTTCGTAAGATTTTAAAGATACAACTGATCTATATATTTTATATAGGATCGTATTTATGAGAGTGTTTTTTTATATCTGTCTTTTCTTAAACTCTTCATATAAGAATATTATCTATGAAATATATTTTTTTAGAAGTATAGATTTACCAATTAAGTACATATAATCGTAGGTCTAGTAATTTCATTAAGAAACTAGTAATTATAACATTAGAAGACAATAACATTCATTTACTGAAAGAAATATAATGTCTTTGCATATAAAACGCGCTGCCGGTTCATTGTTACTTAACTTCCTCAAACTTAATGTTTTGGTTCATGGTGTTCTGAGCAATTAATCCACTGATTTGCGGATTATTTTTGCCATTTCTCGTTGCGTTCTTTAATATTCTGATTGTTTAATATACAAATTTTAAAATATTTTTTTTTTCGATATATTTTAAACCTGTATTTTCAAATGAAAAAGTTTTTAACGAACTTTTTGACTTTCGCGATTTCATTAGAACTACTATATTCTTAAACTCCTAAGCAAGTTTTGTGAAGGGAGCGGTCCTTGTCTCAGTGGGTAAGACGCTTGCATACGGAAACAAGGCTGCTCAAGTGATTGTCGGTTCGATTCCAGTCAGAAAAATCCGAAAAATTTTTTTCGAGCTAAAATTTAACTCATGGCTACGCTTTAGTTAGAAAGTTACACTTTTTAACATTTTAACAAAAACAGTGCTCTTTAAGGGCCTTGAGAATTTTTAACAAATATCGACGTGGGATTTCACCATATTCAATTAAAAGGACGAGATTCAACGAGGGAGACCTCTACATTGCAGAGAAGTAACTACTACCGGGTAATGTCATTATGAAATAGCTTAATGCTTCAAAAGCCAGTAAAAGAAGAAGAAGAAGAAGAAGAAGAAGTTTTGTGGAAAATTCCAGTTCTCTATGTATTGTTGTTAAAAACTATTTTTATTATTGAGAGCAATTTATATTTCTATTTGTTAAAAGTATTTTTTTGTGAGTGTCTCGAGTTGCGCGCACGCCGCATGTGTACCGCGGCGCGCGGCCTTCAACAGCATTTATCGCAACACTCACGAAAAATTCTATTTAGCAACAATGCATAGGGGCTTTTAAGAATATCGTAGTTCCAATCGAATCGCGACATTCGAAAATTCGTAGCACAATTTTTGCATTTGAAAATACAGGTTTAAAATTTTGAAAACAAATTTTCTAAAATTCACCATTTTGTTCAATAACAATCTTTATTATTATTTCGCTAAGACTTGCGACACTCAGAATGTCCCAAAGCTTATTCTGTAAAAATTTCAGAAAGAAATATTTCATTTGAACCCAGTTCTTACTAGTTGAACAGAAAATTACATTAAATTTTTTTCGAAAAAATTACAGTTTATTCGGGGTTTTAATAAAACTCATAAAGATGAAAATTTTATTTCGGGAAAATGCGAATGTCAATTTTTAACTTTTGCAAAGCGACTTCTAGAAACTAGCGCACTGCATTCCTCGTTACATTAAACGACTTATCATTTCTTAGAATCCATTAAAATAAGCTCTTTTTTATTTTTCGCTTACCATGCGAAAACTGCGTTAAGCGCATTAGCGCGCCCAGTAGACATTCACAAAATAATTTTCGTATTCATGATTTAAAACAATGTCCATTGTTGGATTAAGCAAAAGGAGATTACGTCTGAAAAAAATTTTGAACTGAAATTTTTATCCAACTTCCTAGTTACCCCTCCTCCCCGCTCTCTCCACCTTTTCCTCTCTGTCCCTTCAGGTCAACAATTTCCTCTTCACACAGCCTCTCAACTACATTTTCTCAAATCAGAGCTTTTATCGAACTCATTACAAGTAAGACTTGAGCCGCTACTTAGGAAGCTTCCAACCCGATCCTTTATACAGCCTCGACTCTCGACTTGGCGCGCAGCACCTGGCCTCGCGGATTAACTTTAAATGTCGATGGCAATCGGGGATATCGATCGCATAATACTTCAAAGGATTTCGATGATGAATAGAGGGACGACTTGTGTGCGCGCGCTCGCTGTATCTTGACTTACTTGCGACGGACTCGAGAGCGACCCTATTTTCTACTTAGAGCTTCCGCCGTCGCTGCCCGATAACGATCTCAGATTGATATTTATATATCTGTCAGGCTCGGTTAGGGGAAGAGGAGGTCTTCTCGGAAAAGAAGTCCCGAGGTGTTGCTACGTGAACGCTTTGCGCGCGGCGGTAAATTAAATTTTGAGTAATGGCGCTTCATTTGGAGATAATTAAGCCGACGATTGTATCAAAGTCTGAGTCAAGGTGATGTAAATTAACTCCGGGTAATTAAATGTTTTCGTTCTTTAGAGAGCTGCAGTTTATTGTTTGGTATTTTTTTCAATCAGATATATCATGCCATGGTTTAATTAAAATGAGAAAATAGTTGCTTTTTTAAATGTAATTGTTTATAATTTATCTTAAATTGATTTAAAAAAATAGGATTCTACACTGACAGAAAAACCCGGGGAAAAATTCCTATGTTGCTCTTGGAAGTTGCCCACAACTGCTTAAAATCGAAAAATTTACTATCTTTTATATGAAAAAGTCCAATGTCACAAGTAAAACTTCCTATGCCAGCATAGTAAAAATTAACACGTGGCTAATGGAACTTTATCTTTTGTACATTTTCCCAGGCTAGCATGGTAAAAATTGAGAGAGTTTTAGAATAAGAATTCACACGTTCAATCGTAAACAGCCCGCGAGTGCACGAAAAGTTGACCTCTTCAATGTCAAAATAGGAAAGATTCAGACAGATACATGTCAACAAACTCAATCCACCTTGGCAACATCGAGACAAAACACAAACGCTAAACGCAACAACTGAATGTGCCGTTCTAATCCAATATACTTGTTTTTATTTATTTTTTTTTTTATTTTTTATGATGAGACAATTTTTAAAATAATTGTTTATTTGTAATATTTTTAAGGAAGGTTGTGAAAAACTATTATATCGAAAATACAAATTCATTAATAAATAAATGAGCTTGTTTAATTTAAGGTATTGGTAATATTTATAAAATGTTAAACAATATTCTTAATATATAACATTTGTAATAAATTACGCTAAAATAGAGAATAGTATTATTCGAGTTAAAGCATAATTTGTTATAAAATTAGCGCGCATATCTTACGTTTGGGGATATACAAGTTCCAAAATTTTGTAGGACATATGTCTTTATAGGTAAGTGGTTAGCGCTCCCGACTACCGTGCCAAGGGTTCCAGGTTCGAGTCTCGATGTCGTCAAAAATTTTTAATTTATTTAATAAATTTTCTTTAATCATGTTTAATTCAAAAATAACTTCTGTATTGTCTAAATATAATAATTATGTGTCTGATACTCGCTCCTCCCCCACTCCTAAAAAAAAAGATGAAATAATTTTTTTCGCTCTTTAAAATCAGTTATAAAAAAATTCCCATGTTAGACTTGGAATTTTTCCTACGTGTATTGCAAATTCTGCTAAAAATCCGACATATGGTCGAGTTACGATTCCAACATGGTAATTTTTACACGACAACATAAGAATTTTTACCAGATTTTTTCTGTCAGTGTATTAAATAAAAATCGATTCAGTTTAAAACTATTTTTTTTATGAAATCTAAATTTCAAATGTTGTTAAAATAATTTACTTAAAAACATTTTTATACATGAAGTTACAATTTAAGCACCATTAAGACTTTTTATAATACTTTTTTTAAACATTGTAACTGGACCCAAAAATTCGGAATGTATTTGTAACACACTTACAGAACGTAAGACGCAGTTAAAAATCTCTTCGAAGCTCTCATTCCATGCATTCATCCTCGTAGATCAGCATTCATTAAATCCCGAGGTCTCGCATAACCGACGATCAATGGAGATCGAAGCAGGATATCACCTGCTTCTCCTCCTTTTACACACATATACTTATCCACTCACACCCACTCTTACCTACAACATAAAGCTAAACGTGAGCTCGTACCATCCGACAGCCGGCTTTAATAGTCATTTTCACCGGGCACGTGCCCATTATTATACACATACACACGCGCAGCCGGTGAGTAGGAATTGCGCAGCAAAGGACACGTAGGCGCGCGCGCAGAGAGCGAGAGCTTACGTCTTAATTTCCATCTCTCGGGCTTAAGGAGACGACGACGGCGACGACTCATCACCGGTGCGGCTTGAAAGGCGCGCGCGGGGGCGGCGAGACGCGCGTTTCTCTAGTCGACGCGCGCGCAGAGGGAAACGGATAAGCAGGGAGTGGTGCTGCTCCCGTGGGAGCGACTTTTGTTTGCTGCCGTGTTGCGCGGCTGCCGCTTTTTTTCCGAGGAGTGAATTTGCTATTGTTTTGAGTGGAGAGTGAGAGAGATGTTGAGTGAAGGGAGAATGAGACTTTTTGAGAGTTTAGAGTCGTTTTTCAGGTGTGTTTGGTTTTAATGATGATGATGATCATGATGTTGTCGGAGAATATGGCTTTTGTAATCTTATTTGCATGGAGTGTTGTATTATTTTAGTGTGTATAATGAGTAGTGTATTGAATGAAATTTATAATCTATTACTGAAAAAGGATATTATATATTGTTACTGAACTTTTGTACAACTACCTATCACATATTATATTGAATTTCTTAGTTGAAGATTGAATGTTAAAAAATATAAAAGGTATTATTTATGCTATAATTTCTTATGTGTTTCTATAGTGCAGATATGGTGAAAAAAATAATAATAATCGTTTAAAAATTTGAGAAACATAACTGTAAATATTTAATGGAATTTTAAGTAAAAAATTTAATAACCTATTTTTCGCATTAATACGTAACAGCAAAAATGTAACGTACCATTTAATTCATATTTTATTACAAATAAGAGCACGCGGCAGAAGTGAATAAATACAGCGATTTATCGCTTTGTAAGTGTCATAGTACAGTGATACACTTGAGATTCAGTTTCAGAAGCAATAAAGACGTGATGTGTAATTCAAGAGTGTTAAATTGCTGTAATTTATGGCATAGCTACCCATTTAAATTCAAAGCTTTGAACGATGCAGTCTACAATATCGTCTAGGGGTGAACCAGATTTTATTCACTACCAGTTATATGATCTATTACTCTTGAAAAATAAAAAAAGAACTCGTCCTCACCTTCAAATTTAATCTTCGCCATCTACAACACTTGTTGTTCCTTTTTTTTTTCATTTAATATTAAATCCGCGGCAATAACATCTCGTTCTTTTATTTCCACTCTATTTAGTCCTTCTGGCGCTTTAAACGCTTAAATGACCATCTAAAAGGCCATTTCACTGCCTTCATAAAACACGCGAGGAGACACGGGACACGCGGCGTACGCGCACGCGCGCGATAACGATCCTAGAAAAAACAAATTAAAACGAGCCAACCCTCATTACGAAACGAACCCGTTATACATCCCCGTGTCCAATAATCGCCTACATATATATATACTCGCTCGCACGAAAAAAAGAAGGAACAACAGCAACGAGCGGGCAAACTGCCTTTTGCAAAAAACCCGCGCAAATAGCCAATCCCGAGGTGGAAATTCGCTCCGCATTATCGATCTACATCGGCATTCTCCCGCTCCTTTTGCTCGTGTGTGCGCGCGCGCGAGTACGTGAGTGTGTGTGTCCGGTATAATAATCGCGCGCGCGCATCTCTCTCGCGTCTTCCATTTCGCGCGTCGCGTCTGTTATCGCCGGCCGGCATCTCCTCTGTGAGAGCGAGAGGGGAGAGGCTGTAAGAGAGGAGCTGGAAAACAATGAGACCGCGCCTCTCATAAATTTTTAACACCTCGGATCTTATTCAGACGACAATTATACCGATAATGCGCACGCGAGGGGGAGAGAGAGAGGAGGATTGTCGGCGTGAGGTGGTATTTTAGGAATGCGAGGCGAGAAATGTTGGGTTGGTTCGTTTTAAAGTCTGGATGTGGTTGTAGTGTAGTTAAGCGTGGTTATTTCTGGAACGAGAATAACGTTAGATGGTAAATGAGAATAGTAGCGTTTTTTATTGAGCTTTCGTATATTTTTACGAGATTGAAGATAAATGCGGTGAATTATATATGTCTCGGATGATAGTAAGAAAGGGAACTTTGTACTGCTAAGTCTCTCATATATTATATAGGATAATGCTATATTTTTGTACATAATAATTATATTACTAATAAGGAACTGTCAAATTGTAGAACAACTTCTTAATGTAATTATTTTGAAAACAGTACACTGAAAAAATTTTAGGTTGTAGAAACCATAATTTCGATTTGCTGTAGTAGCACTATATATCTATACAGATCATTTACCCTTACAGATGGCTGAAGCAGTTTATTTATTTGTATAATGTAACGGTATTATTAGTTAGATGCGGAAAATGTAAAATCCGCCGCATCAACCGCATATTCACAATCCGCTTTTGCGTATTTCATCTGTATAATCCAGTGTATTTATTAATCGAAATTATTTTAATGAAAAATATGTATGTATGCCGAATCATAACCTATTTAATGCTCCGATAAAAGAATTAAATTACTTTACAATTCAGCGAAATTACCAAATACTTGTCAATTTATAATCTAAAAAAATCGTCTCTTGACTAAATTATAAGATTGAAAATGAATAAGCTAAGGACTTCTTAACACAATTGCCTCGCTCTGGTCGCATAATGGTTTAAACGTAACCATATAGTTACAGCTCTATGATGTAAAAAATTTACACAAATACCAAAAACGGATTACGTTTGTCTATAGTAAATCTCAAGATAAATCTATTAACATCGCACATTTTGTCTAAACCGTTACATACTCGTGGCTGCCAACGAACAGCCAAGATTGTAAGCTAATAATAATAAGATATGCAGATAATGAGTTAGGCCTCGATGTATGAGCCCGTTGCTCTGCCTTTACAAGGAGATTCAACTATATGTACGCTTCGCGCGCCCGTATTTTTTTTCGCGTCGCTGTAGAAAACTCCAAATTTGGAAATCTCCATTAAGGCTCAGGCGCTTGTGTGCGCTTCTACGGCAATGTGCGATTTTTATCGCGAGCTGCTGCCTACATACTGCCGGCGCTGCTGCGAATTTAAGGATGCCGGGAAGCCGAGAGATTTTTTTGAGGTGATAGTTGTATCGAGCTTCTTTTAGGATTTGTAAAAGAATTATTTTTCGCGTTTCGTGGTGTTATCGGGACTGATTTAATACGTTGAAAGACAATATGTGATTTATTATATTATATTCTTGGCTATATATTCTTTTTAATTTGCACTTTGTATGTAATAAATCGGTAATGTTAAATAAACGAATTGTTGCGCAAATATTCTGAAATATGGAATGATGGAACATATATAAAAGGAACATATATGAACATATATAAAAGTTTATTTTAAAATATATAACCGATTTAATCTGAACCAATCGCTTTTATTGAAATTCTCCAACTGTTGGAAATGTAATATTTCACTGTACATATATGGTACAAGTTATCAAACAGTTGCCTATCTTTTTAAATCAATCCTTTTAAATCCACCTCCATCATCCCTGCACTGTTAAAAATTTTTTGAAATTCTGTAATAAAACTTGAAAATTTTTATTAAAATTATTGGAATTATTTAGATTAAAATTGTATTAAAAATGCAAATTTCCATTAAATTTAACTGAAATTTAATACAAATTTTGATGTTTTATTACAGAAAATTTATCTTAAACTTCAGAAAATTTTTATCAGTATGGTAGAATTGTTAACCAGAAGCTATTTTTCTTTTCGCAAAAACGAACATTGCTTGTATTTCATAATTATGTACCATTCCGAAATAAATTATGGCATTTACACTTCATAAAATATGTATTTTAAGTAATAGTAGAACCTTTTGATGAATTGTATTATTTTGGCATTATGATTTTTGCTCAAAATGCTTCCATTTAATTAACATGTTAGCTATAAAATATAGTTAATTTTGTAGAACTTTTAGATGAATTATATTATTTTTACATTATGATTTTTGCTCAAAATGCTTCCATTCAATTAACACGTAGCTATAAAATATAGTTAATTTTCTACCAGGGATAGTTCCAAATGCTTATCTTATCTTTCGAGACTAATAAAACACAGTACAATAAAAAATAATTTTCACAGCACAGCGAAACCAAAACCAAAACATTTTCAGTCTAGCCGGTCCGCCATCACATCCAACCCTCGCACCCGTCCATTTTTCTTCGCAACAGCAATAGCAACAATTGCGCGAATCCCTCTTACTCTAACCAAACGTCCGAACAACGCTTCCGCAAAATCGAGGCCTATGACGTAGTCGTCGGCCAGCCGCGACCTCCGCAACGAACAAAACCAAAACAGCCATATAGCTACGATTCCCTCTCTCCGAAACCCCCAAAACGCTATTGATAGCAAAAACCACCGCGCACGCGTACATACAGGCGAGCCTCTGTATATACATATACACGTCGCATATCGACTGTCACTCTGCTCCGCACACATAATATATAGGCTCGGATTTCCAAGCTCGCGGCGGAAACGCCGCCGCGCACACAGAGGCGACTTGGCGCGCGAGTGACCGAATATCCCCCACGGCGGACTCGGGTCAGAGCAAACACGGTGAACAAGGGAGGAGATGACAGGAGGAGGAGTTCAAGGTGGCCGAGGGATGAATGAGTTATGATTGAGCGCGTGGGATTTTTTTTGCTATCGCGCTGGTCGGTCGGTTTTTATTGCATGATGAGTGCGGAAGTGCGCGAGAGATTGGGGGTTGGAGTTTAGTCAATCGTGTGTATAGGTTTTAATGTGGTTTTATTTAGCCTCGATGGGGTTGTGGGGAGACGTATGATCTTTTATGTTCAGTTTTTATCAAAAAACTTGGAAATACTTATGTTTGGTTGTTAAGTAGTAATTTAATTCATTTTTTTATGATATATTAAACTTGTAACTTTTTATAAATTTGTTTCACATTTTAGGATAAATTTGATATTTTACGTATACCTAGTTGTTGACAAGAAAGTGTTACTAAAAAGTGCTTTACAAAATTTGAAATTTTCCCTTCAATTCACATGCAAAGTAGTTGCAGATTAAAGTTATACGATACAAGTAACAGAAAGTTCGCTAAAATTGTTAAGCTCCCAAAAGAGCGAAACCAGGTCGCTATTTAGCATTTCTGTATAAAGACTAAAAGCTGCAAAGTTTGACACCAATGCTTTAACACTAAAAGCGAGCACATAAGTTTTAAATCGACTTTTAAAATTACACTTTTAATTTAATTCAGTGCCAATTAAAAATCGAAAATGAACCATCAAAAGCACTTAATATATTATAATTTATATGCGCGCAATTATACAGCTCACATGATCTTTTGATGAGTTTAATTGCCATTTAGCAATAATTAACAGTGCAAATTATAACGTATGGTAATTATTTATTGGTAAACTTTAAAATGGCAATAAATATTAAATAATCATCAAAATTTTGTAATTATCCATACATTTAATATCATCCTTTCAATAACCCAAAACAAAATTCTCTAAAACCCGCAGCGATCTACAGTCTTGTCCCGCAGCAGACAGACTTTGCTCGAAGAATCCTCTCCCATTTTCTCGCCCCCGCGCAAGGGGTTAAAGCTCGCCTATATACATACATACATACATACATACATACATACATATATACACACACACACACACACACACACACACACACACACACACACACACACACACACACACCTAACGCGACGCGCGTCGTGCGTGAGTCTCGCAAACACGAGGGGTGAACACTGGCTGCGCGCGATTTCCTCGTATATTACGTCAGTAGATCCACGGGATTATCAAAAGTTCGGACCCCGCGCGCAGTCTCGAAAGCGGGGGGCTCTCTTCAAAGCCCCGGCGGATTCGCCGAATTAATTATTTCGAGCTGTGCGTGTCTCCTCTGCGAGCGGCGCGTGGGGGCGAGAAATTCGTCCGCGAGACGAATCTCGCGCGTTTTGCCAGGGCGTAATTAAATTTTTCAAAGGTGCGGGGTGGCTGTTTTCTTTTTCGCGGCTGGTATTTTTGGACCGTGGGATGACATTCTTTGGATTGTTGGGAATTACCGTGATTGTTGTAGGAGGGAAGTAGGTGAAGGTATTCGTTTAGGGTAAATCTGGTGGCCGAGCAATGACAGTTTACGGAAATATGGGCTGATTGATGTTTTATTAGTATTGAATTTAATTAACGTTAATTAGAACGTACACCACTTATACCAAATAATCGGAACAAATCTCTATAACAATGCAATTAAATTATTCTCCAGTATAATTAAAATGAGGTTATGTCAATTCATTTCATTCTGTATCCAATTTCCATTAGAAAAGTAAATTAATTGACGGATAGGCAAACTATTACCTCCGCGCTATGAAATCATTAAAATAGGTCGCTACGAGCAGCACTTGATCCAATGGAAAAAGGCAACCAAGGAGGTTTCTAATTAAAACCAATCAGCCGCGCAACCTACGAGAAACTTATAGGCACCCTAAGACCCACACTTGCCACTTTTTTTCCCTCGATCAGCGAAAAATCATCGACCCTCTAATGACCCAATTACCCTACTTCCGTCAACCACCACACTCTCCCCATCGAAAAGTCGCCTGAAACACAATTTTCCCTCCTATATATACCGCGCTCTCTCCCGCCAAAAAGCGCAAAATCGAACGCCTCGTTCTCGGCCTCGTTGCCATTCACGAGTTCATTCTCTCTCCCTCTCTAGCGTACACAGACTGCCTCGCGCGCTCGGAGGCATATCGCGCGCATAAACGTCCACGCACACAGCAGCAGCGAGCGCGCATATATAATTTGTACGATCTCGCGCAGCGCGCGCGAGAATATTGCCTGCCTACAAAGCTCGCTCGCTCGCGTATACGTTTTAGCATATTCATTACGTTCCACTTAGCCGGCTGTGCTGCCGCTGCCGCTGGAGGCTGGCTCAAAGCGTGTACGCCGCTTCTCAGTGTCAAGTGATTTCGCTCGCCTTTGGCTCGCTTTTTGCGACGACTCTCGTGCGTTTGTATGTATATATATATAAGTGTGTGTGTGTGTGTATGTGTGTGGAGGCGTAGAGCACGGCTGAATGGGAAATCGAGACTTGCCGCGGCGGTTTGGTTTCTCTTTGTCTGGCGAATATTGCGTGAGAGGTGAACGCGCGCATGTATATCGGGATTTGTGTGTGGACGAGTGCGGCCATAATGGAAGCAGTTCGACGGAATGTGTGTTAATTAGAGAATGTTTCGTAGTAGCCTTTTAATTTTCGTTCGGGAGTATATAGTGTTTGCGTGATATATAGACTGGTACGTATGAATTGCGCGTTTTACGCGTTTCTAGTTGCGCGCGTCGAACGCGATGGAAACGCGAAATATTGGATTAATCTTTGCGTTTGGCAAACACGAGAGAAATAATCTCGGCTTTTTTTGTATAACTGCGGATTTTACGTTTGTATTAGGAGGAGTATTTTCAATATACGAAATATTAAAAAAATATAACTTTGACTGATGTTTTTTATTCGATTGAAAAAAAAAAATTGAATAGAAGTTAATAAAGTTCAAAGGATCGAGGCGCACTTATTGCGTATAGTTGTGCAGTACTGTGCCGTACCAGCGCACGTCAATGAATCAAAGCGACAGGCAGGAACTGGCACGCGTGTCGATAAATGGATCACTGAACATTTGAACTAATACCCCGCTAATAGGTATTCCGCGTTCGAACACGAACGTGTGTGTGTGTCTTGTACAGGCATAGAAAAACGAATACTATGAGACATTGAAATAAAGTCTCGTGTAGGAAAACAAGGCCGAATAGTTTATAATGAACTAGAGGTATACCGTTGGTCAAAATCTGTGTCTAATTATTTCAGATTTTGCATATTCTTTAATAAAAGATTCTTTTATAGATATTGTATTAAAGTTCCAAAAACCCAACAAAATTAACTAGCGTCAATCCGAAACAGAGTAAACAAACATTCATACCAAGCCAAAAAGTTAATAAAGCGCCCCTTCATCAACCCCACGCCTAATTAACCGAAACGGCCAATATTTCAAACCGAACGCACCGAGCCGCTCTTAATTGAAAACCCAAAAATTTAATCCCCACCTCCGCACTCGCATAAAAGACTATCACCCCTCGCCGTGAAAATTACACTTTCCCTACTTCTTCAGGCTGCTACGCGAGCAATTAGCCTCTCGTCCCAGACGCACGACTGCTCTGCAGCCTAATAATCGTCCGCGCGCGACTCGTTTTTTCAATTTCTTGCGCCGCTCGTTTAAGGGACGACAGGATCGCGAGATAACGTGACTCTGACGCGCGTAAAGACATTCATGCCCCGGTTTCTTTTTTTCGCAAGCAGAGGAATTCGCGTTAACGTAATGTACAGGCTATGCGTTTACGGTAATGAACGAGATTTTTCGAGCGCGACGGGTGATGATGTCGTTACTTTGTTGCTTTTTTTCGTTGAAAGTTTAACAAATAATGGCGCGAGTACCCTGGTAGAAAATAGACCAACTTCGTTGGTCAACATGATAATCAAATGGGAGCATTTCTACTTAAGAATAACATTAAAATTTAATTAAAACTATTTAAACTATTATATTTTAAAACATCTACAATATAATATTTTCACCTGTATAAATAGTTATTTTTCGTCGATAATAGCAACATAATCATGGTGTGACGTTTTTAATTTCAAAATTGACCAACGGTTCGCCAACCGATGGCTAGCATTTCTACCAGGGTAAGAACCTGGTGCTTTAAAGTATTTTTAATGGGCACGTGTGTTTTATGTATAACTATATAAATTAATTCTTTAATAATATAGTCTGTTAAAAGAATAATAATTTTTCTTCTATATCGCCTTTTTCAATTATAAAATAATACGACTAGTTTTGCAACATACAGCTATCAAAAGTATTCCAAAAAACTCAAGTCAAAGCTAATTATAATAAAAATTTTTAACATAAAATCTCAAGTCCACATCTCAATAACACGTCTCATAATACGCTTAACTTTATATATAAAACTTCAACGTCCTTTTACTATACGAATCCATTTTTGCCACACACATAATTAAAGATCGCAATCCGGCTTTCTAAAAAACCTTATCTCCGCGGATTACGCGGCGCTTTACATATTAATAATCCGCGACGCGCGCGGTGCCCATTATTCACCCATAGGTGAAAAAATCCCGTCATCGCGCATCAGCCACTCTGGTATACCATACGTATACACCCATGTCTTTCTCTCTTTCTTACTCTCGTGTACGATAGCATCTCACACACGAGCAGAGGCCTACATCTGATTGCGCCTACCGATCGGACGATTCCCCCCGACTCGCGCGCGAAAAAGTCGGCGTACCGAGAAGAACGAGAGAGAGAGAGAGAGAGAGAGAGAGAGAGAGACGGGCGTATCTAGTTACACCAGTTTCTCTTACTATATACACCTCGCGAAGATGAGATATATACGCGCGGGCTCCTTTTAATTTATTCGCTTTCGCCGCTCGCATAACTCTCTTAGCTTAGCCCACCCCTGCGTTCGAGGTGGGCTTTATCTCGTTTTTCGACGACGACGACGCGACGTGTAACGACTTTCGAGAGGGCATGTGATGGTGGGAGGACGACGGGCCGCAGCTCGTTTGGACTTTTCAATAAGAGAGGCCCGGGGCCGCGCGGGTGGGGAGACGCGTGTTTTCGTGGCTAATTAACGATTTTATGGTTATTGGATGGCCAGTCCGCGGACGATGGGTTGTTTTACAATGTCGTTCGGCGGAGCGCGGATATAGGTCTACCCTCGAACGATTGCTGATTGTTTACAATGGTGTTGTGCGGGTTTAATTGCTAGTAATCGCAGGTTGATGGTTATACCTTTGGAAATTATTGGCTATCTATAAATTATTGTTTCTTAATTAAAAAATTGACTCGTACTGTGTCGACAAACAGTGGTTTTGTTGCTTTTTTATTTTTACAAGTATATATTATATCGTGTGTATGATTATCGTTCCAAGAAATTCTTTTTCAAACACTATAGGTACAGTGTGATATACTAGACATTGCCTAATGATATCGTTATTCTACTTAAGTAAATTGTTTTAGGATTTAGATAAATAAACAGATAAACAAATAAGATAAATAAATTTTTTAGACGCCTACTTCTTTTAAGGAATAAAAATAAAACACTATACTTCTGGGGTGGGTATCAAAAAAGCAAACGTTCACTTTGAATTTGTAGCAAAGTATGTAATTTTGCGAGCTCGAGCTCCGTTATTTCCATGTGACTTTTTCAACTCAGACGTGTAATTAGAATGTGCGAATCGTCGAATGCTAAGAAATAATAAATGGAGTACGATTGAAATACTTACATTCGAATCTTCATTGTTTGGATATGGTAAAAAGAACGAATATTTTGTATGACGACGTTCGTATAATCAAAAGGGCAAACCATCCATCCAAAAGATGTAGAATATTCTGAACGTCGAAAATTAAAATGTGTATTTTTTAACATAATTAAAATAATTATCAGCTAGTAATATCGTTAAATTCATTATTAACGACGAGTATCGTGCACTATCAATTAAAAAAATACTAATTTTCAACACGTCTGAGTTGAAAAAGTCAGATGGAAATAACGTAGCTCGAGCTCGCAAAATTAGATACTTTGCTGCAAATTCAAAGTGAACGTTCGCTTTTTTGATACCCACCATACTTCTGATATTGACTTACAGATTAGCCATTTTTATATACATCTGCTTGCGCTACAGATGCTCTGCGCATCAATGGTCTTGTACATCAAAAGGCAAAACAAGATGAAAAAAAAAATTTCCCCAAAGAACATTTGTCTCGCGTGAAAAATATAGATATATATTCACGCATTCATCGTAGTGATCGTGAGCTCGAGCAAGACAGTTCACTCCCTCTGTCTCCCTCCTTCGAAGCGGTCGAGTTTGCATCGCCGGTTCCCATTAATCGGATTACGCCAATTACTACCGATGAGGTCGACCGGCACAAAAGTATACGCAGTATACTACTGCTACTATGCTACTACTGCCACTGCATCGCCACAACTCTCTCCCTCTCTCTCTCTTTGCCCTCGAGAACTCGCGCGGGCGCAAAAGCTCCAGAGCCAATTAGAAGCTGCTAAGGAGCTTAGAATCGCAACCGCGGAAAAGCGCGATAGGGCAAAGGGAAAAACAGCAGCGAGCGGTGGATATGTGTTTCTCCTCGGCATGCTCGCGTACTTCGTACCGCGACACTGTCACAATCCGATTTTAGGCGCTTCAAACGTCGTCGTCGTTGCCACTGCTTGACTTTCTTTTTTGCGCTGCTCGTGTATGTATACGCTGCCCGCGATACGTCGTCGCGCAATTTCTCTTTGCTCTTGTGCGTGCGCGCTGTCAAAATAGCGCTTGGTGTATATGGTTAAACGCCGGGGCTTTATTTTTGGGTAGGTATTTGCCATTATCTTTTGAGTTTTTTTTGCTTTTGTAGTTTTTTTGCTTTTGTAGTTTTTTTGCTTTTTGATGCTTTATAGTGATTAACTATATTTTGTCCATCAAAATTCACAAGACTTCTGATGTAGATGAAATATGCTATAAGGTTAAAGCTAAAAGCAGCTTTTACATTGTACCCTTTTAGCGTGGTTATAATGATCTTTATTTATATTTTTACGTATAGTAAATTATAATGTCTTCATAAAAATTCCTAATGTAATATTTGATATTACTTTCTGTAATGAGTTTCGCAAAGCTAAAAACGAATCCCCTAAAAATACACTAAAAAAATAATCATCACGCGCAATGACTTACATTCTAAAACCATCATCCATTACCGCCCAGTCATCAACCCTCCCTATATACCTCTCTTAAAAAAAAAAAATCCTTGCGCCGCCGCGCGCGACCCTTTCGGTCCGCCGGAAACCTGAAAAATTGACGAAATCTCGCCGGGCTCGCGTCAAAGGCTCCCTCGCGGCATTGTCGAAAAGCAAAGACCCGAACTCCCCCTTCAGCTTGCTTGCGCAGGCGCGCGCGCGCGCGAAAACCGTGAATAATGCAACGAATGCAATCGCGCGGGGCTCTTTCATTCCGCGAGCCGAGCGAGCGAGCGCGTGCCACTGACCCGACACCTATCGATTTAGACGAGCGACGACGGCGAGTGTGCTGTGCGTGTGTATACATATACGGTTAGGGTAGCAGAGGAGTCTGACAGATGGGAGAAGGCAGAGGGATGGGAAGGTGTCTAGGAATGTTGAAGCTGCTATTTTTGAGGGAGGGTGTGGGAGGGGTTGGGGAATGGATGTGGGTGATCTGGGGGTTTTGAAGGAAGGGATGCGTGATGGTGCTGTGCGCATTTTTCGGTTGAAAATAGTAGTGGCGAAGTCTGAATTTTCTTTAATTTTACATTTTTTTATGCGAGTTTACAGTTTATAAGGAATCCCCGGGTTTATCTGGTCCGTTTAATGGAATTATGTATACAATTAATAACAGAGGGAGGATAAAGTCTATTTTCTGGCAGTTTTGAATATGTGGGATCATCCCACCGATGTAACTTGGGTCAGGCAATAATGTTCAGATCACTTCGTAGGGGAATCAACTATGAATCAGCACTTAAATCAAACTGTACGTTACATCACTTTTTAAAATTGACATAGGGTTTTATTTTAAAACAACGTATTAATAGTAGATTAATGCACCTATAAGTGAGTAAAGTAGGCTGTGTATACCCGTGAGGGACTTTATGCCCGAGCGAAGCGAGGGCAGCAACTCGCGGACGTTCATAGCCCTCATTGCTCCTGAGGGCAATATACAACTTTTTCGCTTGCCCGACGGAAAGTTATTTGTGCTCAATCCTTGATTTCAGAGTTGAAAACGTCACATAACAGCACTCCTATAAGAAACTGCGACACTTATGCTCGTGTGTCTACTTTTTTCTTGATTAGTGCCGCCTACAGTGACTTGCGGCCCGAGCGAAGCGAGGGCAGTAACACGCATATATATTACTCTTTAACAAAAACGTGGGTCTGAAGTTCACATCATTGGAGTGCAACAAAATAATTTTTACAATTAATTAAAGTTATTAAGCAATGGAAATTTTATCTAAATCTTTGCTATAAAGTTATTTGATACTATAAAACAATAAATCTACACGCACAATTAATATTAGTTATTACAAACTTGAAGAAAAATCAAATATTTTTTTATTCGTTGCAAACTTCAGACCCATTAGAAAACTGTCCCTTTCAACTTTAAATTTTCAATTTTTCTTCTTTTGAGTTTAGAGTGTACACAATGTACTATAATATAAACTTAATAAAATCTTATTCTTTTCATACTTTCTTTAGTTCCCCAAGAATCTCACTACAGCACCATCAAGAATTTTACGCAATTTAAAAGTTCTTTAGACTCTCTACATTTACGGAAAAAGTAGAAAGTACAAGACGCCTATATACACATATTTCACCATAAACATTTTCTTCTACAACACCTTACATACAAAACCCTACACAGTAGCCTGACAAGTTCCCTTTCAAAACCGCACATTGCACTCTCTCACCTTATACTTCCAAATCGCACGATTGCGTAAATCGCCGACGCGACCGTCACCCCGGCTTCATCAACCTCCTAAATCACGCGCCTCTACTTACCCATACACCACCGTCACTACACACACACACGTGAAATCTAAGATTCGAGAAAATCCAGACACGTACTGGTGCGCGCGCGAGCCGCTTTGATTTTCGCCCCATAAATATTTACACACTGCGCGCGTGAAAAACTCGCTGCCGCTGCTGGCGACGGGCGACGAAAATGGAAGCGCGGGATTTACGCCGTCGCCATTTTTCCGCGTGTACACGCGCGCGGCGTATAAACAAACGTGTAATCGCGCGCATAATTTAGGGGAGGTCGAGCAGAGAGAAAGAGAAAACTGGCACTTTAAGGAAAGCGATACGTCTCGCGCGTATACATATAACTTACGGCTCTGCTGTAGCACACCCTGTGTTTAACTTTGTTTCGGTCCCTTTGTTTCTTTTATCTCTTTCTCTCTCCTCTCTTCGCGTGTATACCGCGTGTACGTCTTCTGTGAAGTTCGCTCGAGGAGTCGTTAAGGAGGCCGAAGTGTACTTAGCGGGCAAAAATTGAGCGATTTGAGGGGGAGGAGGGGAGCACCTTGCCGGGGTAACAGCTTGGCCGCGCGCGCACGCTGGGCTCGCAAATTATGAGGCGTTTCGGACGTTTAATTGGAGAGCTGCGAATGTGTACGTTGAGCTTATTAGACTTTCTGTACGTGTAAGTGTAGCTCGCAGCTTTTTCTCACCCAGCGGAGGATCGAAATTCTCTCACATTAGATTAATGGTATAATTTGCGCTGTGAGGGTGTACTTTGAAATTTAAAATAAACATCATTTTTTGTTTTAGAGTGTATTGTTAGAGATGTAATTTTTGCTGATACAAATGATGGCGATGCATTTATTACAAATAGGAATGTTAGTTTAGTATTAAATTTCTTAAACTATTTGTTGAAATGATTCGTATAAGAATAAGGTTCTTAGTAATTTCTCTTTGTTCAATATATTGTGGTTCCTCCTTATCATTACTTTTGACGATAAATATTAATAGTTTTAAGATTTAATATACTTATGGTCTAGACAGATGACTTAAATTTTTATATTCTCATTAGAGATAGATGTCCATTTTCCCACAATTATAGCATTACGAAACGTTGAATCTTAAAAGAGACTAATGCTGCAAAGGAATCTGAATAAAAGACACTCTTCAATTGTTCCTTCGTCGTCTGCCAGCTTAATCGGTACTAACTTTTTTCCTTATTCCTCTTGAATAAGACTCGAGCAAAAGATATTTATACTAATAAGAACGTTCAAAAACTCCCAACTACCAGGTGGACATTTTAAATGCTTTAGTTTTCTTTCTGACTTTCAAATCATCATACATAATTTTCGTTAAAAAAATGTTTCTAGAATCTAGTTTATACACGTGAGAAAGCACACTTATCTCTGATTTTATAATTTTGCTTTAAAAAAAAAAACCATCTCCTTAAAAAATACAAAAATGTTTAATCACTCCTACCACACAGCACTTCTAAGCAACTATAATTTTTACCCCTCAATCAACAATCCAAATCGACACATTTGCCCGCTCCATAGTTACACCTCACACTCATATCCATCTGGTCCTCAAACAAAGACACTCACTCCGCACTCCCATACACACTGGCTGTACTATCAAGTTTCGCCCTATTACGCACCTTTTACGTATTTATTACCGAGGGGCGGCACTTCTCTCGCTCTCTCCTCGTTTTTTTTTTCTCCCCGCAACTCCTCTCGAATTCCGACGGGACTTGGGGTCCATCGGCACGTGCGCGACGCGCGCGCGCACTCAACTTGTCGTCGTCGTCGTCTCGTGCGGGAGGAGCGAGGCAATTACGACGACAGGTCCCCGAGTTTGCTTTTTTCGGGCGCTTTTTTGTCATCGCGGTGTCTCGCTCCCATCTCTCTTTTTTTCTTCGCTCCCTGAGGTTTTGGGCGCGTGTACGCACCGCGGCGTGTGATTTGGCGCGATGAAAAATGCTCGTCCGCGCGGTGATGGGGAAGGTTGTGAATGTAATAAATTAAGAACCGGCTCGTTTTTTTTTTTAAGTCTGCGGTATGAAAATCGTGAGATTCCTTTTTTAAATATGAGAGGAATAAGTGGTGTATTTGGTATTTTTAAATCGTATCTTCAATCTTTATGATGGTTTTACAAAAATTAGTGGACATGCGATTTCCTTTTTTTTTAAATCAAAACTTTGAGTTAGGTTCTTTTTAATTTTTGACAAACAATGACATTGAGTAGTTATGAATTATAATATTATTAAAAAAAGAAAAAAAAATACTTTTAAGACTAGAAAATTAGATTAAGAAGAAATTAACTAACACCCCTTGTGTATTATTACCATACCAATATTGCTCTGATGATTTAATCAGATAAAAACATAATGTAAAAATTTACATACAAAGTATAAACGACATTTTTATTGCATATCATAGAGAGTTCCTGATGTCAGTAGCATTTAATGTAGTTTGATACACTTACACTCGAAATGCATCTGATATACACACAAATGAGATACTGGCTTTAATTGAAAACATTGCAATCAGGTTATCCATAGAGTCTAAACTCCGATTCGTAATTATGCTAAACGATATTAATATTTGCTCCGCGTCAACTCAGTGATTGAGCGACTCTAATTGAATTAAACCCCTCCATGACGTATTGAGAAGCATATTTTTCCGATAAACCGATAAATACGAGATTTAGCCAGTATAACACACATTCGTAACGCGCACTACTCACGACATAACAATTAAGTTAAGACCGACGCTATCGGGCGAACATCTATGGGATTTTATGAAACTCTTATATTCGCGCGCGAGCACGCGGCGAAATGCCATATTATACAATAATTAAAAGAATTTAGTTTCCGCTAGCGGAATAACAAATTAACCTGTCAAAACGTCGAATACAAATTGAGCTATTATACTTAATCGTCGGCTCGCGCTTGGGAACGCGCGCAGCGGCGTGCCCGAAGTAATTCCGCGGAATATCGAGCAGTGAATACACTCTTGCTGCTGTGCTGAGATTCTGCTTTTTCAATTTATGGCATTACCTTTAATTATGGGAGCGGTATTATTATTCATTGGGTGTAGATTTATCTGATTTAAATACAACTTTCTTGGGGTTTAATAAGAATTTGAATATCTACAAATGCTTGTTATATCGATAATAATTTAATAATCCCTATATTTTTTTATTATTTAACCATTTATAATTAACCCAAACGTTTTTTAAGGAAATTGTTAATCATATTAAAACAAATAAACAAAATAAAAGATAACATGTTATCCTCAAAATCTTTTTTTCTTGCCCATATAGCAGCATTTTACTCGTAGTCTTTACTCGCAAAAAGACACCATAAAAGGCAAAAATGCCAAGTGAAAATCACGAAGTAAACAAGAGGAACCTTTCTCCCTCTCTCTGGGATAAAGACGTGTGCACCTTCGACCTGACAAAGATGCTCGAGCGATTTATCGGATTCCGACCTCGAGAGAGGCGAAATTCCAGGTCAGCCAGACCCAATTAAAGACCACGCGGCGACTTGAAATATTTCCGAGACGCTTGGCGTTCAAGTGCCACTGACGCGACCTTCGAGGATCGCGGGTTTCGGATCTCGCGACGGAGAGGCCGAGAGAGAGAATTCGTTCGTGTCGACATGCGCCCCTGTCCAAATACCATAAATATCGCAAGCTAAGAGATTCTGTGGTAGTAGAGTAAATCGTTGTGGGATGTGCACAGAGCAAATAGAGGGAGATGGTAGTACAAGCGTGGGTTGTACTAGAAATTATTTATCATTGTACAATAAAGGAAACAAAATCTTGGTTCATAGGTTTCTAGGACATAATAAGCATACAAAATTATACTTTCTTTCGTTCCTTTATTTTACTAATATTTATTACATAAAACTGTATTGTTAATTCAAACCAGGAAGATTGCGTGTATTCATTTGATTTCGATGATTATATTAAATAATTCTATATAAATAAAGAGCTAATTTATTAGCTTAGAACAGTTTTTATTTTGTTACTACAAACAAGATAAATTTTACTTTGCTAATTCAAAAATTGAAACCTTCACCAATTCCAATATACGTAAGAAAACGAAAGTTCGAGGAACACGATAAAAAAAATCTCAACTCAAGCGCGAAAATAAAGCCTCTTCCATTTTTCTCGAAACTCCCGATAGAAAGCTCTCGCGCGCGCGCGGAGAGCATCACCGAGCGATAAATATTTTCGCACTGCAGAAGCTGCGCGATGTTTTGTCTCGATGTATGTACACATACGCGCGCGCATCTCTGATGCGCCGAATTGCGACGATGTTCAGATGCTCGTCGGGCCATTATTCACCGCTAGCGCGCACTTTCTCCTCCGCGCTCTTTCCTCGTATTTCCCCGAACGGCGGAGCTTGTCGATATATAAGCGCAATCGCTACGCGCGATCGTCGTCGGGTTTGTATTGAAAATATTTGGAAAGCGAATTTTTGGGCGATTTTGCGGAATGCCAGGATTTTTGATTGTGTAAAATATATAGTTGTAGTAATGAATGAGGTTGTTGGTTGTAGGCGAGCGATTGAGTTGTTAGGTTGTCAAATATTTCAGGCAATCGTTTAAAGGAAAATATTTGACTTGCGTGTATAAATTTGTATTTAATTACAGAAAGTTTTAAACTTTTATTATCGTAGAAAATTATCTTTAAGAATGTATACAAGTAGTTTTGTTCGAGAAATATTTTTTCGAAATTTGAAAAATAAAACTTTCTTTTTGGTCAAATTTAGAGATATCTCCACTACCAAACGCTAAACTGAGAAAAATGTTCTAATAAAACTTTCGCGTCTCCGTCGCGAAAAGCACCGCTCCGAATTTCTCGGAAAGGAGCAATAATTCGTTCCGGAGCGCTTCTCGTTTCAATACATAGTAACGTCGGGACATATACTTGCAATATCAAAATAGTTTCTTTGTTTTATAGTAAAAATTCCTATATGTTTAGTAATTTTATTATATGTACCTAGAAATTTCTTCCTCCTATAAAGGAAGCTTATAATAGTAAAATTTTAAGTTTCATTAAATTGATCTGTCATAAATTGGTTAAAAATTAAGTAAAGGAATCAGTGCATCAAGTTTGAGGAAGCCATCTACCAATGAATTGGCATCGGTTTTACTATGTACATAGCAATTTTTACTATAAAACATAGTAATTATTTTAATATTGCAAGTTTGCATGTATCATAGTAATTTTTATTAAATCATTTTTCACAATGTATAATTAGATACAATCGACAAATTCAGCCTTTTTCACACCTAAATAACCAGCCGCATCATTTTTTATTGGTCTACCACATAACCCCGTGCAATCTACAAAAGCCTCCGAAATTAAATTCAATCTTAAACCCGGCGAAATCCCACCACCCCCGTCAACTTCTTCGTACTCGTAAAAAAGATAGACCCGCGCGAAA
Organism: Torymus aiolomorphi; assembly: GCA_036365515.1. Lineage (NCBI taxonomy): Eukaryota > Metazoa > Arthropoda > Insecta > Hymenoptera > Torymidae > Torymus > Torymus aiolomorphi. The sequence continues at coordinate 18,536,149 of CM070877.1, forward strand.
TCCCCGCAGCCTACACATTCCCCGAAATCGTTAGCCCCCGAATCAATCCAATCCCAAACGCAGTTCGCATACGTCGCTACCCCTCTCTCTTTCTCTCTTCTCTCGCGCAATCGCGCCACTCAACCGCGTCGCGCAAACCTCAATCGTTTCGACGGATCGAGCGAGATATAAACGTATACCACGGCTCGCCGCGCGAAATACGATCGGACGGGTCGGGGGGCCCCGAATCACGCGTACAGCAAAGCCTATACACTCTCTGGTTGTAAATAAACCGCGGCGTGCGTTTATAAATGCGCAAGGAGAACGAATGCGACTTCAAAGAGAGGCTAATCCTTGCGTGCGGTGCCACGCGCGCTCGTTATTGGGTTTCTGATTAGGCCGTGGGTTTTGCCGATGGCCACGCGCGCCTGTGTGTGTGTGGGGTAGAAATAGAATCTGAGGTTCGGGGATCGAATTCGGGTGAATTTTTTATGCGGAGATATTTCCGGGGTTGATAATATGGTCGATTGAATAAGAAAAGTTGGCGGGTTTGGTTTAGGAATAAAGGAAATTTTCTGATTTCTGAACAATATTGTGTAATATTTTTTGTATAATAATAACTGATAAAAATTTTGTTGGTCATTTGTTAATAAACTAATAAAAATGGTACTACAACATTTTGGTGAAACTAAGTAGGGTACGAGTCCTTATTAGTGTGCCATGAAGAGAAAACATTTAGTTATACATGAAATACAGAGAGCGATATCATTTTTATTTCCTTAACTAGAAATTTAGTCAAAAATAGTTAGACTTTTTCTTTTCCTCGTGGTATTTTTAATATATAAATATACGTAAAATAAAAAATAATGATTTTGTCCCTATTTGTGTGCCCCCGATTTGTGTCCTTATGTGTGAGCCCCGCATTAATATGCCCTTTGAAATTATTAAGAGAATTATAGGTTATGGTTCTTCTAAATTCTGAAAGAGATGGAGTACACGGAGCGCTCATTTTAGCTATATAAAACTTTCGCGTCTCATAAAGTTATTGCGTGCTAATACATCATACTGTTCGCTGCCACAGGAGTAAACAATGCTTGCGTGGAGAGTAATGTTACCATACCAACTGTCGAGCGCCTATAGCAAGAGGTTCATACCACGATGGTATGAGATTGTTGCAATCGAGGAGTTGCGTTTGGCACCGTTGCACGAATTCCATATTCTATAAAGTTGCTGCTTTCGGCGCATGGGTGTATCTCCTACGGTAGCGCTGCTCTACTATGCTAGTCAAGTATAACAAAAATTGATGCTTCTATAGCGCAAGATCCCGTACTATCATAGCTAAATTGAGCTCTCCGTGTAGTAGAAATTTATTTTATGATTAATTTAAAATTTTTCAACGATAATTAGGGTTAGTGATCAATTTTAATGGAAGATGTAGTCATCACGTCCAAGCTAAAAGAAGGTTAGGTTGGGGCTCATGACAACACACACATGCGGACAAGTCTTAAAAGTTGACCCTATTAGTGGATTTCACTTATAAAATAAAGAAAAAGTTTTAAATATACTTATTTTACTGATGTATTACTAAATAAACTATTTTTATTGCATAACATACACTTTATTTAAAGTAAATAGTTCTAATAAGCTATATTCACTTAGAAAAAGTCATGATTTCTAAGAGTTTTTCATAAGAGAACACGATAAATTTCGAGAAATCGATAGATGATTTTTTAAAAATGTGTAAACTTATGCTTTAAAAGTTTTTAAATACAATCTCTTTTGTTTTACAATATGGAGAAATACTTTAATTTTACTATAAAAATGATTTCATTTAATTATTTCCATATACTTTTTTGTGTGAATAGTTTAACTAAGAAAGCACACAAATAGGGACAGGCACACTAATACGGACTCTTATCGTAGTCTGCTATCAAAACATTTCTTTGAAGTTGGTTTCTTAAAATTAAAGATTTTTTATTTTATATGAGTAAATACGTGGTTAGACACATTTAAATAAATTGTTTAGGATGCTGAAATAATTTTTACTTCCGCAAAGAGGAAGCTTTGTATTTTCTTGGTTATTGTTATAAATATCTTTTACAACATTTAAAAATAATTGTTTACATGAATTTCAATACATTATAGATTCAGTAAATCATACATAGACGATTGTATACCATGAATATACGTAATTTGAAATCTCCGGAGTTACCCGGGCGCGATTCAGTCTGATGTCCTCATTTAAATTTAAAGCTTCGAGATGAGTTTTCACCCCTCTTGCCAACAACTATTAGCCTAGAATACGTAACTTTTACGAACCGGAGATCTTGTTCCCGAAATTTGGCAGAAGTATCAAAACTTGCGCGGGAACATTAACATGCAGATTAAACTTGAATAGAGAAAAATTTGTTAATTACTTTTACGTGGGTATAATCGAAACTTGTTTTGTCATTAACATTATTAATAATAGCTTTTAATATTTCTTACTTCGCGCTTCACACTATATGAATAATAACCAGAGTCACTTAACAAAACTAACCGAAAGTTTCAAGCAAACCCAACAATTGGCAAAAATAATAAAATAATATCACCCGACCAAGTATATCGTCCTTTTCCGTTTTCCACTGCACTTCTCATACTCCGCACTAAACCCTAAAAGAAAAAAAACGAACCGCGCTTACACACCGCATAACCGTAACCATAAATCCACTTAACAACGCCATTAACGCTTTCACCCACGGTATATGTACACCCGGCAACAACACCGGTAGCACATACACTTCGCAGCTCCTTATCACCGCTCGCCTTCAATAATAATTCGACGCCGAATCAATTCGCCGCCTTATCGCTTCCCAATACTTCAGGAACTAATAGCACTCCCCCCTGTCCCCCGTCTTCGATAAGCAACCGCAACGGCCGTCGCAAATTATATCCTCTCTTGCGCGCGCGTATGGCACTCGTAAATACAAGAGAGAAAGTCGCGCGTCGTCGTGGTCGCGGTTCATCGATCATCGGCCTAATGAGCGAGCGCATCGCGGAGGCGTTAGGCTCCCCACAGCCAGTTTTCTTCGATGCGGTTGTTGTATTATACGAGCTGTGTTCGATACGCTGGCGCCCGGTGCTGTAGTGTGTGTGTGTGTGTAGACGGGAGCGCATTAAGGTGGGTGTGTTGTATATGGCGAGAAGCGCATTACTCGCTGCTGCTCGCTTCTTCGAGGAAGTCTGCGAGGTGTTCTCTGCCAGGTATGGGGTTTGCTCCTTTTACAGGATTTACTGTATGTATTTTTTTTATCGTAAGGGGGTGAATGGAAATTGCGCTATTCATATGGTCGACGTGTTGTTTTTTTTTATGGTTTTGGATGTTACGTTGTAGAAAATTAGTATTTTAATCGTAGATTGTAGTTTATGAGGATGCTGGAATGGAAATAAAGAAGTTTTCTTACTTAAAAGGAAGAACGTAATAACAATAATAATTTAATAATTTCAAATTTATATTATCAGTATTTTTATTTGATGAAAGTCTTGATACATCCTATAGTCCACTTCTAAAGACAAGAGTAAAGAAAATATCAACATTCAAGAATTTGTTAAATAAAACGTAAATTTATATACATAGTACACCTTTATAGTGTATAAAACGAACCGAAAAAAATTTCTATTAATCACAGATCTTCCCGTATGTAACTTACCTCAACACCTTCTCAAACTATTCTAAAAAGTCTCTTGAAAATATCATAAACTTCCTTGACAACATTCGTACCCAAAACGACATCAAATAACCGTAAATTACTTATAAATCTTACAGGTAACGTATCACAAAACAAAACAAAAAACTCCGAAATAATTAAGCACACACGTATATCTTTTCCACTTTCCCCTCAACCGCACAATCAGCACCGTCTGCTTCCCACGCAAGTGCGCAACCTCTATATCGAATCCTACACACACGCGCGCTCGCGCTTGGCATCGATTCGCGAGAGCTCCCGTTAATTGAGACGTAGCCTCGCGCGATAGCCGCGCGTAATTAAATGCGTGAATCGCGCGCCGACGTATTAATCGAGCCTCACTCCTTTTTCCGTCTCGCGGTTCTCTTAACGACTCTCCCTCTCCCTCTCTTGTCCTCCCACTCTACGACTCCTCTCTATGTCTATCGCTAATTGCCTCGTTTTTCACGGCTGCGCGGACGCGCGAGCCCCGCGGTCTCTGGGTTCCGTTTCGCGTTCGCCACTGCGCGTGTGAGGTAGCTAGTTTGTAGTGTGTGTGTGTGTGTGTGTGAGTTTTTAAGGTGGTTTTTTATAGAAATTGGTATGTGGAGCCGATGATGGTAAAGGAAAAGCACGGAGAGAGAAGATTGTCAGTTATGAATATTTTGTGTGTATAGAAAAATTATTTTTTGAAAATCTTTTTGCTTTCTCCAAGAGAAAACTTTGTAATAGTAAAATTTTAAGCTTCGTTAAATCGTTCTAGAAACGTGATTAGAGGTGTTAGAAGTTTGAATCACATGATTTTATAAAATGTCTTAATGAATAATGATAAACGTTTGTGCTAGAAAAGCATTCAAATAATAACAAATAATTATTTTTTTTTACCTGAAAAATTAATGCTGTTACGCATAACAAATGTGAGAAATGGCTCAGCTGAATAAGTAAATAATTGTAAATAGAATATAATGTGAAGATGAAAAAAGAAAAATAAGGAAATAAAACGCGCAGCTAAAATATGCGATAAATGCCTATACCGCTTGCCCACGGAGACGCGATACCGTTCATCCGACAACCCTTTCGTGGAGTAAGAACGACTTAGTGCTCGGAGGGCCACGGATAAAGTAAAAGAAATTTCGTTGGTACTATATGAGCTCAACCCAGTTTCTCCTGCGGGGATACTTTGCTATTACAGCTTGATAAACCCCTTCTGGACTCAGTTATCGATACCTTCGCTACGTTGCATCTATATCACCTTGATGTCGGCTGTAGTCTTATTTTGCTGCGACCGTCGCTCACTGGGGTTGGAAAAAAATTCCACACGCACTGATGTCGTTTAGTTGATTTATCGGCTGTATTGTGCACAAGTTACGTATTTGTGCATGAATGCACCAGATGTTTTTCTACAGCGCGAAACCCTTTGACTTTTTTTATCTTTTTAATGTCTAATCATGAATAAATGGTGTTACACTTGTTTTTATAAAAGCATTGTTCCCGTCTACCGATTTAATCGGTATTAATTTTGTGCAACATTAAAATTTATTTTTATAAAATACAGACGCAATAATTTGTATTTGGGAATTAACGTGAGATTTAGAAATAGTAAAATATGGAAATAACGGAGGATTTAGGGATAGGTGACCTATAGTCGTGTTTTGAATTTATATTCATATTTTTTACAATATATTTATAAAATGGAATTTTTTTCTTTATGTTTCAGGTAAGTCAAAGAGAATATTCTTATCCTCCACAATCTTCTTGGCTGCGTAAGTGACATTAAAATTATCATATTTTATTCATCTATATGATATTCGCCAAAAAGCTAATATACAGCAGAATATTTTAATAACTTGTTGTGAATGTTAAATAATTGCCTATATTATACCATATTTAGCGTAACATCTACATATTATTTTTACTAAAGATAAATTTAAAACAGCAGCGGCACACCAAAAACCTTCTGCACTCGACGTACAGCAACATAAAACACTACCAACCACGCCACTAAATAATTCACCCGACTCCTGCCTTAAACCCAAATAGCACGGAGAAAGCTACTTCGCGAAAAACAATCGAAATCCATAAAAATCCTTTTCTCGCGCGCGGCGACAAGTGCATCCTCCTTTGAGGTCTCGCACGTGTGTGCTTTATTTCTTTCCTCCGCTTCGTCGTTGTCGACGACGTCGCGTGCGCGCGCCCTGTTGCACTTTTTCGCCTTCCGACTTTTCTCTCTCTCTTTCTGTCGCTCTCGCGCTTTATACACTTCTCCTCTTTGCGGGCAGCTGTTCCCTGTTTCGTACCTTCTTTATTTCTCCGCGCGGCGCAGAGGAGAGGTGCAATACATAGTGCAGGTCTTTTCTATTTTCTGCGGACTTTTTTACGGCTGGAATAACGAAGTGGGGCTACGCTGCGGTGCGGTGCCGCGGAATGGTGATGAAGACGTAGTTTTTTGTTACATTAAGTGATAGTTGGAGGCAAAGTCGTTGTAGTGCTAATAGAAGTTAGTTTAGCCTGCGTTCTTGTCATTATGAAAGATGTTTTCGAATAATGAAAATTTGGTAAAAGTCCTTTCTTCACTAAAAGACAAGTGTTTTCATTAATGTTTCATATACTGACTGAAATGTTACAGAATTACGAACAGTTTTGCAAATATTACATACCGTCTCATAAAGTGACCACGGGTAGTAAAAAAACTCAAAAAATGACGACAATCTTCATGAAAAATTTCATTAAAAAAGTCCGCAACTTTTAGTATTCTCTTTTTTAAAGTTTAGTAGCTCCAGAGGCAGTATATGGAAATATTCACTAAATTATTACTCTTTCTAGAAAAATTTTGATATTACAGTACCGAAGCTAAGCAATTTCATCTGCTAAGTAATTCATTCATAAAAATTCTCCAAAATTACAACATGTTGTTAATAATATGTAATACTACGCGAAACGTTTTTGTTTAAAATTTTTAACAAATTGACATTTCAAACCGAAAATTACCTAAATTTCTTCTGCTGATTTTATAATATTCAAGCATCGTCGCTTGGCTCCCAATTAAATCACGCAAAACCACAGCAACTGCAATTATACACCAAAAACCAGACGAATAAATTTCCAACACATCTTCAACTCTTTTTGCAACAATGCCGAGTTTAGTACTACAACATCGCGCGGAACTTTCGCCTTAAATTGACCCTACAAAACCGATAAGCTCGCGAAAAATCATAAACATACCCTCCTCTCACTCTCTCTCCCTGTCCCTCTCTTTCGGTATTCATGCGCTCGCAGGGCAGCCGCCTGCGTACCGCATTTTTATCGCTCGCCTTCTCCCTTTTTATCACCGCTCTTTCTCTCTCTTTCCGCGCACCGCACACACACACACACACGTCTATACGTGCACGTCTCCCTAACCCTTTTTCTCGGACGCGCGGGCGCGAGCAAAACGAGGCGAGAGGACCAATTACCGCGGCGAGCGTTGCACGCCGCGGGGTTCCTCTCTCAAAGCTCTCCTTTTATATCCCCCTTATCCTCCCACGTGATTCCTCTCTCTTCTCGTGAGCCGCGATTCTTTTCTCGTGTAAACACGAGCGACCGCGCGTATTTTTCTGCGGCACTTTATTTCGCGCTGTCTCTCTCTCTTCTTTGCGGTCGACGCTCATGCGCTTCCATTCGGGAAGTAAAGCGCGCCGCGCGGCGGGTTGATGAATTCATTGTTCTCGGCGCGTGGGCGGCGGCGGCTGCTGTTGCAGTGCGCGCAGGGAAAGGGTTAGTTTGGGGCTCGCGGTGTATAATGAGGCGGATATGCCACGGATGCGCTGTGTTCGGGATGAAAAATTGAGGGCTGTATGATTCGGCGGTTTTGGGAACGTGAAAAGAATTTTAAGCGCGGGCTTTATTTGCAAATTTTATGTGTAAGACGAGGATTTATTGCGGGAGGATTGAATTAAAAGTACACTGGGAGAAATCTGTATAGAGAAAGTTATGAATCGTTTTCTAAAAAGTATCATGTTGTAGCTTGAATCAACCATAGGTTTAAAAAAATAAAACATTACTTTGTACGAAATTATTGATAACACGGTAAAGTTAAGGGGGCTAGACACCTTTTTTCTGAAATAAAAAAGTCATATTTTAATACATAAATGTAAACTAATTATTTCCCATTTTTTACACATAAAATGGGGTATATTTACCTCACCTTGGACCTTGGTCTGGGCCCTTTATATTGTCCAGAACCATAGTCATCGATGAAACAAGTTTTTTCACTATCTGTAAGCTTTGAAATTTTCCTGTCGATGGATTGACTCCAGATTTGAACTAAATTACTCCTGAATAGTATAATTCTCATATGAGTGTAGGGATTTTTGATCGGATGAGAAAAAAAAAATTTGTGCTGTTTTGCGAGAATTTTTTTTTTAATTTTTTTTTTACTTTTTATATATTTTCATAATTTTTCTGATGTAAAAATTTCTTCTGACATTTAATCCTAAATCCTTACACTCATATGAGAATTATACTATTCAGGAGTAATTTAGTTCAAATCTGGAATCAATCCATCCACAGGAAAATTTCAAAGCTCACGGATAGTGAAAAAAACTTGTTTCATCGATGACTATGGTTCTGGACCATATAAAAGGCCCATCGCAGAAAGTTTTAAGGTAAGGTAAATATACTCACTTTTATATGTAAAAAGTATGAAATAATTAGTTTACATTTATGTATTAAAATGTGACTTCTTATTTCAGAAAAAAAGGTGTCTAGCCCCCTTAATTTTCTTGAAGTAAAACTTCTTATAAATAAATATTTCCAATTTTTTTTTTAAATCCGTGCACCCTATAATTTCCTCTAAATAATTGCAAGTAAAATAATGGGTACTATAAAAGTGCACGTCAGTTCCAGCGATTAATTCCGCATTAGTTCAAAGAAACAAGGAAAATACTATCATAGTTTCGTTCGTTGTATAAAACAAAGCGTTGCATAATACACAATTTCATTAACAAATGACTGCATAATACATCGCTCCTTCGTTTCAACTTATAAAAAGTACATTGAATTTCACAATAGACCTGCTAACCGCACTCATTCTCTATTCTTTCCACCTCGCGTTTACGCGATAAGACGTAGCAAGAATTAACGAACGAGCAGCTAGCGGGCCAAGATAACGTCACCGCGCGGCGTAAAAGCGATTTTCGCCGGCCGAAAAGGCTATTAAGCGTGTGCGCGCTAGCACAAAGCTGAGAGAAAACAATGCGATTAGGAACGAGACTCGAAACGCCCGACAAAGCAGCAGCAGTAGCAGAGAACGAAAAAAAAGGCGAGCGCGAAAGTTGGCTTAATTAAATTCCCAAAGGCGCGAGAATCGATGACGGCTGAAAGAGAGAGATGTTCGTTAGCCGAGATTTTCCGGCTTCTTAAAATGTTCCCCCAGCTCTCTATCGTCGTCCAACAACGCCTCTTTTTCTTTCCCTCCCTTCCTCCCTCCCGCGCAACTTTTTCACTCGCTAAACAAGTACAGTATACGCGGGCGAACTTCTCGGCGGCCGGCCGGAATCGAATTCGACGTCGGTAAACTTCGTTCGGCGCGCCGGGGCGGGAGAGGAAAAAGGAAAAGCTATGTAGGAGCTCTTTCGTGGAGAGGCGAGAGAGATAAATATATATAGGGAGCGCCGGCGGTTGGCGGATCTAATGGCGATTTAAGATCCCTTTGAGGCAGGAGCCGGCGAGTCTCTTCGGCGCGGCGTCTCGTAAAAAAGTCGGCTAGCCGCTGGATGTGCGCAGAGGAAATTAGGAATCTATCATGCTAACCGCAAAAAAAGCCGTGTGAGCCAGCAGGATGGTAATGCGAGATTATTCAGCTGAAATTCGACAGAAGATAGGAATGATTTATAAATAAATGGTGTTTATCATTTTTCATTCTGAAGAGAAGGTAAAAGAAAATATATAACTTAATCTTGCTGATTTTACTTTTAACGCCTGATACTTTGTATTCAGTGTACTTATATACTTAAAGAAATGCTCCCAATAAAGCTTTTACATTGCAAACTCAACGTTTATGCCACTTATAATCCTAAACTTTTACTGCTTTGTATATACACTACTTGAACTTCAATGCTGTTGATTATACTTTATGCCATTAGACACTTTATTATTGTGATTTCTCCAGTCCGAGTAGAGTTCAGTGTAAAAAATACAACTAACAGAGACTTTTTATTAACATTTATCGCCTCGTTTAATTTAAAACACGTTAAACTAACACTTTCAATTTGATATCCGCACTAAAAGCGATACATATATTCGAAAGCAACTGTGAATCATGCAATGCATAATCATTTAATTTTAACAGTATACAATCGTTGTTATATCTAAAGTGATTACCGTATATAATGTACTTTATCACTGCGAACTCAAAAGTATTGTGAATGAAAGTAATGAGGGTAAGGATGTCCATCAATTTGTAAAATATGACAGGTACATTTTGATGAAAAAGTCCACTGTGTCTTCAAAATATCATATTCCAACACGTCCACCTTAAAAAAAATCCAATTTATAAATCGTTATTATTAAGACTGCTAATTTTAATGTAATAAAACTTTCATTTCGGAAATTCATGTATCAATTATATTTGATCCTTATCCTAAATAATCATTCTCAACGTAAAATCACATTCAACCCACAATCCATCTCAACCCCAACATTCTTCAGAATCATCAACCACCTCCCCATCAATCCATCATTCCCAACGCATCCCACGCTATCTCTCAACTGAACTTTCAACTCGTCCACCGGCGAGCTACACTTACACACACCGCACTCTAAATCCATACACCCATAGCCACAATCCAGCACACCACCGGCGAACTCGCAGTCCATTATAGCGAAGCGTTGTCGCGTCGTCGGCCCCGTAAGCCCTGGAACAATAAATACCGAATCCTCCTCCTCTCTCTCTCGTACACACGCAAGCCTGTTTACGTAAGCGTGCGTGCGTGCGCAGCCTCTGCTACAGGTGGTGTGTGCATCTCTCTCTCGCGCGCAAACCTGTTTGTGCAGCCCGGACACCCGGTATACGCGCGTGCACACGGTCTTATCGCGCAGGGTCATCCGCGCGCGCAGGAGAGGAGGCGAATAATTTCTCATTGCGAGGTAGCGCGAGCGTACACGTATATATGCATATATTAGGAATGGCGAGGTTTGGATGAGACGACGACGTACATACGCTGCTACCGCTGTAGTATAAAGCTGTGAGAAGCGGGTCAGCACGATGGAGATTTTGCTAGAGTATGTGTATGTGTGTGTGGGTTGAGAGAGGTATTTGTGGCTTGTTTGGTGTGAGAATTTTTTCAGGATAGGGTTATGGAATGGAGAGGTGAAGATTGATTCCTAGTCGGGTTTGTTGCGGTTGTGAGAGTGGTGGTAATGTTGGACTTGATGTGGGCATTTAGCTCCCGTTTTTGGGTGGATATAGAAAGATAGAGAAAGTGATAGACAGAAGCCTTACTATTTGGAAAATTAAAAATAGAACGTTTGCGCCTCATTAGCAGATGTACGCCTATTCCAATGCGTTTCGATCAGAAAGTACAAATATGTACTAGAGAATACAAATATAGAAAAACATTTCAGAAGTTAGAAATAATAGAAGTAGAAAGTATATCTCAGAATCTAGAAACCAATTAAAATCAACAAACGAAACCAAGAAAACATATAGTACGAAAGATCCATTTATAGAAAATACATAAGGCAAATTCTATACGTATAGAAGAAATTATAGTTTTTTCTATATTTTTTGGTAAGATTTTCTATACGCGTGGTTGTTTTATGTATTTTCCATAAATGTGTCTTTTGTACTATATGTTTTCTTGACTTCTTTTGTTAATTTTTATTGGTTTCTAAATTCTGAGGTATACTTTCTACTTTTATTATTTCTAACTTCTATATTTCAGTTATCGTATTGCAATATTAAATAAATTTTGTAAATGTTTTTCTATATTTTTATTCTCTAGTAATTGCGTACTTTCTGATCGAAACGCATTGGGGTAGGCATGCATCTGCTATAATGAAGCGCAAACGTTCTACGTTTAATTTTCTGAATGGTAAGGCTTCTGTCTATCACTTTCTCTATCTTTCTAGATCCATCCCCGTTTTTTAAGAGACTTTTGGTACCTATAGTAATCCGATAACGGTCATTGATTTAAAATAGAATATTTTTTCGCATATATAAAGTCAAAAAGTTTATATACATTACTAAAGTTGAGTATCAATATATATTTGTATTAATGAAAAATGTATTGTTGTTCTTAGTAACAAAGCTAGTTCTTAAAACATGGAAATATTAAGTTAATTAATTAACTTTATAATAATTTTTTTTCTAATATTATTTTAAAATAATATTAACTTAATATTAAGTTAATTAGCTACAAAATCCATCGCAAACACAAGATATCTGCTTAAAAATGTTAAAGTACTGAATTAGTGAACAATTCGAGCTACAAAATGATTCAGTTCGTTAGCTTCGGATAAAAATACTCTTCAGTATTTTAAATAATTCATGCAGCTCTTACAATAAGCGAAGGCGAAAGAATTTTTTAATGTCCAGAGCAGACCGTCGGTGTATGGTACATAGAGTACATATAGGAAACGTCCATCCATCATTCCACATTATTCTGGCAGTAGTTCCATCCACTTCATAAAAATGTAATATTCGATCCTCGCGCCGTTCTACCCAAAGGAGTAAATTAAATAACGGTTTCATACATCACGCTGTATTATACGTCGCTCTCAAGCGACACCGCAGAGATCTATGATCACATGCGCGCACGAACAGCTTAATTTAAACTAACCACTCCGCGCGCGCAAAATGTCAACGTCGCCGTTAAAGACAATACACGCCGTGCATAGCTATCGCGAAAATTCGGTTAGCAGCGAGGCGCTGTGGGACAGACGTCACGGGTGGATTATTAACTCGCATACCGGCGACGTCGCGTGCGCTCGCGGGCGGTATCTTAATGGCAAAAAATTAATTACGCGCCAAATAGAGTTGCTGCTATATACCACCGCGTCGAGACGCGTGCGTGGAAAATGAAAGAAAACGACGCGACGAGGCGCAGAAATCACGAGACATACGAGCTCGAACGATACAAAGAGAATAGGAAAAAGAAGAAGAAGGAGGAGGAAGAAAAGGGGTGTGTAGTGCTAGACTGTTGTCGACCGCCGTTGTCGTCTGTCGAGTGTATGTAGGCGCACGTGTGTATATATGTACGCACACGCCTGCGCAGAGGCAATCAAGCCTGTGTACACGAAGGGAAACAATTTGCTGACGGAGCGACGGCACGCGACGACGACGAGGAGGAGGAAGTGGGAGAAGAAGAGAGGCGCAGGCGGGGGTGGCCGGAATGCGGGCCGCACGTTCGAGTTATGAATGCGAATTTTCTTATCCTCCTCGTGCGGGGGGGAATAATAAAACACGCGCGTCGAGGATTAGCGAAGGAGATTCTTCTTCTTTTTCAGTGATTTATATACGGGGGAGCAACGCCGACACGTGCGGTATGGAATGTTAGGAACTGTGTGTGTAGTAGGGGCGAGAGGTGTTAATTGGGGTTGATACGCTGCGATTAGGATTATGAATGGGGGAGGAGTTTGGGAATGAGGTAAATTGGTAAAAATAGGGGTAAAAGGTGATGGATGCGATAAAGGAGGTGGTTTGTGAAATTTAGAAATATATTGTGCGAATCTAGAAGATGTATATAGGGTTGTCGTTGGTCCAAGCGTTTTTTCTAAACATTTATTTGCTTGTAATTAAAAGAGGTAAACAAAATACTCTGAAATGTGACTCTGTTTTAGATTATATCTTTGGACCATGTTTGCTTGTAAAAACTTAATTAGAAATGCAATTGGTAATCAAACACTAAGGAAGTAAAGGAAAAGTAGATTCATGCCATTCGGGATCTAGGGATTAATTCTTTGGCTAGACAAAAGACTTCCAAAATTAGTATATAAATGGTAGATTCAAAGTTAGATTAGATTTATACTTGAAGAGTATTTTTTCAAAATTGGATGACAACACATTTTGGAAAAAAAACGGACTTTCTCTGCTTTTCGGTAAAAATTTGTCGACTTTTTTTAAAGAATTAAACGATTAATATAAATTGAAAAATAAATGAACAGAAACAATTTTATGTTATTCATATATACTTATATTGACTGTTTGTAATTTAGTGATATTACCGTAAAAATCATTACCAATAATGAAGCTACCGCATCCAATTCTATCCCTCCACTTTCTTCCCCTCTTCATTTCGATTAATATCCAAGCACGAGGGGATGGATTTATCTTGATACAGTAGTTGAAGATAGGTACCGAGCGATATATTTCGTCGTAAAAGAGAAAGAAGAAGATAAGAAATGAATAGGATACGCGGCGATGATACCGCCCCGAGTTTCTTTATTGTTTTAGATTAGTATCGTCATACCCAAACGGAAACCTGGATAAATCATGATAATCTGTTATCATTTGGTTATTGTCCATAAATTACAGTGATGATTGGATGATTAAATATACGTTTTGAAAGTGTATTCCTGATTCCGTTATTTTTTTGTATTAATGTGGTCACGAAAACAATCATGAATACATAGTACTACACACACAATACTCAGGATATCAAATGCCGATTCGACAATTTGCATGGTAGCCCAATAATGGAAGTAATTCATTAGCAGTGAACATTGATTGACCTAATTCAATTACAATAGTTCCCCTTATAGGTATATATACTTTGCGTTGAACGACGAGAGCTGAAAAGATGATGTATTCATTAGGTCACCTAATCATCGTAGGCCCAAAACTGCTTATTTTCATATAATAGCGGGTTGTTTAATTGCATAATTACATGCCCATTGTTCTCCCTCATAATGGACTTTATTAATTAAACGCGCTGATTATGTCTATATCCCCTAAACAATGCTGCGTGCGCCGTGGACGTGAAAGTTAATTTCAGACATGACTGATGCAGAGAATTTCCATAAGAGGGTTTCATAAATTTTGTCTTAAAATAACATATTTCAAGTTTATAGCCCACCTTAGTCAGATAAAGTGTAGGAAAACAATTTTTCATAGCGCAAATTATATTTTCGTGGTGAATTTCATTTATTCCAAAACCTTCCATTTGTTTCCATTGTTTTTGTATTTATTATAAAAGTTAAAGATGGATATAGTTCTGTCGCGTTATAAGTACTTGTTAAGGTTTAATTTGAAATAAATGACCTGTGCACTACGATTAATAAGAAATCTTTATTTATTGATCACGCAGAACATAAGAAGCACACACTAAGCACGAGACGGTTGGTTATGAATGACTAACTAGTCTACGCGACAATTTTAAAAAGCGATGCTCTGAGAGAAAGAGATAGAAACGGAAAGCGACTCTCTCTCTCTCTCTCTTGCTCTCACAGCATGGACTGCTTTGTGTACATACGTATAGTGTTTACGTGTGTTGACATACATGCGAAGACATCTTTAACATTACTTAATAGTTATGCAAATAATAAAAAGACTTTCTAAGGTCTTTTAAAATCTTATCACTAATTGAAAGTGCTGTAGATTGTTATTTCAAAAAACGCATCGTTTAACAAAATGATACTCAATTTTAAAACAATTCATCGCTCTAATCAACGATATTTATTACGAATAACTCTTACTATAGGATCCCAATAATTACAAAACTCAATAAATACACACATTCTTATATACAACACTACATCAACCTATCTAACAACACCATTTTTTTTTTCTCATTTCCCACCACGACTTTCATCAAACTTTTCCTTCGCCATAAAAAAGCCTCGCTCCTTCGCACCACTTGCCGCAACCAAACAATCGACGTCTCCATCTTCTCTCCCTCCCCGTACCCCTCGGCTCCCGTCCTATCCGATCCGTCGTTATGAAGAGATAAACACAGAAGAGAGGGAAGAAGAAGTCGACGACGCCGGCGACGGGGGTGAGATGAGCCACCGGCGGCGTGACGCGAATTCGCGATTCTCGCGCGTGTTTCGAATCGAACCACTAGCTGCGCGCGTCCCTCTTCCTCGGTGCTGCAATTTTTTTTCCTTCCCGTCGCTCTCCATCCCTCCCCGACGACGGAAGGCGGTGATTTCGTCCGGTCTTTACCTTTGCGCGCACGGTAATTTCGGGGGAGTCGCGAGGGCCGGGTTATGTGCGTGTGTGGGAATGCGACGGGGGTGGAGATAAGGTTGTGGGGTCTCGCGTGGGTTTATTATCGAGGGATGTATGGGTTGTAACGAAAGATAAAAAGGAAAAGGATCCCACAAAGATGATGAATGGTGTGATTAAGATATATAATACTTCATTTTTGATTGTTTATTCAAAATCGCATATGTCGCAATACACGTTTTGGCGTTTCATGTTCCGAGTATTTTTTCCCATTTTTAAGAAATCTATATGTTAATGTTATCGTATTCATAAAGGAGACGAGCATTTCTCATAAACATAAACTCATCGATTCAAATTTACCCACTTTCATCGGCCATTCATCATCATCACGATCATCGCCAGATTCATAAAAGACGCATTAGGTAATCTTGCAAATCACGCCACAAAAGCAACAAAAAAAGCCACTGCAGTATACTCGTCAAAACTCGCGTCGAGCAAAAACGTGCAACAACGACTGCGTGAAAAAAAAAAAAAAAAAAAAAAAAAAATCCCATCACCCAGCTCGACTGATGCACATCCAGAAACAGTTCCGCGAAGCACTCGCGCAGTATATACATCTGCATTCCTTTCTCGTCTCTCCCTCTCTCTTTCCCCTAATCAATCTTCATACCGTGAAAATCTCCCCGCCCGTCGGATACTTTCGATTCACGCGCGCGCTACTATATACCTCTCGGCGAATTTACAATTTCACCTTCGAGCACATCGCGGCTCATTTCTTTCCTTCTCTTTTTTTCTCCTCCTCCTCTCTCTCTCTCTCTCTCTCTCCTTTTTACTGCGCGGTATGTAGCAGCAAGCAGCGGCGTTTACACCGTCGCGCGGACGCAAAAGTTGTCGAGGCCGCGCGCGGCCATTTGTCAAAAGCGTCAGCGGGGCTGCCGGGCGATGTGTCGATAACTCGCTGAGAGCGCGCGTATGTGCAGCAAGAGCCAGCTCGTCGCTTTGAGCGCTCGTTCAGTGCGCAAGTGTACACGTGTGTATGTGAGAAGAGGTGTAAAGGATAAGCGAAGAATTCTGGGGAAAAGAGGCGGATTTTAGCGGGCAGTGGAGATAAAAGACGTTTTAACTCGAGGATAATTCTGTTCGTGTGACGTTATATTGTTAGCTTTTATCGAATCTTCGGATCGAACTGAATATTTTAGGTTGCAGTAACGTTCAGGTGAATGTACTCAGAAGAGTATCAGCGTTTTACTTCTTTAATAAGAGCAAATATAGCCTGTTGAAGATACCAGTGTAGGTGTAACTTTACGTTTTCATTTTGAGTTATATTACAGCTCATCCAAAAATACGAGACAAGTATTTTTTACGTCTCACTTATAGTTCGTAAACTTCCAAGGGGACAAGTCTTCCTTTCAAATATATCTTCAAAGCCATCTTTAACTATTTTTAAATATATGGAAAAGGTCATTAATTATATTTCGATGGAATGTTTTGTATAATGAACTAAGAGAAAAATACACTGTAATGTATGGTCGAGACATTTTTGGGGAGAAAAAAATATGCAAAAATGCTTGATGGATTCTAAGATAATTTAAAATGCTAAACATATATAAATATTTTTTATACCCAATCTACAAGTATACCGCCACAACCTCGATACACAGGGATCCATCAATAAACAATGATGAACACCATAAACCAAGCGCGACCTCGATCAACGTTTCATTGGATAAAAATAAAGCGTCACTGTACAAGATCCACCTTTTCGCACAATATCACTTTCCCATAAAAAAAAAGACGAAACTCTCGCGCCAAAATAAAACATTCACGTCGTCGTCGTCGTCTACGGGACGATAGCGAGAGACGACACCGAACAATCTCATCTTGCCTCCTCTTTTTTGCGCATTTTCGCCGTCCGATAGCGAAACTCGGCAAGCAGTAAAAAAAGAGACAGCGCATCGGCGCAAAAGAACGCGAGGAGCGGCGGCGGCAGCAGCAGCCAACGCAAAAGGAGGAAAAAAAGGAGGTAGCGCGGAATCGCTGAAAGGCAGACGTAAAGAGAAACGTCATGGGGTTAGAGACAAGCCGCGACGACGCGCCCGCGCGTGAGGCAGCGCTGAGAGAGCAGCAACTGAGAAGGAAACACGCGTATGCGTGTATGAGTGGGTATGTATACGGGGTGGTCCGTGTAGTCGATCTTTTTGCGGTGCAATAATTAGTTTTTCTTTGTCGTAAGTATGAAATTCTTTGATATTGTGAAAAAGAAGCTATACCTGGGGTTTTGCATATTAGTACAGTTAATTCTATAGTCTAACATGCATATCTTCTCATTCAAATGTAGCTGAATTAGAGTGTATTTTGGTTATTTATAACCATCTAAGTATACGATGATAATTGTCCATAAAAATATACATTATTATATTCAATTTAATAATAATTCTGTCACAAAAAGTACAGCCTAATTGTTTCTTTTTCACAAAGAAAATATTGTTATCACATTGATTTTTATTATCACATGATTATTATTAGTATTATTATTATTTTTATTCATATCTCTTTCACAACGATAATGAGAACCAGACCATTCAGCAAAACAATCCCCACCTCTGAACCTCCCCTACAATTTTTCCATCTTTCCCACTCGAAACCCCAAAATCCCACAAAACAAAAAAGCCATCAACAATCCGTATATAACGATCTTTAATCTCGCAACCTCTATTTTTCGCAAAATGTCAGCATTTCAAAGCCTTCGCAGTCCGCTTCAGCGTAAATCCCCCCGTACACACGGCAGGCAGGCACGTATACATAAACGCGTGCGCGCGCGCGCGTATATATCAGCGCGCGAACCGGCCAGCTCTGCTGACGACTACGGACGGACGGGCTCTATGTGCGACTCGGAAGGCGAATGTCATCGTGACACGATGCGCCGATTGGTTTATTCGATAAGCAATAATCGATAGCCATTACGCGCCCCGCCGAGGGGCTGCTTCGGCGCACACACACACACACGTGCGTGTATATACATACGTACAGATGTACATATAGACACACACGTATGTATGTATGTGTATACGTCGTGGGTGGAAAGACGCGCGTGTACTTGTGGGATTTTCGCGAGAGGACGAGGCGCCGCGAATTGACGGATATTACTTCCGTCCGAGGCGATAAGGACTGCTCTCTCTCTCTCCCTCTCTAGCTTCCCTGTCTCACCTTCGTCTCCTACTCTATCTCTATCTCTCGCCTCTCGGCTTTATCATATTTCATCAATTTTCGGAGGCGTCTCCTTATTTTCCTTTCCTCCGTGCAGCCGCGGCGCTCGCTACGTGCCCGGAATATCTCTCTCCCTCTTTCTCGTGCGGGCTCCCTCTTTTTTTTCTTATACCGCCGCCGTCGCGCCCACGTCGTTTCAATCGAGTGCGATTTTTCTCGCACCGCGCTGTTTCAGAAGCTCGAGCGGTGGAAACATAATTTTTTTATTGATTCCTATGTGGTCGAGCTTTTTATGGCCGCATTGGGGAAGTTTTTTGAGTGGATTTGGGGACAAGGGCTGAATAACTGCTGATTGGAGGTGGCGTGAGATGGATAAGAGTTAGGGAAAGATTGTTGAGTAAGTTGAGTGTCCTATAAAAGTGATGAGGTTTAAATAATGATTGAATGTGAGTGGCTATGATACTTTGTAAAAGTTTTTGAGATGTATATGGGATAATCGTTAAATGTACGTATATATATTTGGGATGAAATAAAGTGATGAATTTTCGATGGTGTAATTTATGTCTCATAATGATGGCAAAAGTAATAAATTAAGTGAATTAAGTCAGTATACCGTCGATCGTATAAATAAATAACCTATGTCGATACTGTTGAAATTTATATCAACATATATATCATTCACTCTCGCGTTACCCAATAAATTACCCGATATGTTGGATAATTTATCAACCATCAGGAATCATGAATTTTCAACGCTATACATCTAAATTACACATAAAAATTCGAGTCCCCCCCGCGAGAAGCCAGAACCTTATTCACACATACCTCGCTCACTCTTATTTCGATTAGCCTTATCGTTTTCAATAAAACTGATTTCCCGGGGGCGTGTCAAACCAGCCGATAAAATTGAAAAATTTTACGTTTGACTCAAAGCCACCGTGAAAACATCAAATCCTGCTGCCGCGCGCCCGACTTTTCGCAGTCGCTTTTTCGTCGCCGGGACTCCCATCGCACGCGCAATATTTTCCGTGCTCAAATGGAAATAGAAAAAAAGAAAAAATTCTGCTCACACAGGAACCGCGCACGCGACGCAGTTGATTCGGAGAAATTGAAAACTCGCGTCTTCGAGTTTTATTTTTCTTTGTTTCGCGGCACCGGAGCGCGCGGCGCAATAAAATACATTGCCTCTATTGCGTGTGATTTATTCTTTTAATAAAATTTTTTTTTGTCGTCCTGTGCGGTTCCGTTTCTCGTAAATTTTCCCTTATTGCGCTATGATTTGTTTCAATTCAGCGATACCGCTTATGAGCCTTTATAAGAATATAGTGCGGGGCAGTTGTACATATTGCCGGCGTTTGGTATATTATAGTGGTATAAAAATAAAAGTATTGCTGAAACATATTCCTTGAGCGTTTTATTTACAATTTTATTTTCAATAGAGTTACAGTTTCATTTTTAATGCAATTTTTATTTAAAATTGTTGAAGCATTGTTCGTTAAATATAAAAAACAATTTTTTTATTTATAACGATGCATATTGCTTTGGAAATACATAGTTGATTTGAAAAAATTGAACGGCGATATAAAAATAAAATTGAAAAACTATTTTTCATTATTGTGAAAGGGGTATTACAATATAACTCTTATATTTTTTGCTCAATTTTATCAGTATTTTTTCACGTTTTTTTCTGCTTTTTGCTCAAAAGTTCGAAGTTTTCGTTTAAGCTGTCCCTCACGTATTTCATTCGATAGATTTTGAAAATCCAGTTGTCACCGAAAATTCCACTTTTAAAATTCTCCTCACTTTTGCGCAAATGTCAAAATTGTCAAATCTGAAAGTTTTTAAAATTCCTGTTACTCATGTCAGTCAACATTTACTTTATAATGCTTTCTGGAGACTTCAGTAATCGTTACTCATTCCGAACCGGAGGATTACTATAATCCTCAGCTAAACGTGCTAAACACTACTTCAGTTGACATAACCTTCAACCATTGACACTCCATTATCTTTAAATTCGCCCTTGGATTAATTAAACCACTCACGTATCGTTCAGAAACTCAAAGAACCCTTCCACACACTTTCATCGCACCTAGTTCAGATAAACGATCTTTTTCGCAACAATCGGCAAACATTAAACAATTAAACCCGGCACCTAATCGAATCCACGAGACATCCCGCGCGTCTTCCACCACCTTCCACCCTCTCTTTCTCTCCACCCTCCCTCGTCAGACCTAACTTCAAGACCAACGGCGGAAGAATACACAATGAGCCGACACTGGCATCGCTGCGCTGTGCTGCTGCTGCTGCGTGACGCGGGGGGGGAACTGTTCGGGCTTCGACGGGGATCAACTTTATCAGGCAGCTCTTCTCTCTCTCTCACATATACACTGCACCAGCAGCAGCTTCGATCCCCCGAGGGAAATCAGCCTGATAATCCGATTAATAAATTGGATCGGCTGCTGCCGCGGCGCGGCCGTTGTTGCCGATTTAATTGGCTATTTCCGTCGCGGTCGTGTGCCTGCCCAGCCAGCCAGCCGCCGCCACCTTTTTGCCGCCCGCGCGATTTTTCTCCCGGCCACGGGGGGCCATTTTCTATTTGCCGAATCAATCGAGCGAACCGTGCCGGTGCAATAGTTCCCTCCGCGCGCGCCCCGGTGCAGCAGGGGTGCAAAAGCGCAGGGCTGGCTGCAAGGGGGTTATGCACGTACATGTATATAGGCTGATGGATTTGCATGTTGGACGAGGCGACGCTGGCGAGGATTAGCCGTGTTTTTGTTTTCGTTCGCGGATTTGGCGGGAGGGATTATTGGCCGAGAGCCGGATATCAGGGGGAGGAGGAGTTAATAGCTTTTTTGTAAAGTTGCAGGGAAACACGGGAAGCGGGTGGTTGCGGGATCTGGATGAATAGGTTGTACACACGGTGCAAGAGAAATAAGACGTTTATTTTATTTGTTACACCCTGGAAGTATGGTTATCTATTCTTCGTTCATTTGGGAAGCGATTTTTCGGCCATTTTTCTCACATTTTTCAAGTGTTTCCAGAAATTGGTTAAGAAACGCGAGAAAATGGTAGAAAAACAATTCTTTAAATGGGAGAGAAGTAGATGACCTTTAACAGGATACTTTTTATTGATATAACTTACAATAAACTCGCAGAGAAACAGTGCTAGTGCAGATCCATAACCGTACATTAATATTATAATTAAATTACTTAAATAAATATCATTAATGACTTTCTTTCTTTGTTCCTCATCCCGGTCATCCGGGATATGTTGTATTTCAATTAACTTTTTCAGGAGTCCTGATTCCGCCATGCGTTGAAAGACTTCATCGAACCTTTTTACATATGGCGATGCCCTTTCAAAGGCATACGCCACCGTTTCACAAGCGAATTCAGGCTTGGCAATTTTGAGTAATGTCTTATTGAATTTTTTATTATCTTCGAGTTCATGTTGAGCCCTTATTTCTGATAGTACGCAAATAGCGCGTTTATTTTCTTTTAAAACATCGTAACATGGCCTATTTTCGAACGTGATTAATCTGTTACGCATGTTTCGAATGTACGAATTTGTGCTTCTATGAAATACAACACTCGCAGCTGTTGCATCCGCATATATCGACAAATTAGACTCGTATATTTCTTTCAATGTATTAAAAGCTAACTCGTCGTATGCAGTTCTAATTTTCATCAAATTTGAAACGAAATCTGTTGAAAATATGATGGGTACGAAAGCTATGGATATAAACATTATTTTAACCATCGAAAAATTGGACCGAAGATGCAGTGGATACCCAAAGAAAACTTGAACAACGTCGAAAAAATCTAACCGAACATAACGGAATTTAAAGAAAAACATTATAAGATTGAGTAGTAAAAAAATTAGTGGTATAGTAAATATATATATTAGAATATTCCAAGACAAATTCAACTTCATATTTGACAAAATTGGTACGAAAGCGAGGAATTTTATGCAACCTTCTTTTGTTACCGAATAACTTAAAGTTTCAGAAACGCTTTTACGTATCATTGGAGTTGGCACTACCATGACATTTGCTTGGCTATTTTCAAGCCATTCAAATGATGTTTTATGAGCTTCTTTCAATGTAATATTCACTTTAGGATTTATTACATGCGATAAAGAAAAATTTAGCTTCCGTATAGCAAATGACAGTACGCCAAATCTGTAAGTTTTATTCAATGAATACTCTTTTCTGGTTTTCACCACATGCACTAACGGTGGATAGTGGAAAATTGCTACGTGAAATTTATGGCCATTAGCATCATTTAGTTTGGTCGGGAAAAGCTGTACATTCGTATCTAAAACTTGCTTATCAACTTTATTGTAAAAAAAATTAAACGAATAAACGAAAGATTCATTAGCCGAATCTACTTCTAATACGTCAAAGTCCAAGAATTTTTTAGACCACGCATACTCTAAAATGGTCTTATAAGTGTGTTTAGTGCCTGTTTTTGGCTCAATATTAATCAATATATAATGCGGATGTGGCGAAGTTGGTTTCAATTTGTCGTAAACATCCAAAGCATGTTTAACTTTTCCGTAAACGGTGTCATAGTCCTCTTGATGTAATAAAATAATAATTAAACCGTATACGTACTTGTATAGTTGTTCAAATGTTGTTGATGTTTGATTGCCATGTAATCGCTTAGGTAAGACGAATAATATTGGTATTTTTTGGGATAATTTTCTAATAAAATTTTCTCCTTGCAAAGTAGAAATTGTATGAAAATCGTAGATAAAAATATTGACCTGATAAGGGTCCAAGCCGTTTTTTTCTACTATTGTTAAAATAGTACTTAGCCACAGTGGTTGTTCGGACGTAAAAAGAAATTGAGATTTGCAAAAATGTACATATAATCCTAATAAATAAATAAAAGACTTCTTTACATTTGTTGTGTGCTTCATGTTGTATTTCACAAAACTGACATTTTTTAAAGTAATACATGTATAATTTTCTCATGCTTATTTATATATTCCTAAATAACGTAAATTATCTATGTAGGTAATCTAAACCTGTCTTATTGATTTTAAAGCCATTAACAAAGAGTTATACAGTACTAGCATCTATAGCTTTTTTGGCTATAATTTTACTAAAAAATTATTATTGATCCGCTTGATGGATAGCGGTAAATTGATTTTGTCGAAGTTACACAAACAATAAGTTCTTGTTTTGATAAAATTGAAACATTTGTTATTCGCATTATATGCAAATTATCACTTTTTTGAGAAAATTATTTTGTTCAATTCGTGCAGAAAAAAGGTCCCTTTCCTGCCTAAAAAGACGAATGAAAAATCTAACATTTCGAGCATCTAGTGAGAAGCGGGAGGAAGAGAACTTAGCCTCCTATTACTCTAATCTTCCTGAACTCTAAGGTTTAAAGAACGTGTTAAAATGATCTACACAAAGAAAAGAAATTCAACAAATCTCAGTTGCAACGAACAAAACGATGTTTTGATAATTACTTGTACCTCTATATCATTGTATTATACTAGTAAATTTCAACGTAAATTTATGAATTCAAAATTTAAAATATGGGCTGAGAAATATGTCCAACAAAATGATTTTTCACATCTGACCGCAGCTTTCCTGCCCCTCTATACGTGGCCGGAAATGATAAATACTTGTGAAAATCGATAATAGACAAAATTTCCTCTCTATAACTAAAACGAAACCATTTACATTTTTAACGCACCATTTCGCTTTCTTACACCCACCAAGTTCAATTCGCACCAAAAAAATAAAGATCTCAATCCAGTCAACTAATAGTAGCATATGCATTTCTTCTCTCTCGAATGATACATCATAAAAAGTAACGACTGGCTCTTAAAACCTCGGCCACGCAGCGCTGCATCCAAAAGAAACAGTCTCCAACAACCAAAGCGAGAGAGTCAACAATGAAATCAGCGCGCGCCTCGCTTGGCCTTCAAAAAAGACATCGCAGGTGCGGACTACTCGCGCAGGCGAGATATTTTCATTAACAAAAGAAGAGAAAGAGTCGCGTTATCGTCGCGCAGGCGCGTGGGGGGCGACAAGGCCACGTGAGCAAGTGGGCGCACAGTTTGCGTTATAACTTATACACCGCGCGGGAAAAAATTTATATCGCGCGCACGCGAGAGAGGAGTTTTGAGGATATCTCGCGCGAGAAGTAGTGTAGGGTTGTGGGTGGATCGAGGGGGGACGAGGATGAATGGATGTATTTATGGGGGCGATATTAAAATCCGCGCTGGGTTTTATCGTTTGGCGTGTGATGTAGGTAGCGGCGGTGTGGTTGGATTGAGTGAGCAGACGTATCGAATGGGTATTATTTATGGATTATGGTCTTTAATATCGGTGTGTTGGGACTACATTTCTTTGTAATTGATTGGTTTATGCGTTATCGATGCTATATGTCGGTGGGGCAAATGCGCAAAAAGGTTCGGTTTGGTTGTTTTGGGTTATTAAAGTTTGCTCTGACGACGACTTATTCTTTACAATCTGATTCTCCAGTGTTCGCATAAAAATGTGTTCTTTTGTTGTACTGTCGCTGGCAGTATAATTCGAGAAATTTATGCTGATGTTAGTGCCGCTCTCAAAACGTTAATAAAAACATCTGCCATTTCTAAAAGTAAAACCCGCTCGCACCACTTAAAACAATGGGATTTTCTAAGGTCATCGACACTGAGATAAATTTTGATTACTTCTTATACACGGATAGAATTTTTCAGGAAAAATTACCGTGAAATTCATGGCAATCAGAGAACAACTGAAGTCTCTGGGAATTTTTACCGTCATTTTTACACTCAGAGAAAATTTGTAGGGAAGGTTAGTCAAAATTACCGTGACAACAGTAAAAATTCCCAGAGAATTCGGAGTTCCCTGATTGCCATGAATCTCACGGTAATTTTTCCTGAAAAATTCTATCCGTATACCTATATAAGAAGATGCATAATCGAATTTCCTTTACGTGAGAAAATGGTAGTCGAAAAAAACTAGCACTTCCTCTCGGCAAAAAATTAATGAAATCGTAGGTAAATCACCGCTCCAATAATATTAAAAGCGCTGACTTACCGCGATGAATTTGCACGCGCGAAATTTGCGGTAATTGCCGTGGCAAATTATCAGCGCGGCGCATGCGTCTCGGGGCTGTCCATTACCACTTTTCCCCTCCTTACCTCGCGCGTCTCGAGCCACGCGTGAATAAAAATATCCCTTTTTTTCCTTCCTGCTGCAGCAGCGCGCGAGCAGAAAATGAAGGCGAAAATAAAATAAAAAGGCAATATCAATTTCCTCGGGAATTCGAGGCGACGTCTGCCGCTTAACTTGTTCAAGGAAATTGCCGAGAAGAAGAGTAGGCGAAGAAGGAGAGAGAGAGAGTAAAAGCGAGAGCGAAAGTAAAAGAGAAAAAAAGGAAGGTGGATGTAGGCTGAGAGGAAGCCTCTTAAAGGCTAGTTTGACCCTACCTCCCCCGTGCCGCGATAATCGGCTTAGGGCGACTTCACAAATTCGTGTGTGTGCACACACTTCGGGAATAAATGTATATATGTATGTATATACGCGAGAGCGCATGGAAGACGAGATCGGAAGGAGAAACGACGACAGGCGAGCGCGCGTGTGGTTGATAAAGTCGAATTTATGGAGGCTCGCGTGTCGCAAACGATAATCCGTTAAGGGAGTACCCTCGGTTTTGAATTAGTGTTCAGAAAATTACGATATTTTTTATACTAGTATGTTTTGACCTCAAACTGACTCATACAAATTTTTGGAAAGCTAAACCAACCCAGAAAAAAGTTATTAATACTTTTATATTTACGACGTTAATACGTAGTCTTATGGGAAATCACGTTTTCGACAGTTCTTATCAAGAAATTGATTAAAACGGCTGTTCAGATTTTGATGAAACCTTGAGAAATGTATAATTTAATATCCCATGAATCTAATGCACACATCCACATGTTGATTCACCAATTTTTAGAATTAATATAAGCAAATGAATAAAATTATTCACGCTCACTCGATCATTGCACACACGATTTGGCAACGTCGCAATGAGGTTAGATAGCCCGCGCAATTTCGAATGATGCGCTTGGTACACCGAAATAATACTCAACGCTTTCTGTGACAATTTTTAAAGATCTTTATATTTTTTAATGATTATTAATGCTAGGGAATGATATATAGGTGAATAAATACATAATAAAGTAATTAAATAGTATAACACAAAATAATAAAAACGACATATTACTTCAAAAATATCAACTTTTATTGAACTAAACAACATTTCAATAGACATTTTTCTATAAATAATTGAACATATGCTTTTAAATAATTTAACATTTGATCTATTCTATAATATTTAATCTATATTTAATTAATTAATAATTAGTATCACTGATGTTTGCATTGTTTTTAAAATATTTACAAAGTTTTTCTAAAACTTTTCGATTTTTCGTTACTTTAACAATGCCAGTTTCATCTTTTCCTAAAATATTTACTAAGCCTTCATATTTATTTAGCTTATATGCTTCAGTCATCATTTCTAAAGAAATATTAGCGGTAACAATTTTTCGCCTTATTGAATGAGAAGTATAGGCTTTTAAACTATCCAGTCTCTTTAGAGCCTTTGGTAATTCTTTGGCAAAAGATATCTTATCCCTCGCCTCGTTCCAAGTGAACGCACATTCTTGGAGTTTTGAATCAGGTACGTTTAATTTTTTTAAGATTTCATCTAACATTCTAACGTCATGCATCGCATCATGAGCGTTATCACTGTTGATTTGAAAATCTTTAGCTAAATTTTCTAGCTTATTGTCTCCTTTTCCTTTTTTTTTTTGTTACATTTCTTATTATAGGTAAACTATCACAGAACCCTTTTACTACTATTTGGAAATGATCAATCATAAAAACTTTTTCTATTACATTAATCAATCTCGGATAATCAAATGAGCAGTTATGAGCCGTTAGAATACATTTTCGACCAAAAGAAGTGAGAAATTGATATAGTGCAACAATTGCTTCCAACCGTGACAATGTTATTATTTTTTTCATGAAGTCGCAAGCTTCCATCAATGACTCGCAATCCATGAACTGCACTTGCTTCATCCGAAATATTCTGCGTAGGCTTAATATATACAGAAAATTCATACTTCTTGTACTTAGCAGCAATTTGCAATACATCTGACGACTTAGAAAAACCTCCAGTCTCCAAATCAAAAAATACTATTATAGGCTGTAAATTTGTATCGATCATTGCAATTGGAATCGATATATCAATATTTTGAAGAAGTCCTACGTCAGTTTCATAAGTTGTTCCTTCGCATGATTCACTTTTGTGTCTTAACTCAGTCTTCTTTTTTTAATAATATACGTTTTAATTTAAAATTACGTGTTAGTGACTTAGTGTATCTTTTTTTGGTAAATGAATCAATTTTTTTATTAAATGCAAGCGTGTGCTTTCCAGGAGATAAAGACAGTTTATTATTTACACGATTAATGTACTTTTCTCCGCAATTTTTCTTACTTATAGCACATGCTACTCGAATATCGCTTGCTGCGGATGTCCCGTATAAACGCGATTTTGGAGCTTTACTTACAATAATCGCGTTCAAACTTTCATTAGGGTTACTGGAAGTACCAGCAACAAATTGATTCGTCTTACTAGCTAACTTACTAAATATAGATTTTAAAGCTTCAAATAATTTTTGGTCTTTGAAACCGTCGCCGATAGCTTTATGTGTATAAGTATCGGGATTGTTTTTATAATTACACCAACTTCCACAGCTATCATGAATGTTAAAACAATGATTAGGAATGTTTTCAATAGCCCTTGCCATTTCTATACTATTGCCTTTATTTTGAGCAACGCAATAATTGAAATTTTTTGTAAGCTACTAATTGCTACGCCAGTAAGCTCTTTATAACTTTTCTTTATTTTATAGAGTTCATTAACAACTCCCTTGCTGGTGTGATTTTTATCCGCCTGTTTTACAACTTCATGATTAGTTGAATTACGAATGGCACAAATCGAGCTGCTATCATTGTCCGCTATGACAATGCCTATCTCTAGAAAACATTGTTTTAAAATAGGGTTTTCTTTGGTTAGTAACACAGCAGCGTGAGGTTCCATTCCTTTTGCACTGCCCACATAATTGAGCCTGCAATCGTGATCCTTGATGGAATGACCAAGATCACACTTCTTGCATTTTCTGTTTAATGTGACATAGGCTATCACTTTTTTGTAAAAAATCCAATAAGAGCAGCTGTACCAGAGAGACTATCATAAGTCCTCCCCGTTCCTCGAGTAAACCAACCCATGTCATAAGATGCTGCAATACGAACTATGTCATTTGGTGTAACATTTTGATTATTATCAAGGTAGGGAAAAATGAAACCATCGTGCAGGTCTGGAGGTCTGTAATATAAAAATGAAAAACACTTATATTTTTATATTCCTTTATTCTTATGCAAAAATCATCAAATTACAATAATTCATTTCATAGTACGCGTAGTATTTACTAGATATCATATAACAAATAACAATATATTGTAGAAATCATAATACAATAATTCATTCAGTTGTATTTACTATTATATAACATATATACATATAATTATTTTGTAAAAATCATAAAAATGCAAAAATTCATTTCTTACTAATATAATATGTATAATTCTTTTGTAAGAATCATAAAAATGCAAAAATTCATTTTTTACTTATATAATATATATAATTGTTTTGTAAAAATCATAAAAATGTATTTTATTTCATGATGTATTATGATCATTCAAAGTAATTTTAAAATGAAAAGTTTTTATTCTTTAAAATTGTAACTTATATGAAAAAATATTAAAAATTATTTCATGGCATAACAAATGGTTTACGCAACCAAAAAATACATTCACTTTAAAATTCATTATACGTACTGTAAAATTTGTTTACATAACTTTGTTTTCGAACACTTTAGCTTACACTTGTTCAGTCTCCGGATAGAATAATGGCAGCAGATAAATTTGCCAATAATTGTAATTACTTTTTTCAAATAATATACCTATTGTATATTTATCATGTAAGTTACAATTTAAACAAAATTTCAAATTATCTTAACATAGTTATCGAGCACTAGCATTTACTCACAATAACTGTTTTAATTTTTCTGAATTTTCAATGGTTAATCTTCTTTCTTCATAAGCCGCCTCCAAGCAACTATCTTGTGCTACGATTTCTATAGCATTTCCCACTTCAGCTTCATGGCTTTTGTATGAATTCCAGTAAAATTGAGGGCTATTTATTGAAGAAAGAAATTTGTTGACATGCCAGTGACCTTGACCTCCATTCAAAGTACCTATAATGAATAAAAATTTCTCTTAGAATTTGTTTTTATAATTACTCTAATATATATACACGCTTACACACACACACACACACACACACACACACACACACACACACACACATATATAAATGGAGGTTACTTACCAAGCACAGC
This sequence comes from Torymus aiolomorphi, assembly GCA_036365515.1. NCBI lineage: Eukaryota > Metazoa > Arthropoda > Insecta > Hymenoptera > Torymidae > Torymus > Torymus aiolomorphi. Next base: position 18,566,666 of record CM070877.1, read on the forward strand.
TTTTGTGTTCATATCAAAATGCTGAGACCGATTTAATACTTTATGCTGTTTATCCGTAGATACACGAGTAATTGCATGGCAATGTCGACATTCAACCATAAATACAAATACTAGGCCAAATTGTTTCTCATCTTTGATGTCGAGTAAAGAAAGTACAGACTCGCATTTAGTACAAAACATTTGTAATCCTAATGTTTTTAAATGAATTATTCTTCGTCCCTCAAGATTAACATCACTATCAGTAAGGATAGTACTAGTAGAAGAATCTTCATTTAAAGTATCTGTAAAATAATCTCATAAATATAGGTTGTTTAAAATTTTTGTAAAAATTAATTACTATATATACATAGAGAGAATAACTTTACACACCAAGCACTGCTGTATCGGTACATGTATTAGATCCCATGTCCAGTTTATCAGCCCAAGAAGTAGTAATGGCATGACAATGCCGACATTCAACATCAAATTTAGATACTATGCCATTTCTTTGATCTACTTTGACATCTTCTAACAGAAGTATTGACTTGCACTTTCTACAAAGTTTATCAAAGGTTTCGAGATGAAAACTTCGGTGTACATTAACACCAGTACTGGAATCACTGATAGTAAGAGAAGTTGAACTTGTTGCAACTGTACTTTCAGATTCCTTAATGATTTCTTTTTCACCATTTTTGAGGTTAGAATTTTGTTTACTAAATCCTCTTCTGTGCAAGCTTTTGGCTAATTCAGTTTGTTGCACCCTTTTTCTATAAACTTTCTCCGAAACGAGTTTTCCTTTCCAAAACAGTCTTTTTCTCTTGGAATGCTCTTTTTCATCTTCATCTTTAAGCGTCGGCTCGGACTCACTCATCTTACTTGCTTGCACGTAAGTACCTATACACGGCACGCGAGCACAAGAAAATTATACAAGAGCGGTGACGGAATCGTGCGACGTTGCCAAATCAAAGTACGTCGGAAGTCAAAGACGACCAAACATGCACTTGACTCACGGCTTACCGAGGGTACTCCCTTAAGTCAGCGCAGAGACGCGGGCGCGAGAGTCCGTAAGGGGCCAATTGGGTTACGGCGGCGATTATTATTGGAATTTTTTTTTTATGTATCGAGGAGGTGAGAAGAAGCTTTTGGTACTTTTGCGGGTGACGGGGAATGGGTGGACGCTTTCCAAATCTGCCTTTAATGGCAATGGTATAAGACGGAGGAAAGAATCTTTGACGCTGTATGAATTGAGGAGAAGATTGATTTCAAAAGGAGGTGTTGACTGAATATGGTAATGGCTAGCTTTTCCATTGAAAATATCGTGATGGTTTGCAAAGGTGAAAAGCTTGAGCGATGTGAAAATCAATCTAAAGCAATATTATGTATGTAAGATTTCACTTTTTTATGATTCAAGTAGACTATTTTCTAACATTATTCGTAACTACCGTTTTGAAAGGAATAAAGGTTTTGTGAATGATACCAATATATAATTTATCTTTTTAAAATAACTTATTTCTTTCATAAAGGAAAAGCGGATATCTAGCGGAAGCATGAAATTGTGTACCTTACGAAAATATCTTATGCTTATAATTATATTCTTCACAAATGTAGAAAATATTAATAAAATGACGTAAATTTGTTATTACTATTAACTTTCTAGATTATGGCCCTGCAATACGGAATATCATATTTATATTTAGAATAGCCACAAAAGTAAACAATATAATTAAATATTTATAGTAGAATTTTTATAGGAATGTTTGAATTGCAATCACATGTAACTTTGAACAATAACTATAAAAACGTCAATAAAAAATCATTCTTGTTACTTATTGGTACATGACCAAATCTATCTCAAATCAGGTGGTCCGCGTATGCCTATGTCACCGATCATTTTGTAATTAAAGTGTTTACGTTCTTCTCCAAAAATTATTTGATACGTATTTTTTTATTTTTTTGTTCCATCAAAATTTCATGCGTCAGCAATGTCGAAAAATTCCGAGAAAATTCTTACTTAGAACAAAATTTTTCAACGTCATCTTCAAACTGTTACTGTTTTACCAGTTTTTTAAGCTTTTAAGCGTGTAACACATAATTTCACTCAGTTTTGAGCCCTCTTTCACATCCTTTATGTTATCTTGGAAAAGAGAGAGAAGAGATGTTATTTTAGAAAAGTACTGATGGAACGTCTGAATGCAGGAGATTCACCGGCACTCATACTATCACAAATCATTAAAAAAGAGTTTTTAATTATTATTGACCGAGAAAATTTAAGGAAGCAAAGTACCAATGTATTGGCAGCGGTTTTTACAAAGGCACAAAAATATCCGCCCGGGAGGACTATATATAATATAGTCTTCTGCCCCTTATAATGTTATACATTATTTATTGTGAGGGCCCTATTTTCCGGGGCACTGCTTAATAAAAATTCTCTACATTAAATCTATTAAAATTTATAAAAATACAATTAATATTAAAAATCCAACAATTAAACAAACGGCATTAAAAAGTAATAAGTTAAGATATCCACCGTTTATGTATAAAAGGTAACATCGATTTAAAAACAAAATAATTTAATAATATATGTATAAGAGAATTCAAAATAAATATAAATATTTAACGATCATCTTTGTCATTTTATTGCTTTTTGTAGAGGAAGGAGTTGCGGAGAAGAACGGATGAAGTTAGGACTAGTTTGATGATACTTATAAAAATTAAGAGACGAACAAGAGAGAGGGAATGAGAGAGAGAGAGAGAGAGAGAGAGAGAGAGAGAGAGAGAGAGAGAGAGAGAGAGAGAGAGAGAGAGAGAGAGAGAGATGCCTTTGTTTACACTGTTTCTAATTGAAGCGTTGGGTTCAAAAGCCGCCGAGTCCATTTCCGATAAAAATGATCGAGTGATTGATCATTCGATTTTCACCCTTATTCAAAGTGGAAAGATTAATTTTTCGAGACTACAAAAAAGTATGTTTCACTTTATTTTCATAAAGCTTCTTTATTCAGTTAATTTTATTTATAATATTTTATGATGTGTGTGTGTGTGTGTGTATATCAAATAACTTATTGGTTTATCTTACTTATGATGCACATATGAGACATTTTTAACCAATTAATTGGTAACCGTAACCAATCTTTTTTTGGTAGAAATTGAAACATGATTAACGAGTTCTTCATTAGTATCTGGCTTAGAACTAACTAGTTCTTTTAATTGTAACTTCATAGCTAACATCTTGTTAGAAACAGTCTAAATTTTCTTTTAAATTTTGACAAAAGGAAAGTTGAGTAATTTTAAATTGATAAAATAAATTCATTATGGTTTAGATATTTCACAATTCTATATTCTATTTTTTTAATTTAATATATAATATTCGCTTTGACGGTCTTTCCGTAGATATATTTAACAAGAAAAACTATAGGAGGACGGTATGGCGGAATTTTTTGGCATCGCTGAACGCATGTAATTTATGCCAATATTATGTTATATAATTTTTCGAGAAAAAAAATAAATACTTTAATTCCAAAATGATCGGTGACATAGGCATACGTGGACCACCTATACTTCGAGATGGATTCGGCCATATGCATCCTCTTACTTATCAAACTATCGGTCCGTACTACTTAACCCGCACACCAAACCATATATCCCACCAAATTATTTCCCCCTCCCCTTCACCCTAAAAAAATTCTTCTCTCCTCAAAACCCATAACCTAATAAAGAGAACCCGACTCCCCCCTCGAATATAAATCAATTCGCGCGCAATCCCAACCGCACGTACACACACATACATGTCCATATAGGTATATATATACTCGGCTCATACAAAGCTCGCTTGCACGCCTCATGTTGGGATATTTTATTTCGCTCGGCTCGCTCTTCGCCTCCTCATCGTCGTCGGCGGCGGCGTTTTAGTGTCTCTCTTTCGCGTCTGCGGCCGCACGCGCACCTGAGAACCGGCGAACGCACGCGCGCATAAAATTTTCCCCGGCTACGACGAATTTACGAGCGGACGCGGTCGCTAAAGGTCGCTTCACACTGTCCATTTCTCTCTCTCGTTCTTATCGGAATAATGCCGTTTTATGCGCGCGCGTATGACGTCCGGCGGCCGCCTTAACGTCCGGCATAATTTAAGATTAGTATCTGCCGCGCGCGCGGCTTACAAGAGGACGACAGCGGGAATATCTCGGCCGCCCTCCTCGGCACAGAGAGAGAGAGCATATTATGCGTTTCATCGGCCGCGTTTACAATCGTGCGTGGCAGCGGTTCGATAATAGCGAGAGCGCGCGGTTTTGCGTAAAAATTTTTTTTATCGTCGTGCCGAATGAGAGAATTTTATGTACTCTCGACCGCGCGGCAGAATTACGCGCGCGCACGTGGATAAATTATACGCGGTCGTGTCAATTAGGTCTTTTACGAGCGAAGGTCATCAGCTGCCAATATGTGAGAGGAGTCGCGAATGTCGAGTGTGGATTCCGGATGAGAATTGAAAGGTGAAACTTGGGAGGTTCAGAATTAACGGCCGTATAATAAAATGGTTTTGGGAGGAATTTTATGTTAGTGGACGGAGATAAGCGTCATACTGTACTTGTCGATTAACTTAAAAATAATCAAGTAATTACAAAGTCGAGGTAAAATTATATAAATTTTAATTGTTCGTGTTGCAATCAAAACCTTTTTTTTTCGTATTTATGTGTAATTGGCGATACGTAAATTTCGCGAAGAAAGCTAATTATAATGTAATGATAATGCATACTGAAATAGTGCGCACGAGAACATTGGGAAACGACACTTAAATCATTCAGAATAATACCTGTAATAACGCTAAAATGGAATTTCCAAGGTCTGAATAGCAGGCGAAATTAACCTGATGTATCATACAATCTGCAGCGAGTTTCGTGACATAACACGTTATAATCTTTGAGTAAACAAGAAACTGTTGAGCTACTCTAACTCGGTATACTGTTGCATGAAATTACTTCAAATATTACATATATAGAATACGCGTAAAATGTTAAATAACTCTTATTGTAACATACAAACATTTAATCGCATTGTATATTACTTCCACAATTCGACACACAGTAAAATTAATTATCCCAACATATAAGCCAAACTTTGAATAGAAAGTCTTTAAGGCAGATCACGCCCAAAACTTTATCTAAACATTCAAATTTGCTCCTACATACTTACACATAGAATCCTCTTACCCACAGAACCAATCAACATCACTCATTCGGCATTGATACAACCGCACACCCTTAAGACGATCGCTCTCCGTCAAAACGCAGCATTACGCCACACACTATAAGCCTTTCTCGTACCGTAAACAAAAAAAAAAAAGTTTCACAAGCGCAAGAAAGCATAAAAGCGCGAGCCTCTCTCGCGTAACGCCGCGCTGAAACTTTCACGTTCTGAAAAGGCTTTTTCCTCTCTGCGTCTCCTCCTCGCAGCAGCGCATCACACCGGGAGAAAAGGTCGCGTCGGCTAATGAAATTTAACGATAAAATGATTACCGCCGTAAATAATTGCCCCCTTACAATACCGTTGCTCTCGGTGGCCCGCGTATATTTATATATGCGTCTGTGGAGTAGCGCGCGGCGGGCGCCGTTATTCATTGGCAATTGTGCAATTACACGCGCCCAATGCCCGTACAAATGATTCCGCCGCGATATGGGGGATACGCGAGCGCGCGGTTATGGCGATGCACGCGCGGCGCTATCGCTGCCGACGATCTCGTTCCCATTGCTACTAGGCGAGTGCAGAGGAATCTTAGTGTGTGTAAGTACGTCGCTTGCGTGTGGTTTTTCTCCTGCAGAATGCGTTTGTATTGGATGGCAGGTTCAGTATGCGTGGCCTATATCGGCGCGGGGTTTATGATGCGCCTTTCAATGGGCGAATAATCGCGAGTGTAGAATGCGAAAGGTTCGTTTTTTTTTCTGTTTATAAGAGATGGAGGATAACGTGGAACAGTTTCTTTCTTTTATTAACATCTTTGAATTGTGTGGTATAATAGCGGGAATATCCTGGATTTGTTAATGTTCGGGTGCTATGAATACATTGATAAGTTATATTCGTCAGATATGACAGTTCGTACACTGAAAAAAATTATTGAGAAAAAATTACTATAATATATAGGAACGTGGGGACAAATCTCAAATACCAAAATTTTTACTATATTTAATAGTAAAAATTGATATATATATAATAAAAATTGCTATGCACATAGTAATTTTTACTATAAAATATAATAATAATTTTAGTATTTGAGATTTGTCTCCACGTTCCTATATATTATAGTAATTTTTAATACATCATTTTTCTCAGTGTATATTTGTTTATTAAAACGATTTTTCCATTCTTCAAGTAATTCTACAGATTTAGGTTATATATTTATTTTTCGAGTAGGTATTTATTACAGTAAAAAACGAAAACCTTAATACAATATAATAACAATTTAATATTTACGATCGTACATTAGTTAATTTAGCTTTTGCAGAGTACACGTTGAAATCGCAGAGTAGAGACCCTATAGCGCTCGTGCGAGCGTGTAATAGGAAAAGACGGTGACACGGGTATAAAATTCATACAGTATCGTCATCAAGCTTGAGAGGTATAAAATGTTATACGATAGTTTTGCCGGCTCGAGAGACTATATCCCCCAACAAAGTAACAGTAGCTAGTCTGTAAAATCACGTTTAAAATTAGTTTTTCCGTAAAAGGTACAAGATAAGTATCGCGTAACCAAAAGGTAAACTGCCATAAACGAAAAGCCGCGCGAGCTAGCCTTGGAGAAAAAATTTTCCGAGACGATGCGCACGCGCGCGAAAGTGCATATACATACTATATAAGTCTCATAAAATTATACTATACGTGTATATACTCTAAAATATACTTTTTACTAGCCAAACAAGTTTTAGCAATATTCTCTTGCAACGTATATACACAAACTAAAATCAACAAATTTAAATCAACGACAATTCTGTATAATATCAAGCGTGGTAGGAAAATATAGAAAACTATTGTTTCGGTGTTATTTTGCCAACAACAGTTGATTACAACGCGTACATTTTACACACACCTGCGTGTCAGAAGCCGAACGCGTATAATACGCGTGCGAGGGTCGGCGAATTAATGTTGTATTAGGTAGCGCGCGCACGCGGCCAATGTTATTTGGACTATAACTTGCGCGCAAGCCCGCGGGTCGATATTATGGCGAGTGTGGAATTCGCTGAACGGAGAGAGAGAGAAAGAGAGAGAGAGAGAGAGAGAGAGAGAGAGAGAGAGAGAGAGAGAAAGAGAGAGAGAGAGAGAGAGAGAGAGAGAGATGTAGAGACTGAGCCGCGATAATAGCCGAGAGCTTCCCCGTATTCAATAAAGCGTGGGGTGAATTAATTTTATTTGCCCGCGTATTTGTCGTGCTTTGTAGCGGAAGTTGGTGCAGGGATTAATGGGTCTGAAGTTGGCATCGTTGGAGTGCAACGAAATAAGTTTTTACAATTAATTAAAGTTAGCAAGCAATGGAAATTTTATCTAAATCGTTTTTATAGAGTTATATTATTAAATTTGATACTATATAAATCTACACGCAAAATTAATATTAATTATTATGAACTTAGGAAAAATCAAATATTTTTTTATTTCGTTGCACTACAACGTTGTAAACTTCAGACACATAGGGATTATGACTTTTTTACGACAATGATTAGTTTCATCGGTGATTCTGTGTAAAAAGTATTTATAGTGAAAATGTGGCTTCAATTCATTTAATGAAAACACTTTATGGATTCAAGATTTAAAAAAATGTGAAGGATACCAGAGCTTATACTTAATTTGTTCATTCGTTTCATGGAACTTACGAAAATAACCGTGAAACGTGCATAAAGAAATAACCCTTTTTTTTTATAAAAAGGAAAATTTTCATGACTCTACACAGCTACAGAATTCAAGCACGCGGAATTCTGAAAAAGAGACAGATCTTACAAAAAATTTCAAAACCTCGTATCTTTGAATTTTTTTTCCTCCCTCCTTCGCCACTTAAAAAACTATCCGACATTCCCGTATTGCACGCTAACCTCACCTCGCAACTACAAATTAAGTAATTACACCCTGAAGAATCCATTCCCCTTCCCCGCTTCTATCCCATCCAAAGGAATCCCGTTCTCGCGCTATACCGCCGCGCAAGAAAAACGCGCGCTCTCGGCGTTTTCCCAACAGGTCGCGTCGCGCAAGTGGAAAAATCCGCGTCGAGTCAGGCAAAAAGTAGCGCGCGCGCTCGCTCGTCTGCGCGATGCTCGTTCGACGCACGTTTAGAGAGCAGTAGGTTCGCGTTATATATACGAGGAAAAAGAAAATGGCGTCATCGAGTGAAAACAGAGCGCAAAGAGAGCGACACGACTGGCTTTTCATAGCCCACTCGCGCAAGACGTGACGCTGAAAAGCCGCGCGTACGCGCTAATTATACGGAGAGAGAGAGAGGAGGGCGTAAAAAGGAAGAGGCGAAAAATTCGCGCGATGCGGCGTGTATATATATCTCACGCTTGCGCAGCAAGAGAGAGAGAGAGAGAGAGAGAGAGAGAGAGAGAGAGCTTAAAGCGCGGGTTTAATGGAGTCTTACGGGGATTGGGAGTACGAGTGTGTTTAAGAGCCATTGAAAATGTTATTTCAGCGTGTAAGAGCCGAGTGAAAGGGTAAGAGCGCGCGCGCTATTAAAATATGCTGTATGGAGTTCATTTTCTTAACGAATTTGGAGCTTTATGGGTGAATTCACGCGCGAGCGAAGTGTTCAATGTTTCGGCTGATGAAATTTCACGAATATGTGTAGGGGGATCCAATTTGGCGAGTGTGCGCTATAATCTGGTACTGATTGTACGTCGTGAAAATTTAATCTGTGTTTTAGTACGAATTTCCGGATTAATACAAAAGAAATACTTTATATATATAGTTAGCTTGTTTTATGGTGCTGAAGTTTGGAAACGTGAGAGAAGTTAGAATTTTGTGAAAATGTAAGAAATCAACAGTCAGAACAGATTAGTACACATAACACATTGACATTTAAAACTGTACGTAGAGGAGGCTGTGGTAAAACCGGACACTTTTTGGAAATTGTTTATTAAAAATAATAACAATATTTAACACTAGAATTGTTTTTAGTTTACATTCAGATAACTGAAAATCGACTTGGTTAGCCAAAAAAATATTTGTAAAAAATGTTATTAGAAATTTACGAAAGTATCCGATTTTACTCCGTAAAAAAATTGTCGGGGTAAAACCGGATACTTTCATTATTTTTTACCCCAAAGTTAAAAAAAAAGTAATTATTCATTTTTTGCAATTAAAAGTAAAATTGAGATACGGAATTACTCCTAATTATTCAGTATAGCATAAGTAATAAGGTTACGACTTACTGAAAGAATACGTTGCTTACAGGAAGATTATACGTACTATGAATCTTACGATAACACGGCCTTGTGAGCTAAAAAATCTTTGAAAGTCAACACAATGCTATTCTTGACATGCAGATCATATACAAAATAATAATAGGAATATTCTCAAAGAGATACTATAGCTATTCTATAAATCGCACTAGTAGTAACCGAGAAATTGAGAATTCCGGTTTTGCCCCATCTCCCCTACTCTCTAAATTTAAATCAGTGAAACTCATTGATTCTAATTTAGAGAGTAAATTGTAAAAAGTATGCTGCAATCAACAATATTTTGTTGATTGTATGATATACAATAATATTGTACAATCACTTGTAGGTTAATAAATTTTATTGATTTTCTGAATAATCACAAACTTATATGGTGTCTCTATAATTAGGACAACCCCGGCATCGTAAAAAAATCGAGACTTTTCATCGATCCGCGTTGTAACGGTCCAATCACTAACACCTCGTGTACAGTCGGCCGACCCTCTCTCGAACCTCCTAAAAATCCTACACAAAGCCCGTAGGAGAGAGAGAAAGGCAGATAGGCCGATGTAGATACAGATTCAATAATTGCTCGCGCACGCGATAAGCCATGGCGACGCGCGCATAAGTTACATTTTTCTTCGCCATTCGCGCCACGGCAATGTGAAAGCGCGCGTTTTTGCTTGTCGGGGAATTTTATCATCGACGCGGCCTATGCGTTACGTGTCGAAAGTGTCCGCGCGCGCACGCGTGCGAGGCGATAAAATCGTAATTACGTACGGCTGAGTTTTAATCTCGCGAGCGGAGAGAGGAAGAGAGAGAGAGAGCGTAATGCGCTTGTAATTTGTTTTATAGTAAATAAACTGCGCGCGTATAGAGCAGGGGGCCGATAAGGCGGAGGAATGATTGTGCCGCGCGGTATAAACGTTTTTATCGAGAGAGGCGCGGAATTAATTGTGATTGTAAAACGCGCGTGCGATGGGGTTTTTATGGGGGATATGTCTAAGACAATGTTGAGTTTTATTGCTCTCGCTGGAAAATTTATATTTGCGTCTCGTGTGTATGTGTGTATTTAAGTTTTAATCGTTGTGTTTTGAAAATTATCGCACCGACTTTGTCGGACTAATGATGGTTAGAATTTGAATTTATGGTTTATAATAAAATAAACATTTCAATTTCATTAACTCTGTGCTGTTACATAAGTCTACAAAGATTACATATCAATCACTTAGCGCTGTAATGTAGTCACTCATTTCACTTCATAAATCAACGTTTTCAGAGTAAACTTTAAACGGAATTTGAGAAACTCCGGCAATTGCGTAACATATATAATTACCATAATCAAAGACTAAAATTACATCAAAATCCACATATCACACTTTTCCATCTACCTAACTCGCTCTCTGGCACTTCAATTAATTAACAAAATTCCACCATACTCCTCAAAAATTCGTGCTAACATTCTCCTTCTTTTCGATGCCCAACGAGATCGCCATCAACGCCGCCTTGTTAAACGGCGAGGAAACCCGTAGCACTACGGCGTCGCCCTTCTCGTTCGGATACTCCGACATGTCGTAATCCATGATACTCCTTAAGCCGCTCTTCTTGAGGCTCCTGATGGCGTTGGGCGCCCATCCTCCTGACCATCGCCAGGACCTCCGCCATCAGGATCGACGACACGTTGCGGTTCTGCAGTCTCTTGTCGACGGCGCTCACGTACAACTCGATCGAGCGACGCGCTTCGGGAAGCGCTCGAAGAGATTCGGTTTGTTCAGGATCGTCGTCGTGAAAAGTATCGACTCGGCCAAGATCTTCGTTCGCGGTTGGTAGAGGTTGGATTTTGGGTTATGGTGGACGTTGGATATTATTGTGAAGACGATTTTTTTAGTATCCTGGGTCTCGGTGATCAGAGCGGGGAACGTTGAGTTGCTGTTGCTTTATTGGTGAGGCTCTTGAAGACGGGCTCGACGCGCAGGAAGTTTTTCTCTAGGAAAGAGTTCAAGTTCTGTAGATCCTGGTTTGTCACTTCTCGCACTTTGTACAGTGGATTGATGGTCGATGACAATCGTCGTTGGACCATTTTGTTCTGTTTCGAAGAATTTATCAAACCGCTTACTGGCGAATTCAAATCAGGTGCTCATTCACTTGTCAGCTACCATGTGAATTGCAAAATTTGAACTGTATTCGTTACCATTCAATTGGTACTTATCTTGAATAAATATTCCATGTTTGAAAAGTCGTGACAAATATTGGCTCAGTTAATGTAACATTTGTTGAATCACGATACATTTTATTTTATGAGAATTAGTGAGCTTCGGTGTCAAATTAACGGTTTAATGAAGAGAAAAACTAAGTTGAGAACAGATTTAATATATTTTATTTGCAGAAAATTATCGTTTTTACAATACTGTTATTGTATTTAAAAAATTGAAATTCATTTTAATATAATCAGTGACCATAAAAAATACGATTGACAAAACATTTAAATTGATTGTTATAAAGTATACAGAAGTCCAGATGCAACAACAACAGTACCATAAACAAACACGGAAGTAAAAAATAATGAAATTCCTTCTTACCGATTATTTATCAAATTAAAATTCAAACAAGAGAAATATGCGAACATTTGCATTTAACGTCCATTGATCTAAGCAAAAAAAAATCCCCTCTCACGATATGAAATGACACTCGTTTTACTATACACAGGCGCGTGAGCAAATCCGCTCGACGTTAAACATTCTTCTAGGGCTTCGCAGTCGCGCTTACTCTTCAGAATCTCTCTCGGGCGCAAAACTTCGAAAGGGCGCCAGCTACTCATCGAATTAGTTCTCTCCCTCCGTCCTGCCTGCCGACTCAAAGTCGACGACTTTTTAAGCCTGCCGCGATAATTATAATCCGCGTTTAGGCCGTGTCGCGCCAAATAAATTGCCCCGGCTAGTGTATAAGCAGCTGACAAAGCGTGGGCGTACCGAGCATTGTCTCTCCTGAAATATATATCGGAGGAGATCGCGCTCGCTGTTTTCTTTGCTTTCTTTTATTATTTTTTTATTATACGAGCGAAGTTTTCGCGTCTTCGCGAGCGAGAAGAAGAATATTATCGTCGGGTACACGCGCGCGTGACTGCGGGATAAGTTTTAATGGGCTTTGTTTCTTTGTTTGAGGCGAGGTAATGTGTTTTTCGTATCGTCGCTTTTTTTTATCTTGTTCAATTTTTGACAGTTCGGTTTTTTACGGATATAACTGTGTAAGTTGTTATGAATTGCTTCGAGAACTCCAGAAAATATGTGTAATCAGACGTAGATGTATATTTTTATCGTGTGCTTTACATTTTCTATAATATATGTCAAAATGCATGATTTCAATTATGCATAATAAGGAAAACTTTAAATTAAATACATAACTTTGGAAATGTGAATCTAATACATGTATAGTACAAATACAATTTACAAGAAAACATAAAATGTACTGTCTACTGGAAGCACTTCTTCGAAAATTCATCCACAAGATTTAAAATCAATATTAATGATCGTAACTCAAGCTCACTGTTATTTGTTCAGGTGCCTCATTTCTCTGTTACAAAATCAACACGTTAATGCAATAAATAATTTTAAATACCTCTCTATTATCTCTCTCTTTCCCGAAACGGTATAATCAGTCACCAAAAAAAAGACAAGACACACTTTTCCCTACCGCCGTCTCTCTTAATGGCCGCCATGCGTCAGGCAGACGATAATGAGAGATATAGGCCGAATCGAAGGAGGGCGAGAGACGGCGAGGGTAAAAAGAAAACGCGCAGATGCGTGAGCCGTTATACGGGGAGATAAGGATAATCCGCGCGAGATTTCATCGGCGGCGACGCCCGCGTGGGAATTTCGACGGTCGTGAATAAGGAAATTGCAGGAAAAATGTTTTCTTTTGTTGGATGCGTAGTTTATGAAGGCGAGGAATGCGGTTCGTCAACTGTTACGTTGTACGTAATGAAGTGAGAAGTTGAATTAGCTGTTGGTGAAAAGAGTTTGGATTTACGTTATGAATTTAGTCTGTTTATTTATGAACTATATATAAATATTTATAAAGTCAAAAGTATTCATAAATATTATAAATATCAAAATTATTTATAAATATTTAAAAGTCAAAGGGTAGAAGTGAAATGTTGTGGAACATTGAATTGCAAGGGGCAACGCGCACTCGCACTTCGCAAAGCGCTTATGGGGTCTCAGCCTTAGAAACAGCGTAAACAAAGGTATTCTCTCTCTCTCTCTCTCTCTCTCTCTCTCTCTCTCTCTCTCTCTCTCTCTCTCATTCCCTCTCTCTTGTTCGTCTCTTAATTTTTATAAGTATCATCAAACTAGTCCTAACTTCATCCGCTCTTCTCCGCAACTCCTTCCTCTACAAAAAGCAATAAAATGACAAAGATGATCGTTAAATATTTATATTTATTTTGAATTCTCTTATACATATATTATAAAATTATTATTTTTAAATCTATGTTACCTTTTATACATAATTGGTGAATATCTTAACTTATTACTTTTTAACGCCGTTTGTATAATTGTTGGATTTTTAATATTAATTGTATTTTTATAAATTTTGATAGATTTAATGTAGAGAATTTTTTGAAGCACCTAAAAATGGGGCCCTCACAATAAATAATGCATAAAGTACAGAGGACTATATATTATATAGTCCTCCCGGACGGGAACCAGCGGTGCCAAAAGCAAAAGTGCAAGTTGTAGGTACCAGTAGAGCTCGTGCACGTGCATTAGAATTGCACCAGAATTGTGGAAGAGAATTTTCAACTAAATCTAATGCATTTTTATCGTCACAAATCTGTCACAATTCTGCTGTATGGGAAGGAACAGCAGCCATCTCTTATTTGTAACTCTGTCGTTATTCTGCTGCACATGCGCATGCAGCATTGAAACCCACCGAGTTCACTTTACCTTTCGTACGCTAACTGAATTGTTACTTTTCGCATAAAATAATATTCGTCTTCTAAAAAAAGAGTAATGTCTAAAATTGATTGAAACGTATTAATAAAGAGTAAATTATGAGTGATAAGAGTAAGATAACCTATTATACATTTATTTTAAAAGTACAAGATGTATCAGACCGAATTTGTAGGTAGTACGTCTCCATCAAAAGAGCCCATTAATTCTGTCTGGGGAAACAAGGACATACCTATAGATACAGGCGATTATCTAAACATAATTCTACCTAATTATTGCATGGATGGATGCAGATGACATCAGAAAAATGATTTAAGAAATTAAAATCCTGACGAAGCACAATCTTACAAGTTAAATCAGATACATTTTGACATGTCTATAGAGAATTAATTCAAAATTTTGAAGATCCTTTGCAATAACAAAATAAATGTATTCTTTTACATATTTCTCTCTTTTTGTTGAACCAACATAGTTTCAAATTTTTATTAATACTTGTTATTAATCTTCAATGAGTCAGCTTCAATAAATTCAATAAGAGCAACAATAAACGCCTTATAAACACCTTAAAGATTTTATTTCAACACCCTCCCACATTAACAGCGGCCATAAATTAAAAAAAGAAACAATCTACAACCCCATAAATCACTGCCAAAAACCACGACTTTTCGCAACTCCACGGAGCGTTGTACTCACAAACCTAACCGGCGCATACTTAAAATCCCGTACACTGCGCTCGCGCTGCGTGCTACCCACTTACTTCCCACACTTCTCCCGCGCTCTGGCTCTCATCCGAAAATCGCATCCCGACTGCCACTCCAGGTAAACACGTATCCGCACTTCGCGAGTGTTCTTATACCTCCTCGTATATATACACGCGCGGCGAGCATCCACTTCACGCGCAGCGCGATATTCCGTTACGCGCGCGCCGCGAGCTGTAAGACAGTGACGGATTTGAATTCGACGCTATGATCTTTTGGTGTTTTGTAATTCTCGAGATTGCTATAGCTTCCATTGTTTATAGGTGTGGCGAGGGGAAAGATTTTCGGGAGGTAGAAAGTGCGAGGTTACGGAGTTCAGAGTTTGGTGGTCTCGCGCGTGATTAATGATCTCGCTGCGTTGGGGCGAGAGAAGGAAAATGTGTATATATGTGAATGATAAATGTGGTTTTGCGCGTATGGGCAGCGAGGTATTGACAATTATTTAAAGGAGCGAGCGTGAAATATACGTTGAAAAGGCTTTAACGTGCAAGCAATATTTGTTGACAAGGAAGATTTATGATTTTGAAAGTGAAAATATATATTTTTTTATATAAGTAATGAAGAATATTCAAAATTAATGCAATAATGCCATGACACCGAGGTTATTTATCAATAAATTATTATTTTATTCGATAACTGCATCGCGCTTTACGTAACTCATCTTTCATTAACTTTGGACTGCGTGTATCATAGATCCCTAAATTACCTCCTTTATTTCTGACACAATAGCACCATTCACGTTATTCTTGATACAGTTAACTTTACGACTTTTCTAACAACGCGTGCTTACAACTTACGTTTAGAAATTCCCGAGCCTAATTTTTTCATTGCTCGTGATTGAAACATTCTCTCTCTCCAAATTCTCACCCAATCACAAATAAAGTCTCAGCCATATTCCTCCACACACACACACACAACACACATATATCCGTTCGTGAGATACAGTTGAATAAAGCAGAACCTTGGCGAACTATCAATTAACCGAATGCGCGCGCAGCTACTCGCACTCCAATGAATCAGGCGGTCATAAATCTCGCAATCGCGCACGCGCATCCTCTCCTAAAACAATCAACTCGCGTTTTCCTCTCTCTCCGAATAAAGCTCACGCTACTTCTGTGGTCCGAAAAGCCAACAAATATACAGAGAGAGAGCAGCGAAGGAAAACACTAGAACACTCGACGCGAGCTCCCGCGCGTTGCATTTGCATTCGGGAAAATATACGCATTCAACGATAACGAATATCTCGCCGGTGAAAAGGCGCGAGATCTCAGGCGGATGTGCACATGCGCGTGCGCAGGGCTCTCCTAACTGTAAACGGCGAATGTACATACAATGCGGAGATGGTATTATTTTTGGTCGCCATTTTTTAACGCCGAGCGTGAGAGAGTGACTTTCTTGTATATACATATACGAATGTGTGTGTGTGTGTGTGTGTCTGTGTATGTATATGTATTGGCTATTTTTATTTATGCGAGAGAGTGAATGAGGCGATTCATCGCGCACGAGCATATCAACGCGTGTCATCGCGCTTTTCAGAAGATGTTTAATTTATTAGGAGAGATTTTTCAATGAGCCGCACGCAACGAGCTATGATGGCGGCCATTTTTTTCGAGCATTGTGCGAAGGATTTTTATCGAGGTATATGTAACCCCACTGCAGTTGCGCTACTTTGGAAATCGAGGAGTGAGCGCGCGCGAGCGAATGAAATTCGAAACTGCCTGATGTGGTTGACGTGATAAAGTGCTTTTGCGTGAATATTTATAAGAAATTGTGCAAGGAGTGTGCTTAAATCGTTGAGGAGGTATTCTTTGATTAAGCGAGCGTGCGTTTGAAATCTTGAAGTGTAATTGAACAATTTTCACTTAATATATTTCACGATATTATACATTTGAAATTTCAGTATTCAAGCATCAGAGTGTTGCTAAATTTTATAGTATCTTTGTATATATACTATCAAAATACACCACTTTACTTGAATCACTCGCGAAAAATTATTCCATTGCATTTCAGCCATGCAAAGGCAAAATTACGTTTAACAGTATTCAATCGCTGCACTCAGCTAACATATATGTAACCGTAATGCTAACCCCGACGTCTTCTTTTCCATTACAGCATGCGACTGCCACCCAATCGGAGCCTCCGGCAAGACGTGTAACCAGAGCACCGGCCAGTGTCCCTGCAAGGACGGCGTCACGGGGATCACGTGCAACCGATGCGCGAGGGGATACCAGCAGAGCCGGTCCCACATCGCGCCCTGCGTCAGTGAGTATAGAACTGACATTTATTGTCCGAGTGCCTTGATGCGGAGAAAAATGACGAGATGCGTTAGAATATATCTGCCGTACAAAGTAAAAACACCTATAAGTCGATACTTTTTAGTTTGGAGAAAATAAACAGAACGTGTCGTGTTCCGAAACACCTATAAGTCGATTCTTTTTTGTTTGGAGACAATGAACAAAACGTGTCGTGTTCCGAAACAGCAAGAATGGACTTATAGGTATTTTTACTTTGTACGGCAGATATATACTTCGTTGACAAATTAGGTTGGATAAATTCATTTTGCGGTTTGAGAGAGCCGTAATACGTATAATAGAAATTAAAACAAGGAAATTATTATTATTATTATTATAATATTGCGTGATGTCGCAATGTTGACGAATACAATCGTACAGCTATAAGTTAAAACGGAAACAAGAGCTAATATTTTTCATTTTTTTACTACTCTATACTGTTGGAAAACTTCCATATCCGTCTCTCTTAAAAAAATGATGGCCGGATGTTGTGAATTCGCTACGTCCACAACATTTGAATTTTTGAAATTGATTCTTAACTATTTAAAACTAAATAATTAAATTAAATTAGAATAAAAAGATTAATATGTTCATACTTTGAAAAATTATCTGATTATCCTATCATTTAAACTAATTAAAATGAAATATCATAATGAAAAATTATATATTCATAACCTCAATAATGAAATAGTACGCGCGCAGCGCGTTTGGATTTTGCTAGTATATAGATATATTGTGTTTAGATTTTATGTTTCCAAATGTACACATTATTGTATACCTATATATATATGGAAGTTTTCTGACAATGTACGGTTTTATTTATGCCAGATCAGAATGATAAGTGTTCGTATGATCATTATTCGAATAGAAACTGGATATAAATTGTTCTTTATATATATATATATATATATATATATATATATATATATATATATATATATATATATATATATATATATATATATATATATATATATATATATATATATATATATATATATATATATATATATATATATATATATATATATATATATATATATATATATATATATATATATATATATATATATATATATATATATATATATATATATATATATATATATATATATATATATATATATATATATATATATATATATATATATATATATATATATATATATATATATATATATATATATATATATATATATATATATATATATATATATATATATATATATATATATATATATATATATATATATATATATATATATATATATATATATATGAATTTAATAAATGGTTTAATTTATAAATAAATATAATTTCCCCTTTGTAAAAACTGTTAAAAAATTCGTAACAAACGTCAGCGTATTAAATTATAATAATTTAAATTTATTCACTCAATTGGCTACGTCGCTCTAACAGCACACAATATATACATATATATATATATTCTGCAACGGTTATTTCTAGTAACAAATTTGGTATATATTGATCGAATTGTTGACAACCCAGCAGAAGCAGGTATTTCATTATATATCTGTGGCTTCCCGGAATAACGACCTAACCCACTTGTACGTGTTTTCGAGAAATCGACGTTTTAAAATTTCTGTCATGACACTTCATATGTAAGATCGAAATGCGCGAGATGAGTCATAACAATGTAAACATTTACAAAGGTATCGAATATCTTTCGAACCCCACTATCAGCTGCTAGAATACATTTTTATTCTTTGTATAAACAAACAAAACAATGCAGTTAAGTCGTTATTCCGGTAACTGTGCAGTTAAGTGGTTTAGGGAAATTGTTCAAATAAGATAAATAATATAGTTATTTCTACACTTAAAACATAGAATACGAATTCTTTTTTAAATATTCATTCGCACGCATGTGCCTCCCAACGGAATATGCGTGAAGTCAACGGAATTCGGTAAACCGAATACCGAACGTTACTCGGTTACTGTTTATGGACACTCGCCCCATCGCCCAGTAATCAAAGCTGTTGTGTTACCTTCTATTATCTATTACCTTTGATCTTTGTTGCTATAAAAATAGGTATGTCATAATTTGTTTATTGCGTAGTATTAACTTCAAAACGGTGCTTTTAATTAAATATAAATATTCAGTTAAGTGGGTTTTCCGGGCACAGGTGCAGTTAAGCGGTTATGCACTTAGCTGATATTTGCTCTTTGAACGCGTTTCAGATTTCCGGACCAAGTCTATATGAAAAAGGGTAGTTAGAAGGTATAAATTCCGGTGCTAACTCAATTTTGACCTCCAAGTGGATTAGGTCGTTATTCCTGGAAGCCACAGATATACGCTTCCGATATAACAATCCGTACGAAATAATTAAGGATGGACGTTAAAAAATGACAGTTTTCCTATAATGACGAATCCGCTTTGCTATTTCCTACCTATATACATTTTTATAATGAATGCGATTTCCGATAGCACATCCCCGGAATAATAATAACCGCGAACAATAATTGCATTTCCAATGAAGTATATTACACGATCGTGCTTTTCTCTGATACTTCTAATTTATTTACCCCCAGTAACTGCGACCACCTGACAGAGTTATTGTACTCCACATTCGCGCTCATTTATCGAACTGGTATAATTAACATTCCGCGATAATTCAACGCTACAAGACATTACTAGTTTAGTATAACGTTAAATTTCATTGAGAAAACCTAATTAGCCAGCATTCGAACTTATCTCCGCACTCGTAAAACCAACATTCTAACAACTCGTCTAAACTAAATCCCCTCAATACCGACCGATACCAATCTCTGAGAATAAAAGAAAAAACCGTACACGCACAGGCGCTATTAACGCGGCCATTACGCAAGCCTTGCGCACCGTGTGTATTACATGTATAATAAGCGAGCGATAGCCAACGCGCGCGAAAAATCGATCGGCGCCAATTAGCGTCACCGGGATCATTCCGTCATTTTTCGTTCGAGGAAGAAAAGAAAAGCTCAGCCTTTCTGCGTATACATGTAGCTGACGCAGATGTGCTATTTCGCTTTCGCAGAGATCCCGAGCGTCGTGCAGACGCAGGGCATCGCCAGCGGGCCGAGGGACTACAGCGGCGAGGAGGAGGCCGAGGAGGAGGAGAGCCGTTACGAGAGCCGAAGCGGTGAGTACTATACTGTCTTTTTCTTGAAGAATATCCAGTTTTTTTTGGGGGGTTGGTTTTCTGGAATCGGTATACGCTACTTTGAATTTTCCCGTATTACTGTAAAAAAGTATAATAAATCAATAAACTATAATTTAGGAGAGTTATTCGATTTTTGAAACTTCTAATGTAGCGTATAACGAGCACAGAAACCAGATTAAAAAAAAAATATGTAATTATTAAGATTTTTATGTTTTTTTTTTAAATGATACTTTTAATCCTGGAGTTTGAGTGAACGATTTTATTCACGCCATCGTAAGAGGATTATAAATACTTACAGAAATTAAGTAATGCAATGAAAATAGATATGGCCATAAATAAATTAATTTCCATAAAAATAATGATCAAGTGGAGCGTTAAGTAACAGTGAAATGAGTTTTCAAACTTCATTTGCTAATGCTATTTATAGGAATTATGTTGAACGTGGATTGCAAGCTTATATTTTATTGTATTATCTCGTGATTATAGTCACAATTGAAACTTACGTATATTCCGTGTTTCTAATTTAACGAATTACATTAACGAAGGACACAAGCCGATGTTTACACCTTAGACGTCCTTCAAAATTTAATTACTATTTATAACCCAACGTCAATGCAATGGTATTTCATAAAATAGATATAATACAGTAGCCAAATACGTTTTTATATACAAATCTCTTGACATTAGCTAAGCCATTATTAAAGCTATTTATTTACAATCTGATATATTAAAAAGATTGGGTTTAATTCTTCGATTACATAAACCACAAGGCTGGAAAGTGCGAGATTATTCTACGAGATAAAATTAAGTTATTATAATTTAAGTGCCTATTAAATAAATCCCATAAGTTATTATTTCTATTACTTTTCATCGCGCCTTACCTGAGATTAAGATTTCCAAAATAAATTATAACCCCATCTTTTCCTGCGCACAAGCAAACCCACGGCAATTCGGAAAGTTACGACATCGAGAAAGTTCACAAGCCGAGAGAGGTAGGGAGATTAACACTTTTTCCGAAAAAATTTATTCCCCCTATTCCGCACTGACTTTTAATTCAAGATTCAAGTACCTTGAATATTTTCTCGAACTCATCGAACGGCGAGCGAATTCGAAATTCCATTCGATAAAACTAAAATATCGCGTCTGCGTAAGCACAATCGATGGTCGCGCGGGGTAATAAACGCGGGTACAGAGAAAAGATATTTTGCTGGACTTGCAGTTTTGATTAGTCGCGCGTAAAAGTCGAGCGTCGATTAATTAAAAGTTCCCGCCCAAGCGCCGGTTTGCAAACTTGGAAATACTTTATTCAATTTGTACCACAATGGATATCCCGCGCCGCCTCTTCAAAGTATGTACATTTTCTCGAGCGAGTCTTTTGAAACTCTTTGCGAACTAATTATTTACTTATCGGCTTGTCACGTTCAATTTTATTGTGTATACTGGCCAGACTTCCAGTTAGTTTAAGCAGTACTATTAAACAGATTCTTCGCGGTAATTAAGAAAAAATAATTATCTTTTGAGGAAGATGATGAAGAAATAATGATATTACGGAAGAAAGGTGTTATCATTCATTTTTATGAACAATTTGAGACTAAATGAATCAATTGTTTTTAGATTTATGATACAAGCAGTCGTAAAAATGTCCTTTTATAATAAATTTTATGTCAAAAAGGCTATAAGCTCGTTGTTATTTTGTATATTTACGGTGTCGAAAATATTTTGGCTGAAAACAATACGGTTTTCAACGACCATAGTTATAAGCTTTTTTTGCACTTATAGTATCTACGTTATTAAGTATATTGAACGAATTAATGAACATTATAAAAAAAAAAAAATATTAAAATATTGATCGAATCCTTTAAGCTAATAAAAATACTAATGGTAATGACATGTCGCGGCGACGCACTTCATAGAGTTTCTTCTTCTTTTTTGTTATTTTACTAATATCGAGCTTAATTTTATGAACCAGATTTTATGTTACATTCTGCAAATTAATACCGGATCTTTAAATACTGCTAAAAATTTAAAATTCATTCCAAACTATTCAAATCTCATAAAATCTTTATCACAAAATTAACACCTAATCAAAGTAAAAAATAAACACAGAAAAAGAATGTCAAGTATAAGTATATTTCACAATAAGAAACCAAGATTTTTCTTCTATTTTTCCATCCAGCGTGATGCTTACAACGCCAATACCCATCAGATAAATTTACACAGGAAATATAAAAACTCCCATAAACACACTTTCCTCAGCCACTCGTTTCGTCCCTTGCGAGGCAAATCCACTGCCTCCGCGCGCAAAAGCCCCACGTCGTCTAGTCAGACGACAGCAGCCCCTGAAAAAGCTCTCGCCGCGTCACTTCCTTCTCGCCAGAGACCTTAAATTCCGCCTCTCTCTCTCTCTCTCGCCGCGCAAAAACGAGGCGACGGCGGGCCGGAAAATCCCGGCGCGCGCACGTGGCACATTTTAAGCTCGCGCCGCGATATTAATTTAACCAAAGAGAGCGACGTGTATATGGGATCTCGCAGCGACGAGGGAGTCGGAGAAACGTCTACATGCGCGAGCTTTCACCCCCTAATGGCTTAATTAAAACTACCCTCGCGGCAGGCGCACGTGTGCGTGTTATATGCGCTTTTTCACGCCGCAGCAGCGAGTTGTACACCTGACCTCGCGTGCGTTGCAGAGATGTACGTTTTTTTTTTCTTTTTGCAGTCGTCGAGGGGCGAGGTAAGGTGTTTAAATGCTCGCGCGTGATTTTTATTCAGGGGCGAGAGGTGTAGGTAGACACGCTCTCTAGCCGTCGTGGGAATGAAGATTGATGAAGAGTGTGGCGAAAATTTTTTAATTTTATGTAGTAGTTGTGGAAATTTTATCAGTAACTGTAATAGTCGATTGAAACTGTTGATCTGTTCATTTGCTGAATGTTTGATTGACGCGTTTCAGTATATTTCCATTACCTAATGTACTTATCATTAAGATTCGTTCATTTTACAGTTAATGTTTCAAATTGATAGAAAATTGAAATTTTTATGTAAAAGGTTACGCAATTATGTAAAGTAATCTATTATTACTCAAATTATAATATACATTTTTTAAACGTTCCTATATACAATTGCATTAAAAAATTATCTTTTCCATTAATTTATAGGTTCTTACGATTTTTGTGAGCTATAGACATTTATACGTTCATCTTTCGAATGATGAAACTACAAGATAATTCCTACGAAATACGTACCGCAGCTTCAATATTAATTCGTATCATTACCCACATAATGCAACTTCCCGCAAAAATCAACCAAGTGAAATCGCTTCAGAAGCCAGTAGCAGTGCACAAATACACACTCGATGCGCACTCAAAAGCGATGGATTCTCCACTCGAGTCCGCCTCTCCTCTGCGAATCGGAGAAAGTTATACCTATTATACGCTTTGGCGATCGGCGAAACCGATTTTTTCGCGTGTCGCGCGCGGCGAACTGTTTGAACAGCGATTTCTGCTGGCGTTTTGCTTCCATTCGGCCTGACTAATCAGATTAGAAAGGTAATTAGATTTTCATTTGGGCGCTGGCCGCCCGCGAGAGGATAATTTCGATCCGTTGGGAAAACACGAGCCGACTACCTATATCGTGCGTTTTCATCGGGGTTATACAATGCGCGCGTTAGAAGCAATTATGAGGCGCATTACATTTTCAATCGGTTACGTGAACAGCCCGCGCCGATGCGTGTGAGATTTGGGAGAGCCAAACGTTTGTTGATTTGATTAATGTAATTAAAGAGCAGCGTTGTGCTAAAGTTATATGATCGTTATAAAGAATCGAGCGTATTTTTGAAGAAGTAAATTCTGGATAGGATTGGTTAATTAGTTAAACGTAAGATACGATTTGTATGTTTTCTAAAGGTTTTTTATCAATTCGATTGATTTTCTTAACGACTTTGATTACGATATTATCATTGTAATTTCTATTATTTAGCTTTGTAGCAGCTTTCACTTTTTATACATTTCTTATATAGTTTTCTGCAAACGTTTATCAATAATAAGATAATTCATCAATAAAATAATTAATAATTTTATCATCGCCAAAAAAAAAACTAAATATTACAACTATTCGCCTGTTATAATTAATCATTTTCTAAATATAAATATGATTCAGACAATAAATAAATTCAACAACAACAAACTAAAAAACTAAACCAAACCAACCACTCGAGACCAAAATTATCTTCCTCTTCATCCGCCAATCTATACTGCTCCCGCAACTCATTGCTCTTCCCTCTCTCTTTCTCCTCTCCTTTCCCTCCTCCCTCCATTCGTTCTCTCGCGCGGGCGCGCATTTTCGCGCGCGACTCCTCCGCGGCTGTCCTGCTCGCCTGATACTCGCGGCCACGCTGCTCTTGCGCACGACGCAGCACGTGCCACACGCGTGCGCGCGCTGCTGCGTCGACCGCCACGAGGGGACGTATGGTATAAGGTAAGTAAGTACGAGCAGAACGTAGACCGCGCGCGACGACGACTGTTTATCGAATTTCAAGCGAAGACGAGCGCACGCGCACTCGCACCGCGGGAGTGTAATGGGGGCCTCGAAGAGAAAGAAAAACGTTTTGAGGTTTCCGTTGAAATATGATCTGAAGATGGTGCAGCAGAAGCTGTATGCATAGAATATATTTTATATAAATAAAAGGAACGTGATTTTTAAAATTTTTGTTTCTTTTTTCCTTTATTTTAAAGGATTTTCTTATTACTTAGATTATAAAATATGGCTTTAATATTTTTATTGACATTTTAATTTCGCAATGAATTTGATGTTCTTGAGATATGTACTTTTAAATTTTTATGTACGAGAAATGTGCAGCAGTGGATCGAAACAGACAATTTCCGTAAGACGTATACAGCATTTAGCCAACTTTGTATTAAAAGCTATTTAATTTGTCCGCGTTTCCTATTCTTCATTTTCCGATGTAAATCTTATTTTCTACACGCATTTTTAAACTTTCTCTAATAGCATTCTAATATAGATTTTTAATATCGGGAGTACATCCTTCTTTTATTGTTTTAATTAAAAACAAGGATACTAAAAAAGTAAGTTGAAAGTCAATAATTGATACAGCAATCATTTTATCTTTACTTTCTTCCTTTCTTTCACGATAAACCAATAAAAGAAAACTAAATTGAGTATTATTGCCTCACTCACTGTCACTGTCAGTCTATAAGTTAAACACCTAAGGAGTGTACTTAAACTTAAACCATCATTGTTGCTTTTTGTCACGTGGATGGAACGAGATATTCGATTGTACTAACTGCTGCAATCTTCGGTTAGAACAACACGAACAGTTCGCAAGCTGAATCTCTCTAGCAAGTGTCGCGAAAGTAACTTCGGTCAAGTTGGAAGTTTAACGGAAGTCTCCTGTCGCTTAACTTTATACGTATATGAACTAAGTTGGTATTGTCTCAAAAATAAGGCTGATGAAGACATTGTCATCGGAAAGTTTTAGCTTGTGTTTGACTTCGTTGCTCTTCTTCGACTAATCAATGTCTTACGTGATAGTTGTATTCACGCAATTGATGAACTATTTACAAAAATTATAATTTTCAGTCGCAACCTCCTTTTGTATCTTCTAATTCACTAAAAGTTTTTCTTTCTTTGCATCTTTCTTAAAATGCGCATCAGCCCTGCTGGAAATCGTCCATTTTTCTCCCATTTGTGAAACGGTTTTTCGAACATTTTCTAGCCATTTTATGGCGAGTTGACTGAAATCGCCATAAAATGGCTAGAAAATGTTCGAAAAATCGTTTCACAAATGGGAGAAAAATGGACGATTTCCAGCAGGGAGATTACACCTTGAATATCTTAGAATTAATACGTGAATAATTTTATACATCACAACCCTATATATGGAATGTGAACTCAATACAATAACATGTAGAGAGATTACCCAGAGATGGAAAGTTAACATCACCTCATCATCCTCGAAACAACCCGCTCTAATTATCACATTACAACTTCTAACATCGCCTCTCCGCGTTATCCTTCAACCACCGCGCCAGACACTCCGCAACTTCAACCTTTCCTCCTTCCCCCCCGCAGAAAATGATAAAATCGCCGCGCCAACATTGGCTAAAACAATCTAGCTATACTCTCACCTCCGGACTTAATTAATCCCACGAACACGCCACTTAGCCTCATAACGCGCGGGCGCTGCAGCACGTTATATATCTCCCCGCGCTGCACGCGAAAAGGAAAGCGAGCTAGTGATCGCCGTAATTACGCGTCTTGGAAGGCAGCATGTATACATATATACCTGTAGGCGCATTTAAGCGAGAAGAGAAGAGAGATGCCGATGTTCGCGGAATGGAGGCCGACTGATATTTGTATTAATTCGGTAACGGTGAGGCCGCATTCTCGGAGGTCGGTGCACAGTAGTGATGGCTTGGATCGTGTTATGATGCTTCTCACGGATTTCTGCGTTTGTCGGGAACAAAGTCCGGCAGTGCTGGGTGGTATATGTACTTGGAGAAGAAATTTTATTGTAATTTAATGCATTAACAGAGGGAAGGGAAGTTGTAAATAATAACTGATGGGGTATATTGCTGGGAAAGTGTTTTTCAAGTTTGACTTTACTGACTTAGAACAAATGATGTGATTGCAAAGAGATGATGAATAGATCTTCAATAAAAAAAACCGTTAATTAATAAATTATATCAGAATAGAAAAATATACATATTTTTTTTTTAATGAATATTAAACTATCTTATATAACGTAGAGACAATTAGCTCGTAATTTGTTAAAGTGCAAATTTTAAGATTTACCCAAGTCAGCCCTTTGGTGCTACTACGATGGGATTACGCTTCATCTCTTTTAAATCTCTTCACAAAGTAAGAAGATTACATTTTGCGCGTCATTTTGGAAACTATTAGGATTAACTGCCGCTCAAAATTTGCGAATCAGCGCCGCCCCTTTTATTACGGCGTCATCTCGTTTGATTATACAAACACTTCAGCTTTAATTTGTCCAGTATCAACGTAACGGAACACCTATATCCATATAGCCCTACTCGTCCATAAAACCGACGTCTTATAGACACATCCGAAGTCCATCGCACCGAAGCCGAAACTTACTTCGGCTATTTATTCACCGGTGTCACCGTAAAACTCGATACTCCCGCCAATTGTCCCGCGCGTCAGACATCTGAATTTCCCAGCCCAATCTAACCACGTCGTCGTCGTCGCTCTCCAATTTATATCTCCGCTTTCGGCGTAACTCAAGCGCTTATAAACTCGATCCTAGTCTCACCTCTCTCTCTCTCTCTCTCTGCACACACATCCGCGCAATATATGCAAAGGCTCGTACGCGTTAAATTCATATACGCATATATACATTAATACGTACATGAGCGTATGGTACACCTATATAACGCCACGGGCGAACGCGCGTATTATAAATATCTCTCGCGCGCATTACCGCGATATTTCCCGGCACACACGTATCACGTACCGCGCGTACATCGAAAAGCTTCTGCTCGCGCGCTGGTATATGTATACGAAAAAGCGCAAAACAAGAGAACGAGAGAGAAAGAGAGACGTAGAAATGGAAATTAAGGCGAAAGAGAGATGAGGCGAGTCAGATAATGAAGAGCGAGAAGGAGAGAGAGAGAGAGAGAGGCACGATAAAAGGATATACGCGCGCACGTGGTGAAAAAGAGAAGAAGCTGCCCTCTCGACTAGAGAGGGAGAGGGAGGGAGAGTATCAAGCGCGGCGCACACGCGGATGTGTATATGCGCATGCCGTGTCACGGATCGCATCTATATGTTAATGCGCGCGACCGGCTAACTTTCTGCGCACATAGCTCGCTTGCTGGCTCCAGCAGCGCACGTCACCCACGCGACGTGTTACTTAGGGCCGACTGTGTGTGTGTGTGTGTGTGTGTGTGTGTGTGTGTGTGTGTGTGTGTGTGTGTGTGTGCGCACGGCTGATTAATCGGCTCCCTTATCCGCTCATTAATTTCATTGTTTTTTTGGGTAGATGAGAGAGAGAGAGCGAGTGGTTGCTGATGCTGCTGAATGGTAGTTGCGCGGCGCGCTCACTGGTGTACATCGCCGGAGGTGCAGGATGTATCAGCGGGGGGGATCTCGACTGCTGTTGTTGTTGTTGCTGTGCGAGAGGTGGAAGGGTTGGTTAGCGTGGCAGAGGAACGCGTGTATGTAGGGATATATTTTGTGTTGTTTTTTTTTTTTTTGGAGGATGTGGAATTTTGAATTAACGTTTTATAGTATGTGGTTAAGTGGTGTAATAAGAGTATATTCGGAAGGTTTTGTACTTGAGTAAAGCTCGAAATATGATTTTATTATTCAGAAAAAAAAATGAAATGCATATATTATTTTTGTTAAACAAGTCGCATGCGCACTTTTTTTTACCGTTTCGTTCATAAAAAATTTTAATATTAAATAAATAGCGAATTTTAAGGACAAGCCAAGTTTGTGAGAACGTTGAAGCTTAAAATTTTATAGAGACACGGTAAACTATATAAATTACATTCTATTTTTTTTTTTCATTTTATGAATAAAGGAACTCGTTCTAATTAGTTTTAAGACATTATTATTAACAATGTTTTCTTTTTTCAATACAATTTTCAATATAAACGTATTCACTATTTTCTAAAAACGCCACTGTAGGAAAAAAATACAAGAACACGAAATTTTATAAGGAAAAAAGAAATCACAAAACCAACAGTACAATGAAAACCCTCGTCACCTCCATTAATCACACAACGGAACATTTAGTCACCTGAAATACAGCAATTTTTACCCGAATAATCCCATCTTTGACGGCGCAGCGCCGCTGCCGTCACGTTAAATAATAGCAGCCGGGGCGAAAACCGCATAGGGCGACCCTGAAGCCCTAAGCCACCCTCGAATAATTGTTATACCGAGTGAGCCACGAACTTCAAAAGGGAGTAAAGGAGAGAGAGAGAATGAGAGAGGATAACGCTCGAGCGAGGGAAAAGGCGAAAGAGAGGGTCGGAAATAATGAGATTAACGGTTTTTATTGTATGCGTATGTCGCGTAAAAGAGAATGTGTTAAAATGATGCGTTTGGTTAACTTTGAAAATTTTGTTTTTACAGTTATTTTTTTAAAACATTTTTACGGATTTTTTATTTTATATATAACGCTTATTACAAATGAAATTGTCCTTATCGCTTTTTCGTTTATTCACTTATTACTTTCATGAAACAAATTTTTGTAGTTTCGTTCTTTCTTATATATGTCCAATTGTATAAAATTCAATATCGATAAAACGCAAAATTCCCTTTAGTATCGTACTTTCGAATTCGAAAAAGCTGTAAACTACAAGCAAAACGAAAATTTTCCGGCTTCCAAATACCCTCGTAACAATACCATTCCTATCTTTCTTCATTTTCAATTTTTCCACCTCTACAGCGCACACCAATAACAGTGAAATCGAATCCTCCGATATTACTCCTTATTTTCCAAGCCTCAATTACACCAATCACAGCCTACATTTCTCCCGAACCTCGTCCATCCAAAAACATTTGCCTCTTTGCTTCTCCGGCAATTACCTTTAATTAAAACTACCGGAGCCGCGAGAATACTTTTTTCTCCGTCGCGCGCGCGCTTTTTGAGCGTCCGGTTTGTCACGAGAAAGCCTACACACACGCGTATAGGTTCGACCAGAGGCGCATGCGCGAGCTTTGTGAGCGCGCCCTTCCGTTTCGGGAAACACGCTATTTACGCGAGCACCTCCGCACGTAGCTGTGCGCCTGTGTCGCTGGTTTCGGTTTTATTCTCCGTCGTTTTCTTTTTTCGCTTTTCTTTTGCGTTTCGAGTGGCGCGCATGTACGTTCGTTTGTTTATATGCTGGTCATTTTCGCAGGCTTTTGTTTGTAGTGAGAATATGGTGGAATTCGAAAACTTGTGTTGGATGAAAAATTTTTAATTTAAAGCTTTCAGATACGGAAAGATGGTTTATTTAACTTATTTATATGTGCTCATTTGTTAAAGAAGATATTCCATAAAAGTAAATAAAAATTATAATAATAACAAAAGTAATTAGTTACTTGGAAAATCCATGTTCTAAAAAGGCACAACATACAAAATTAAAGTAATAAAATATCTATACTTATAAATTTATTTTATTTCACGTGTCATAATGAGTTGCAGCTTATTATTTCTATTGCTCACGTATATTACGGTAAAAATATTTTATATATATTTTTTATCACAAATATTACGATGAAATAATACTGTATTACTTATAATATTTTTTGTTTATAACGATTTGCTTTGTAAAAAAACAATAACGTAAAATATACAGAATGTACATCAAACATTTCCCTCGTATTAACGAACGTATATACAACAAAATAAATGGAACTCCTAATTACATTCCACCGTATACATTGACACGAATTCTCACAAGCACGCCTTATACAACCGCGATTTGCACCGTTATCGTATATACCATCAACCAACAATCTCGCAACTCCTCTCCTATATCACCAAATCCATCACTACACTCGTGACAACTGCAAAAATGGCATTCTCAAACGTCGCACCCCCGCGATCGACGACCTCTTATCGAAAAGAACGCACGCGCAACTCCAAATCTGCAAGCTCACGCGCGACATATATATATATATATTTCATCCGGCGGATATTCCCGCCGTAAACTTGCCGCACGACGACGACGAAGTTAAAGTCCGAGCGTATTATCGTTAACGCGAAAGTCCGTCGCGCGTGTGAGTGCGCGAGCGAGACCTTCGCAGGAACAAATAAGGAGAGCGCGGCGGGCTTTTTCACTTTATCGGCAATATCCGGAGAGGAGATATAGAGGATGAGTCTCGCGTGCGCTGCTCTGGCTTTTCTGTCTCCGTGTGTATATAAGCCGGCTGGGCTGTCTGTCTTAAAGGATATTTTAAGGGCCACGCGCGAGGTTTACGGGTTTTTGTCTTGAAGCGCGTGGCAGTTTTGGAAATGGGCGGCTCTGCTCGGCCCCCGGTTTACGAGGTTGTTGCGCGGTCAAAATGGACCGGGAGAATTTTCGTCTCGAATAGACTCAACGAGTCTCCGGTCTATATTGCCGTTAAATTGAGGTTGATCGGTGTACCGAGCGGCACTGGTTTTATGAATGACATGGTCGTTTTAGTATATATACACAGAAATTTTTATTAATAAACTAATAGAGTCGAAATTTATATTAAGAGTGTTGGTTTTGCAGTTATGGAAAAGCGATCTAAGAAAGTAACGTAGAAGTGTATCGAATTTCTTTACATTTATATTCCATCGATATGCTCTCTGTATAAGCCATTTCAAATAGAAATCTCATTGAAGTTGGATAAGTATGTAAATGGTATGGTTGCAATACCACTTAAATGTATTTTCGTGTAATACATGTTTCTTTTTTTTTTTTTAATTTAAAAGAAAATGTTCAACCGGCTCGTTTACAAATAAATTGGTAATGAATAAATAATAGCGAAAACCTATATCAAAGCATTATAAATTACTATATTATGCTCGCTAATATTATTCGCCATCGCGTGTTTTATATTAAAAATATCTTTTTACATATACAAGAGCACGTTGCTTTCGTTCCACCCCCAAACCAAAAACTTTAAAATCACAAGGCACCCCGCAACGTGAAAACCTTTCGAAACCTCCCCGCAGACATCGCGGCCAATGCATTCCTAACGTGTTCTCCTCCGTCCTCCCGTGCGATCCATCCCCAGACTCTCTCTCTCTCTCTCTCTCCTGCACTACAGACCCGGTCATATAAGGATCCTCCCGCGATATTTCCTTTGAGCTCGCGCTGCGCAATCCTTATACTCCCGGCGGCGGTCCAGAGCGTACGTGACGCGCGCCCGAATCGATTTGTTTTCCCCCCTTCCCCTCTGGGATGAGTACACTTTTAAAGCCTTTGGCTTTGTGCGTCTCTCTCTTTTGATATCTCTGTCTCTCTCCGCGCGTTATTGCGTTTTCGATTATGCGGGGATGGACTGGCTGTGTCTGTCTGTCTGTGTGGGTGTATTTATGAGTGTAATGGAAGGCTGGAGAGAAGGTCCGCTGCTTCTTGTAAAGTGCCGGTGCGATTGGTTATTGAATGTGGCGCGCGGTTAGAGGAGCGAGGAGAGGCCTGTCATTTTGGCGAATCAATTGTTTTCAGTTTGGATTGCTCTAAACATTATTACAGTTTTGAATCGCGACGTATACTTTTGGAATTTGAAGTACAGTTGTATAGGATTTAGCAAAGCGTGTATTATAGCGAGGATTGTTTTAGAGATACAGTTATAGAAATGTCGGGTACGTTTAATTTGCTTAAGTGAGGCGACTTTCTCATAGAAACTCAGAAAATTTTATGGATTAGATAAATTTAAATATTCGGTCTATTATAAAAATTTTGACATATTTATTAACTTCATGATATGATACACTTGTTTATATATTACTTTTTGAGAATCAATGAGGACGCTTACTTAATTTTCAAGTGAGATATAAATTTTACTTTTGCATAAACGCATTTAAAATATTTACATAAAAGCATAAACATACCACTTTATTATCTTTATCGTAATTTTTAATGTAACCTACACGGAATTGCTCCTCATAATTATGAAAATAACACTTACCTCTTCTACATTCCAACTAGAAAATCAATAGCAAATATAGGAACCGAATTAATATTATTCGCGTCGAAATTCAGTTAAATACATACAACGAATTTCAATCGCTAAATTCACAGCATTCCATTAGCGAAATTTCGGAATCTATCAACTATTTGGGGCTTACCGGAGCTCTAAAAGAGGAGCCATTGTGCATTGAGGGTTTACCCTCGTACATTGCGGTTCGCCCCAAAAATTTATCGATCTTTTTACGTTAAATAGTATACGTTTGATTTTGATTTATATAGTAGTTTGCTTAGGTTGGAAGAATAAAGCTTTTATAACGTTAAATGCTATACTTAATTAACTTTTAAACCAAGCTTTAATTCGTTGACTCAGTGTTGCCCAATACGACCGTTACTATAAAGAAACATACGAAAACAAAGCTTTTTTGCCCAACTACTGCTGCGTATATATTTTTCGAATCATTGCTCTTTGTCCCGCCCGCGCGATGTCTTTGTGCGCCGCGCGGCTCACGAGCTTCGCTGGTCGGGGAGGATATAAACGAGGGGAATTGAGAACAGGGACCGCCGGAAG
The DNA here is from genome assembly GCA_036365515.1 of Torymus aiolomorphi. Taxonomy (NCBI): domain Eukaryota; kingdom Metazoa; phylum Arthropoda; class Insecta; order Hymenoptera; family Torymidae; genus Torymus; species Torymus aiolomorphi. Next base: position 18,600,414 of record CM070877.1, read on the forward strand.
CCAAATCCCCGAAAATTGAATGGATTTAGTGCGCGTTATCCCATAAATTTTCATTCTCCGTGGGATAATTTGGGCCCTGTTTTGTCAATTTCTTTCGCTAAGCATGGCCACGGCAATATAAGCAAAATTAATTTTACTCCCCGGTAACGGAATTAAGACGCCAAGTCGAGATAGGAGAAAGGAAATAAAATAAATTAATATTATAAGGTTGGTTTAAGGTGGAACGAAAATACGATCTAGAATGAAAGTTTTAAAATACTTTGGTAACCTATGGATTGAGGAAAATTCAATTAAAACTATCGTCGGAGAGGTTATATGAATTATTCTTAAATACGTGGATAAGTTAGACTGAACGGTCGATTTAGCTTGCGAATCCTCGTTGCGCGCTGCGGATAATCGTGAAAAATGTTAAAAAATAGAGCGGTTTGAAAGTTCATAATGCTTTTTAATTTCTTACGACTAATAGAAAGAGTTTCGAAGGAACAAAAGTCGGATAACTCCTAATTCCATTCTTAATCTTTAAAAAAGTTCCCGAACGTGTATAACGGGAGGAAGAAACTTTTCATCTAAATCACGCGAAATCCCCGATTGGAATTACGGAAAAATATCTCAGCGGCTTCTTATATTTTTCATCAAAGTCATCATTTCCATTCTCTCTACCTCTCCCAACTATTAACGCAAACATATATCCCTCCTTAAAATAATTCAATTCAAGAAACACATTATACGCTCCCGAACATTTCAGTACAATCAAACGCAAATACAAATTCACGGGGAAATATCTTCTCCTTTGAGAACCATATCCATATTTCATTAAGATGAAAGCGCCGCATATCCCAATACTGAATTCCTTCCCACTCTAACCCACTGCGCCAAATACTCACGCACGCGCACGCACGCCTCTATACATAAATAAAACAACGTCAAACGGGAATGCAAAATTTGAGAAACAGCTATATGGAGGGACGATAATTACGCAAGTGCGAAAGGAAGCGCGCGCGCGCACACATTTCAACGCGAACGATCATACGTGGTTCCACCTACTGGTCCGGTTAAAATCCCATTATTCACTCGTTCTCTCTCTCTCTCTCTCTCTCTCTCTCTCTCTCTCTCTCTCTCTCTCTCTCTCTCTCTCTCTCTCTCTCTCTCTCTCTCTCTCTCTCTCTCTCTTTCGGTTGCCTATATGCTTTTTCCATGCAGCGGCTTCGCGCGTAAAATATCCTCGTTTCCGAGCGAGCCCCCTGCAGTAGCGGAGAGGGAAAAGCTTCTTTTTTTTTTTGCAAACTATGTTAAAAAATTGTAGGGAAATGGTGTAATCTATTAAAGGAGGTGGCTTATGTGAAAGGTATTAAAGTAGTGCTTTTCTGGACGAGGGTGAGAGCTTCTTTTTGTTTTATGAGAAAGAATGGTATAAATTTTTTGCATTTGAATTTAAGTGAATAATTTACTTGAGAATATTATAGGATCACTGTCTTAGGAAAAAACTCTTTACAGGTTAAATATTTTCTTTTGAGAATATACCCTGTTACAATTGTGTACCTTCAAGAAGTATCTTTCTTGATTTTACTTTTCTTTAGAAACGCAATCAGCAAACTTTAAAGCCCCCAATGGACGGCTGTCAAAGGACTTTGGTTCCTGATACGCTGACCCTATCTTCTCTCTCTCTCTCTCTCTCTCTCTCTCTTCCGCGACGATGTCAGGTCATTACATTAGAAACTTTGTGTTTCTTTCCATCTCTCTCTCCCCCTTCGACAGTCGTTTTTGAAAAGTCGCCGGTTGTCTTAAAGCCACTACCGCTGCGGCCATCACGGCGAAAACAATCTGTTTCTTCCACTCGAGCGTATAAGCCCGAGCGCGCGTCCGAACGAGCGAACAAACGAACGAACGCTTCTCTCCTTTGCCAGGGACGCGCGCGCGCTGGCAATAAAGCTGTGAATCCATCCGTCACTAATTTTTAGCTTCCCGGCTATTAGTCTGCGACTCGCCGGACGAGCTAAAAGAGCCGAACGCGAGCGCGTGCGCTTATCTGTGACACTGAGGGATGTTGTTGTTGTTCTTCTTGCGCTTTCGTCGTCATCTTTAAAAAAAACTCTGCTGGATATGTCGATGTTGCTGAATGTATGAAGTTTGTGAGCGAAGAAACGTTTGATTGTAAAGACTTTTGATGGAACTTTTTGTTTACTTGTGGGGATCGCTTTTACGATTTTCAGTGTTGAGTGGAAGAATAATTTTGATATAATATTAGAAATACGGTAGAAAAGGTGTTTGTTTGCATTTTCTGACTGAGCGGTCCGATTTGTTTTACTGTAATAATGATTATATAACAGTTTGAAAGAGTTCATCGATCTAATACGCAGACAGTAGTTTTAATTCTAGCCAGACGTTGCGAGCATATATTTAATTCTTAATTAACTTCCCTGGTGGAAATCGATTCCATTATTTACCTAATAAATAACTAGTTTTCCCAATAATCTTTAAAAACTAGACACTTTTCTTGGCCATTTCTGTCCATCGATGAAACGATTTTTCCGATCATATTCGCCATTTAATAGACAGAATAATAGAATAAGTTTTTTCACAAATTTACATTAGCTTATTTATGAGTATTTAAAAGATATTAAAGTTGGCCAGATTTTTAGTCAGAAAATGGCTAATAAGAGACTTGCTATAGTGGCAAGGAGTGAGAGAGACAGAATCAAACGGAAAAATCATTGTTTTCGTTTGTATCCCCTGAAGCAGTACTTATATAAACGAATTAAGTACCAATAATTCGTGTTTACATTTTCGTTTACATTTTCATTAGCTACCTTTTTTTAACATTTTTTTTTAAATACATGATCAAATTACAGAGAAAATTTAGTAAAAACATTTCAAGGTTGTGTTATCTCCATTAAATAGAAAATATGACCGGAAAAATCGTTTCATCACTAGCCAGAAATTATCTATTTTTACTATTTATTATTTTCCTAGCCATTACCGATAGAGACGATTTCTACCAGGGTTGAATAATACATAAATAATGGTCCTGGTAATGTTGATTATTGCTTTCTTTATTGATGCGAAGGAATTAAACTTATTCCTGAATTATTGGTACCACATTTTGGTGAGTGGCACATATAGAGGTTACCTATAATATTAAAATTCAAATCAAAAGATTAGAATTCGTACCCATACTCATACAATGAATTACAGTAGTGTATTATTAAAATAACATTCGCGAGTAAAAGTTTGTTCAAATCCTTTGAAAATATAGATACCACAACAATCCAAATAATTAATTAAATTGCAAAAATATTCAAAGAAACAGGGACTTTCACATTCGTCAAACCTCACTCAAATAATACTACAAACTCGACTGATTCGCGTTCCAAGCATCCCCCCATTCCTCAAAATTCTTCGCGACCTCGTGGAATCTTCCTCAAAGCGTACCTTCTCCTCCTGCACATACTATCCTTCCGAAATCACAGCGCGGCTGCTACTATATAACCTCTAGCCGTCCGGCCACGGCGGTAGGCCAATATTGCGCCGAGGCCGCCGCCGCCGACACAGACAATGCTCGCAAATTAAACGGCGATTTAAGCAATTAGCGTCGCGTCGCAAATCGACGGCCGGGCTGCTCCCCGAGTTCCCTGCTTATTAGTACCCCCGACGCACGCGCTTTGTCTTACAACTCGAGCGTGAAATCTATAATTCAGGCGGGAAGGCATCGAACTATAACCCGAGAACCGCAGTCGCCGCGCAGCGCTACTCGCTTTTCTCTGTCTTCCGTTTTAGAGGGAAACCTCGCGCATGAGAGAGAGAGAAAGAGAGAGAGAGGGAGAGTGCAAGCCCTGTAATTTACGCGCCCCGGCTAAAAGCTTTCCGAGAGGGGGAGGAGGTTCTGGGTCTAGAGGCTCTCCCTCTCGTTCTCTCTTCGCGATGGAACGGTTTTTGAGGCGAATTAAAGTAAGAGGTACTTAACGTAAATCTTCAGCCGTTATTAGTTGCAGTTAACGAGGTTCGTAGATTGTTGCAGGCTCGCCGCGCGCGCTTTTTCCATCTGATTATGAATGTAAATGTGTTTATTCGCGAGAGAGAGAGAGAGAGAGAGAGAGAGAGAGAGAGAGAGAGAGAGAGAGAGAGAGAGAGAGAGAGAGAGAGAGAGAGAGAGAGAGAGAGAGAGAGAGAGAGAGAGAGAGAGAGAGAGAGAGAGAGAGAGAGAGAGAGAGAGAGAGAGAGAGAGAGAGAGAGAGAGAGAGAGAGAGAGAGAGAGAGAGAGAGAGAGAGAGAGAGAGAGAGAGAGAGAGAGAGAGAGAGAGAGAGAGAGAGAGAGAGAGAGAGAGAGAGGGAGGAAGAGGGAGAGAGAGGAGAGAGGGAGAGAGGAGAGAGAGAGAGAGAGAGAGAGAGAGAGAGAGAGAGAGAGAGAGAGAGAGAGAGAGAGAGAGAGAGAGAGAGAGAGAGAGAGAGAGAGAGAGAGAGAGAGAGAGAGAGAGAGAGAGAGAGAGAGAGAGAGAGAGAGAGAGAGAGAGAGAGAGCTTTCATAACTTATTCTCTGTGATTTCGGACAAAATGATGATAATTGTAGGCGCGCGATTCGATGAAAGTTAATGGAAATTATTCATAATTGTCTTTCTTGTTCTTTTAAATTTGAATTTTCATTAATATTCATTACCTTTTTTGATATTATTACATTTATATTTTGATGCCAGAAACTCGTGAAACTCGTATATACTTTTAAAGAAAGTACCACAACAAAAATTAACATTTAAATTTACTTTAGATTATAGATTTTAATTTATTATGCTATTTCATTAATAATGCTCAAGCTTACTTCTCTTACGAAATTAAGTGAAATTAATGACGGAAATACTCAAGAGGTTATATATAGAGCTCTTTTCAGCCTTCTTAAGCAAAGTATTGTAAAACGTCTTATATATTTCATTGAAGCTAGAGCAGAGCTAAGGATTTGCAAGTAGGCATATAGTTCCAAGCCTAATAGATTTTGAGGGGCAAAGTACTTGAATAATTCAGTGGGTTAATAAGGTCCTAGAGCGAATCAACTCTGAAATATTCAAATTGTGATATGCCTGTGCTCAAACGCAGATAAGGACTATTTTATTGCGAAAAATATTTTAGCTTATTATTTTTAGAATAACTTTATACGTAATAAATTCGGATTTCAGTTTGATGGATTAGGTGTAGACGGGAAAGGATTAGAGTTTAAATATTGAATCGTATAAGCTCGAAAAAGAAAAGCAGCCCCAGCGTGAAAGATATTTTATTTTCCCGTGGATGATAGTATTACATTTTTAGATGTTTAATAAACATTACTTTAATATTAATAAAAATTAAATAAAATAATAAAATATCAACTATTTTACATGAATTTCTCACATTACCTAAACAGAGCAAAGGATTAAAAGTTGACAAATTACTTATATACGAAAAAGCTTTTTCTCAACACTGCGTTAAATTTTTTATCCTAATAAGCATACCTAATGCGATAATTAACATAACATTTTTATCACGCCTCAACGTAAAAATCAAGCACCACCATCATTGCAAAACCTTTCACCACATAATTTCTTAATCCCCAACCTCGTTCCCAAAACCTCCTGTACCCGTCAACATCCTCGCAAAAAAAAAACAAACCCCACCTCTCGAAGCCTCATATAATTCCACGCCAACTACACACACATGCTCCCGCCAAAAAGAAAACCGAGTCACTACACTCGCTTGATAACCCATCGCCATCGCTCATCCCTTTTCGAAAAGCCTCGCATATACGCGCGCGCGCGCTCGCAATCTGGCCCTCGCTCTCCCCCTCTATCAAAGCAGCAGCGCGCGATTATAATAACAGCTGCGATCCGCCGATAAGTGCGATAATAACTCGGAGGGGAGAGCGAGAGAGATCGAGTACCCGCCCTTCCATAAACACACACACACACACACATGCGCAAGCGCATATGATAAAAGTATCGGCGATCGCGATCTTCCGCGCAAATTAGCCCCGCGCGGAAAAATTGTCGCACGCGCGCGCGTGTCGCGGCGAGATAGGAGATATGAAGAGGGTGGCGCGCGCGTACGCGACCGATAAAAAGCGAGTGTTGGGGAGCCACACGTGTGTTTGCTTACGATGGCACTTTGCTTTTTAAATGGGTGCTCGAAATCTAATCGGATTCGGCTGCTGTGTTTATTGCCGGTGGTGCTCGTGGACGCGGGTAATGAGGGGGTGCTATCGCAGCGGCCTGTTATCGCGCGACACTTTAAGGCAATTAAGATTTATTTGTGGGTGTGGGTGATTTTTGTTTTGTTTTTTGATGGGCGTGATTAGTTTGAAATGTAGTGGCCTTTGATATTGTAATTATTATTGGCGAATGAAAAGAACGAGTAAATGTTATGAGTGGTAATTATACATAAAATTTTATAGTTACGTAATTATAACTGAAATAACTCGCGTGACTAAAATATTAAAACAGTGAGAATAATGAAAAAGCCATTTATTTTAATCATAAATTAATGTATTATATATATGTAATCAATCTAATAACTTTAAAATTGGTATATCTCTTTGCAAAAATATTGAAACCAACACGAAATTATAAAAAACGTCGTAATATTAAAAAAATATTCATTGACTCGGACGAACCGACCGCCGGATACCTCCTCATACATTCGTAACTACCTCTCACTACCTGAAAAAAAAAATTACCATTTGATCATCTCGCGCGCAATATCAATCGAGCCTCCTCTACGCGTGCGACACAACTTTTCAGGCGAGTTTCGAAATTAGCCGTTGCGTCTCGCTGTCCCTGAATTTCCCTTTCAAATGAATCCCTCGCTCAAGACGTGGATCGTAGCAAACTTCCGACGTCGCGACAAACTTTTTTTTTCTTCTCCCTCTCCCTCGAACAGATTGCGCACGCGCCGAGACGCGTTTACATTATCCTACATTATGCGCGACACTTCCGGCAAATCGAGCGAAGTGTGTCGCTCTCGCGAGAGATAGAGAGAGACGCGCTTGCCAAGAAGGGCCGCGCGTAGAGGTAGGTATATAGGTACTTACTATACTCGCTTTTTTGGGGAAAGAGATGGAAGAGAGAGAGAGAAAGAGAGAAGCCTCCGGAGAGCAGGCGAGCTTTACGATCTTGGCTTCCTGTTTGCTCGCTTTTTATCGTGCCATGTCCGTTAATTTCTCCAAATAGGCCCGATGCCGAGTGCCTCTTCCACTTGCATTTAGCGGAGTCGCCTCGATGCACGGTAATCGTTAAATTGCTTTGAATTAACCCTGGTGGATAATTAATGATATTTTATAGTTAAGGTGTTAATCAAATGGAAGCATTTTTAATAAAAATCGATATGTAACAATAACACAATGTTGCTAAAAGTATTACTAGAAGTTAAAATATCAATGTTGGCGAATATAAATGCCAAAGTTTACTTTCAGTGAATACTATTTTATAATAGTTAAAAGAAGATAATGAGTGCGAAATTTTTATTGTAAAAATTATTAGAAATTATTTCTTCAAGTCAAATGTATAGGTACAATATTGAATTAACTATATGTAGCATGCAATAGTAAACAAAATTGATTGAATTATTACAACGATTTATTGAAAATTCAGGACAAAATATCTCCAAAACACGGGTTGCAGTGATGGCGAATCACACGCGATCGGCTAAATATACAAGCGCAGAGTTAGGAAGGAAATATACATTAGAAGACTACAGTAAATCTGACAAAGTTAGTTGGCGTCATAACGCAGCCGGTGGAAAGCTGTCCTATATCGGAGTCAACAAAATAAATGTATTTAGAGAGCTGTTGAATTTATGTCACGCAGCATCTGGTGCGAAACTTAGCAGAACTTGATGAATATACAAATTCGTCCGTTTAGAAGATACAAGAAAAACTCAGTTTCAAAGCTTATAACTAACAAATTTATACCACGAATATACCATCAATTTCTTATAGTACACAGTTACACGAAAGTTTACATTCCTAAACAAATTTAGTCAGTTTTTAAGTACGAATGAATGTGCAAATTTCATTCGAACAAATATATTTATATATATATCTGTTACCCATATATAATCATGTTTTTCACGTATCAAAAAACCGCGATCCCGAAAAATTTCGCATCTAAATTCATCTATCACTCGGTGGAGATGAAATCTGAATAAATTGACCCATGTCATGCACGCAAAAGAGCCAGTTCAGATCTCAATTGAAATCGGACTGCCGACGTTTCCCGCGTTATTGATATATTCCCCTCTACAAAACGAGAAAACCCCTCTCGTGGTTTGAGATCCGAGTCGCTGCGCATACAACGGAATCGCTACAATTGCCGCTTCATCATCGCTCGCCTCCATCTCAAATGTCTCCATTCCGCCCCCTCACTTTTTTTCCTCTCTTACCCCCCAGAGCCGAAAATTCTTGAGAACTCGAGGAATTTACTCTCTCCTCATCTTCCTCTCTCCGCGAAAGACGACCGATGCGCCTTGGACGCAAGCCAGCGAACTATTCCGGAAGTGCCCGCGGTATTCCGCGCGTGAAATATGCCGCGCCGCGCGCAACATTCTCCAATTATGTTGTGTAATGACGAAGAAACGCCACCGCCACCGGCAGGAAATTTACTTTTTACGAATGGCGGGAGTGATATGAATTTTTGCTGTCGCGCGCCAGGTATATACTACGAGCGTTGTTTATTATTGCGGTGCGAGGCGAACGCGCGGTTTAAGGGCGGAGAAACTTATGAATTCAGCGCGGGACTGATGAATGGGGTATTAAGTGCGCGGCGCGGGTTCAGTGCGCGCAAGGCTCGCGGAGGTAATTTTTACGCCTGGACAAATAGTGTTTTTAAATCTGGCGGGTAAGGGAAAATTTAATTTTGGGATAAGGCAAGGCGGTCGTTTGTTTGGGGGAATTTAACGGTGTGTTTTGAAGGATCTTTATTGTATCGTTTAAGGGGGCTAGACACCTTTTTTCTCTGAAATAAGAAGTCACATTTTAATACATAAATGTAAACTAATTATTTCATACTTTTTACATATAAAAGTGGATATATTTACCTTACCTTAAAACTTTCTCTGATGGGCCTTTTATATGGTCCAGAACCATAGTCATCGATGAAACAAGTTTTTTCACTAATCATAAGCTTTGAAATTTTCCTGTGGATGGATTGACTCCAGATTTGAACTAAATTACTCCTGAATAGTGTAATTCTCATGAGTGTAGGGATTTAGGATTAAATGTCGGAAAAAATTTTTACATCAGAAAAATTATGAAAAAATATAAAAAATTTAAAAAAATTAAAAAAAAAACTTGAAAAACAGCACAATTTTTTTTTTCTCATTAGATCAAAAATCCCTACACTCATATGAGAATTATACTATTCAGGAGTAATTTAGTTCATATCTGGAGTCAATCCATCCACAGGAAAATTTCAAAGCTTACGGTTAGTGAAAAAACTTGTTTCATCGATGACTATGGTTCTGGACCATATAAAAGGCCCATCGGAGAAAGTTTTAAGGTAAGGTAAATATACCCACTTTTATATGTAAAAAGTATGAAATAATTAGTTTACATTTATGTATTAAAATGTGACTTCTTATTTCAGAGAAAAAAGGTGTCTAGCCCCCTTAAGGGGATGTCAAAACCACTACAGATTCCTACCTCTTTTTATTTTATCTGATAAATAAGATTTATTTTTAGTACGAAACGTATACATAAATATTGAAAATTTAAATATGGATGAATATATTATTTTCAATATTTTTCATTACTTTAGTTTTTTTTTTATCTTAGACTGTTTGTTATCCCATATAAAAAAAAAAATCCAATAGAAAATTCTGTAGGAAATGCTATAGGAAATCCTGTAGGCATCCCGTAGAAATCCTATAGGAATCCTATAGGATACTCTATAGGCAGCCCTATATGAAATTCTATAGGAAGTTCTATAGGAAATCCTACATGAATTTCGCGCTTTTCCTGCAGGAAATCCTATAGGAAATCCTATAGGAAATTCTGTAGGTAATTCTGTAGGAAAAACTGTAGATAATTACATGGAAAATCCTGCAGGGAATTCTGGAGTATTTTCGTGAAAACATCTTATAGAGGTTTAGCATCTTATTTAGCGCTGTGCCATTGCATAGCAGAATCAGTGGCAAGCAGTTCTAGTTAAGGAGTTGCACCCGGGGACTGCCGTGCACGACTGTCGGCGCCTTACCGATTAAGCCCAGTGAGCTCAGATATCAAAATCAAGGTAATCCTTGTTGCATTGACTCTCCGTAAATAGTCGTTCGAAACGGTTGAATCTACGGCTTTACATACCCTCACGGTTCCAATGTATTTAGGAGAGTCCCGACTGCTGTGCCCCATAGCGACATAGCAGCGAACACACGTGAGTGAGGCTCTGGACAAGCAAGTTTCTACTGCATTCCGCAGTGCAGCGCAGCAGTCGGGACTCTCCTAAACACATTGGAACTGCGAGGATATGTAAAGTGAGGTTCAACCGTTCGAACGACTACTTAAGATAAATGGGTTTTCTTAAGATAAATGGGTTTTTACTCCTAGCGAGGTTTTTCCCTATTCTACACTCCACGTAGTAGTTCAGCCATACAACCGTTTTTGCTCTATAACTTCTGATAGTGTGGAAATGCCCTCACGGGGCAACGCACAACTTCCTCTTTTTGATTTCCTTCTTCAAGGAGAGGTAACTGGAATCGCCCAGGCTCCTCGTACGCGGATTCATCTGTACCTAAGGGGCTTTTGGACGATGATCCGGGCATGCTGTACCTCACTGGTAGGGGACGACGGAGGGGGCCCCACCATCCCTTCTTTCTTTCTTTCTTTTTTCGAACGACTGTTTACGGAGAGTGAGTGTGACAAGGATTATCTTGATTTTGATATCTGAGCTCACTGGTCTTAATCGGTAAGGCGCCGACCGTTGTGCGCGGCAGTTCCCGGGTGCAACTCCTTACCTAGGACTGTTTGCCACTGAGTCTGCTGTGCGATGGCACAGCGCTAAATAAGATGCTAAACCTCTATAAGATGTTTTCACGAAAATACTCCAGAATTCCCTGCAGGATTTTTCATGTAATTATCTACAGTTTTTCCTATAAAATTATCTACAGAATTTCCTATAGGATTTCCTATAGGATTTCCTGCAGGAAAAGCGCGAAATTCATGTAGGATTTCCTGTAGAACTTCCTATAGAATTTCATATAGGGTTGCCTATAGAGTATCCTATAGGATTCTTATAGAATTTCTACGGGATGTCTACACGATTTTCTATAGCATTTCCTACAGGATTTTCTATAGGATATTTTTATAAGGGATGATATAGCGAAAACTATAAGTAAAAAGAATACTTTACAAAAAGACCCTAACATAGGATAATATATCTTGCAAGAAGTTTGCGAATGAATATCAATAATACTTGATAATCTTTATTTTCATTGGTGATAAAAAAAAGCTCTGATCTGTATTCTTTTTTTGTTTAAATAACAGTTACCAGCAACGCATATCCTCACCCCAGTATATATAACCACGAAACAACGAAAAATCACTGAACCGCGCCGCTTACAACCACCCCAGCCCCCTACACCGCGATACAATATCGCCCGCCTTAAACCAAAGTTAATTACACGCCGCCGCGGCTAATTTAAATCAAGACTAATTGATCCCCGTTCGTTTGCCCATCCCACCGTCCTCGCTACTACCGCCGTCGCTAACCTCTTCAATCTTTGGCTCACTACTCACCCTCTCCGTAGCGTCCCCGTTAGCGCGCGGATTACGAAAGTTTCGACCAAGTTATATTATACACCGAGGAGCGTAGGCCTCGGCGCCTCGATTAAAATCGATCGATATACACACGCAGGCCCCCTTTAACTTTGTCTCGCGAGCTACTCCTTTCGGCGATGGCGCTCAAGGGGTGTCACGGATGTGTGACGACGCGCGTAAAAGTTTGAGCCTGATACGCGTTGAGTGCAGTGCGTGCAGATGGGCCGACCGGAAATTGAATCGCGACTCTCTCTCTCTCTCTCTGGCTTGTGTGGTACAGGTTCTGTCACGTGGATTTTTTGTTGGCGATCGTGAAAAATTTGTAAAGAGAGCATAATGCGTGATGAATGTTCGGTTTCGCGGTTAGGTTGATGAATTTTTGAAAGGGAAATGTTTGATTGGCACAGTTAAAACAGTTTGATCTTTCGTTCATCGTTTGTAATTTTGTGCATCCTGAAGTTTTCATTTATGAAGTAAGAGAACGATATTTTTGGTGGAAATTGACGATCAAAACGTTGAACACAATACCTGATAACATTAACACAGTGTTACTTCGTTACTTTCTGTTTAAATGTGAAAAAAATCTGATTCTTCATTTAAAATATTTATATTCCGATACTGAGAAGTGCGAAACCTATAAAGTTGAACCAACAAATCAATTTCTCCTCTCGCAAAAATACACTTTTCTATTCTTTCCAACTAACAATATTCCAATCTTAACACCCGCGAAAAAAAAAAATATTCCACCTTCGCGCTCGCCTCTAGCACTTACAAAAACGAGAATCCCGCGCTGAATAATCCAAAAGGGCTTCGAGCGAAAGGCTGTAAATTCATCGTGGAAGCTCCGCAGAGCAGTGACGCGCGCTCCCCCTCCTTGCATGTATATATGTACGTACACATCGAGTAGTCAACGATGCGCGCACACTTGCGCCTGTGCGCTGTGCATATAATATGTATGTATGTATACGTACGTATCTCCGCGCTCACACAAGTGCACTTTTGCCCTTCTCGAGAACGAAGAGGAGAGCGCCTCTCTCTCCCTTTTGTAATCTCGTAAAGCTCGAGGCTTCGACTAATCGACAGAGACGCGGCCCTTATTAAGATCGCCTATATGGATTTTTCCCCGTTTATTAAACTTTGGTACGTGAGAATGTGCGTTTGCACGAATTCGTATGGGTATTTTTTTTCGTCGGAAGTCCGGTTTTTTACGTTCGATAAACCGTGCGCGTAGGAGGGAGGGATACATTTTTGATGTTTGCCGAGAAATAAATTGGTTTTGCAGGCGAATTCGATTATTTTTACCTTTTTTTTAATAAAACGTTTGAATAGAGGTAAAATGAATATGTGTTTTATTCAATATTCAGCAGCAATGTGGGACTGGTGCTTATTATTCGTTTTGTTTTGATAAAAACGATAAGCCAAAATTGTACGAGCTCGATTCGATTTCGCGTGGGTGGGCGTGCAAACGTTAACTTGTTGCTGCAAGCAAAAAAATTCAATTTTTTACGTATTTATTATTTAAAAATTATTTTGATATTCAATAAATATATATTCAGGCTCGTGAAAAATTGTAACATTTCCACTGAATAATGTCAAAAGCTATCTGAATGCTTGATTGAATTTATTTATTTTATTTGTGGAAAATAGCGATGTTACTATAACAAGTTTATTATTGATATTTTTCGTCTATTCGTGGAATTCAATGTTTATAACTATTCAAATTTCGATGAATATTAACTATATCTGACTAAAATGAGAATGAAATATCAATTTAGTCTATGGGAATAATGGTACTAATTAATATCAAACTTTAAAAATCATCAAATTGATTTATCTATTCCAACAGTATCCAATAACCTCTACTTTCCGATTGAAAATTTCCTATTTTACCTCATTAAATGTACATAACACTACAATGACCACACAATATTAACCCAAGGAAACCAATAAACTAAAATAACACAGTAAGCAAAAAATAACCTCTTATTTACAAAAGTATAATTTTAAAACCCCCATCCCCATCTCTCTTATTACAGGGAAACCTCACTACTCAGCCCCGAAAAATCCCTGTCAACAACATTTAGACAAGTCAGAATCTATAGCCGACACGTGTACCACCACACCCCTAACCCGTGAAAAATCCTACACATTATATACCTACTCTGCTTCGCTACTCGGCTTCCGCGTTGTCCTCTTGTTACCTCGAAAGCAGCAGCGAATCGCTCCCACGGGATTCCGCGCACGCGGGATTCTATTTTCCACGCGCGCGTCCCATTGTCTCGGCACTTTTTCCTCCACTCGCGCACGCACGCCTAATAGGCGCGAACTCCCAGAGGAATTGTACACCTCGCACGCACACACACTCGTTAGGTTATGGATTTATGGGCCCTTCGAAAATTTTACGAGCGTCTTTTCGGGATTTCGATCTAATTGCGCGACGGGGGCTTTACGAATGGGAATGTTTAATACTGGGATCGAGAGGAATTTCGGGGGTTTTGATGGACTTTGATTGCGCGCGCGGGCGATGGTCGTAAAAGTTTTACGCGCCTCGGATTAGTGTTTTGAGAGGTCTTTATTAGAAAATTCGGCTACTGGGTAGGACTTTTTTTTTGGTATATTTGAGAAGGAAGCGTTATTTTATTGCCGTTAAGAAATGCAAATTACGTACGGTTTTTTTTATTTTGTATGTATAGGGTTTATGCTGATGGGTCGTCTATGAAAATTGATTTATGGAAACGATAATTTAAATTCGTTACCATGGCCCAATTCCGTATTCACATATAACTGCACTGAGAGAAATTTTTTCTCAAAATTTTTATATTTAACATGGTATTGTAACTGTTAAAATATATGTTAATAGTTACAATTCCATGTTAAATATAAATATATTCTTCTCTCAGTGTGTAGTGAAAAATATATGAATGTAATACTTTGAATTATTAGTTCTTAAATTATTTGTTACTTGTTTTAGTACCTCGAGAAGGGGTGAAAATAAATCGCCCGAAACGTCGGAAATAATAATACTGACTTATTATTTGCACATCTACTTGCGGCAGCAGAACCATTTGCATCATTTACTTGAATAATGTAATATTTTTCTATACAATTTTCCCGTAGTAAATCGAGAACACAAAATCTTAACTTATATAGCAACGAAATTCGCAAACACACGACTAATTACTTGATCTTCTTTCCCTCCCTACTTTTGTCTTTTATATGCGCAATACAGAATCTTAACCCCGATCCCTCATCGCAAAAATACTTTATATCCATAGGCCGGCGCTTATATACGACGCATTGCTCCTCGCGGCGAATGCCTTTCGCTTTGATTAATGCTCATAAATCGTTGCATTGACTGTATAGAGAGAGAGACAGAGAGAGCGAGAGTGAGCAGACGTCGAGGATTATCCGAGCGTACGAAAATTCGAGCTCGTAACTTACGGTAGGGGCGCCACAGCAGCAGCCCCTTGGTCCGGTCGTGCAGTTTGATGGGGCTCGAGGTGTTTTCTGATACGCCGGGCCGAGCCCCTGATTCACAGTTTAATCTCGCTGGTCTTATAGTCTTTGAGATACGGGATACGTGATTTTGTGTATGAACAGTCGTCGTTTTCTTTGTTGAGGAGTCTTTTTTTTTGTTCTATTGTTACGGTTGAGGAGACGGGAAGGATCATTTTATTGATAAATTGGCGAGAAAGTCAGTTGATTGACAAGAAGCTCAATTTTGGGAGTCGATGAGTAAAATTTTATTTATCTATAGAAATATAAATCATAGCTCTCAACATATGCTTTAGTACGTTAGTGGAAGCTCCTTTTTAGGTACGGCTGCTACTCGGGAGAGCCTTAGATTGTCACCAGAGCGAAAAAGGTTCCACCTCAGAAACAAATAATTTTTTACTTAAAAATTGATTTCCACCAAAAATGAGTCCATTTTAAACGTTTTCCGAGATGATGTATGTCTGTATGTCTGTATGTCTGTATGTAATCAAGTTCCTCGATTATCTCAGCGAAATTTCGACTGATCCAAACGAATTTTGGGCCAGATACTCGTTTAATTATAAATACCAGACAGTTCTGTATTGAGCGAATCCATCGGAAAATAAAAAAAAACGTCAGGGCAACTAAAAATTTGAAAAAATAGATTTTTAAGCATAATGTATAGAAAATTAATTCTCAGTAAATCCTAAATCTAGGACATGCTTCTGCTAAAACTAATTAAAACCCGTCTTTTTTACATAGAATATTTTTCAAAAAATGTTCAATAGGGAAAAGTTTTGTTTTAATATTATCTATAACTTTTGCATTTAACATTTTTGTATAAAATCAAATCCTGTCAATAACTATAACAAGGAAAAATCGACAAAATAATCGATTTTTCCCCGTTACTTATGACAGAATTTGATTTTACACAAAAATGTTAAATGCGAAGATTATAGATAATATTAAAACAAAACTTTTTCTAATTGAACATTTTTTTGTACAATCAGTTCCTGACGAAGTAAACTTATAAAAACTATTTTTAACACCGAAATGTACCTAAAATGGTTGATTTTCGGTTATAACTTAGCAGGATTTGATTTTATACAAAAATGTTAAATGCAAAAGTTATAGATAACATTAAAACAAATTTTTTTTCTATTTAACATTTCCATGTATAATCAGTTCCTGACGAAGTAAACTTATAAAAACGATTAACGTCTAAATACACCTGAAATAGTCGTTTTTGCGTAAAACAATTTCTAGTAAGTTAAATCTGAAAGAACGATTAAAAACGCTTAAATACAATCAAAATAGTCAATTTTTGGCCATTATAGAAAACAAATAATTTTTCATGAATGCGTTACAGTTTTCGTCAAAAAATAATATATTAGTATTTGAGATGTAACAGTTTTTGCAATGTCGAAAATATGAGGTTCTCCTGATTAGTAGCGGTCGTGTCTTACATGTATAATATATAAAAACGAAGTTTTATATAGACAGCACGGGGTTGGCCCTCCCACCTTATGTACGAAATCTTGACTTAGAAAAAAATCAGTATAAAATCCTTAAACCCCGAATCCAGAAGCAGTCGCCAACAAATCTCCCTCGCTAATAAAGCCATTACCTCACTTTGCGACGTCGGCGAAGCTATAATACTATATACGCTATCCACTTTCCCACATCGGCACCAAAAAGGTAATCCCCGTATCCTCACCGCGATCCAGTATTTGTAATTTCGCCCGAAAGTAGCAACGGCGACGTGCGCGTGCGCACTTTTTCGAGCAAACAAGCTCGCTCGCCTGTAATTATGATAACGAGCCGACGGGGGCGCGACTCTTGATTTATGCGCGCTCGCTCACGACGACCACTTAACGATGCTAATGCGTTTTGCTTTTTCGGTGCGCGCGGGTTTCGCGTGCGGGCGCATTCGGGTTTCAAGGTCGTGGAATTGGATAATTAATTCGATTACGTGGCGGTGCGATGGTGGTGAGTGTAATATAATTAGAGAGCGGGGTTTTTGGAAATTCGAAAATTGGGTGGTTTGTGTGGCGGTTGGTTGAGGCGAAATGTTGATTTTATGGTATTTAAATTGTATGTTTATTGTATTTTAAATGAGGAAAGTTTTTATAAAAATTTTATAACACAATTTTTATAGAATAATGGTTTTATAAAATCTTTATAAAAAATGTAATTTTTATAAAATTCTTATAAAATATAGTTTTTAATAAAATTTTATTGAAATCGTTATAAAAATGAAGTATTTATATCACGTAAAATTTTTATAAAAACAATAAAAAAAATTTTTATTTATATTTTTTATGAGAATTTTATTAAAAATGTTTTTTTTTATAAAAATTTCATAACACCATTATTTTATAAAAAAGGTTTTATAAAATTTTTATAAAACTTCACAAAATTTTTTCACGTGGGGAACACATTTGTGTAGTATCAAAGACGATGTCTTGCAAAATCAAACTATGTGGAGAATTAAGATCAAAATAAATGTTATGTATTTTATGTGTATGCAATATGTATAGATTATTAAAAGTATACAAGTTCTGAATCGAAATTTCTTTATGATAATTAAATTATTTTTAATTGAATTGTAAGATCTGGAAATTATTTTTATTTCAATGTCGTAATGTTGAAAGGATGTGGAGTGCAATTGCAGATTTCAACGTCATATTTTACGTTTTACTACTTTGATTTTTCAATTATAATATCAATTTTATTAACAGTTTTATGAAAAATACTGGGTAATTAGAAAATTATGGTAAATCTATTCAACACATATTTACAAATGCAACAAATGAATAGATTGAATAAATACACAGTTATAAATATTATCTTGTAAGATTACACAATGGTATTACATGATTTCTAATAACCCATATATGTAATTACAAGACCATTAACAAATTCTGACGAAACGTGCAAATAATATGTTTAAGTCCAGGCAAAACAAACTTTATATATATTTCCCATAAATCGTGCCTCTCGAACAACCCAATGCAAATAATGACTTAATTTCACTTAATCCCTCCACTACAATTTTCATAAATTACAAAATACCCCTTACGGAAAGATTGTTTCTCTTTCTCTCTCTCTCAAAAACGCGAGAAACAAATACGCCATTCGTTCCGGCGTTTTACCACTCGGCAGATTAACATGTTCCACTCCTCCTCCTGCGCATACACATACACACACACACTGAAATCACCGGCGCGCTTGGCCATTTGCATTTTTGAAATTCAAATCTTCGCAACGCAGCTAAATTGCGCGAGCGAGCTACATTTTACGATAGCCGAGGGAACGAGGCGGGCGAAGAGTTAATTTTGTATCGATGATTAGCGGCAATTATCGCTACTATCTCATGCGAACTCTCGCGCGCGGACTAGCGTGCAAGCGAGAGAGAGAGAAAGGTTATATAATTCTGCGCGGATTGAAAACGGCGGGAATATTAACGTCCGCGAGCCCCGCGATGACGCGGGAATGCATAATTATTCGGCGAGCCGGCAGAGCTAATATCGCATTACGATTCTGCGGGTACGCGAAATTCATTTGTCCGCGAGAGAGAGAGAAAGAGAGGGAGAGAGAGAGAGAGAGCGGGAAAAAGTGTGCGCGCGCGCATGCGTATAGAGGAAATTATGGGTCGTTTTGCCGAGCAGAGGCTTGGTTATAATGACAGTGCAATAACTTTTGTCTTTGTAAACAAGCCCGCGGGTATATACGTA
Source organism: Torymus aiolomorphi (assembly GCA_036365515.1). NCBI lineage: Eukaryota > Metazoa > Arthropoda > Insecta > Hymenoptera > Torymidae > Torymus > Torymus aiolomorphi. The sequence continues at coordinate 18,619,386 of CM070877.1, forward strand.
TACCAGCGTTGATTTAATAGTTCGAGGCGTTGCGTAATATGCAAATTGCGTCATTGAATGGGGTTTAGGGGCTCTTTAAAGGAGCGCGCGCGTAGAGTGTCTTGTATTTCGCTTTTTAGATCGTTTCTTACTGGCTTTGGGTATACGAGATGAAGCATTGTGTGGTTTTAATAAGATTGCAATAGCATGGCATTGAAATAAAAATGAGCTGGGAGTTATGATGGCGTTTGAAAAGATCAAATTAGTTTGAAAAGAATGAATTGGTAAGGACATTTGCATATACTGCAGGATTTTATAATTAAACGACCTAGAATATTAGTTATTTTTAAAAAATTATTATCAAGTATATGTACATTACTATAACTTTTTATTAATTATTATGATGTTGTATCCAGTGTATACTTGTCAAGAAAATTATTTTACATAGACCGAAAGCCACATAACGCGCATCCCTTATTTTTTAATACAAAGGTAACTATTCAGATTAAAATTACGAACGTTTTTATTAAATCCTTAAAGCGCGCTATCATCGCGCAGGAAACTTTACGATTACATCTCACGCGCCCGAATATTTATAACACACACCGTAAAAGTATTAGTATCCCGTAAAAAATAACTTTTTGCTTAAACCCGCGAAAATTCCGCGACCTTTCACGTCGACCGCTGTGTATACCACACTCTTCCTTTTAAAACAGCCCCCGCACAGCGCAGGCGCGCGATACACATAAAAGAATGACACACGTGCACCGGTGGTTAAAAATCCCCCCCCCCCCTCTTTTTAGAAACATGCTTACGCGATTTTACAGCCCTCTAAAAGATCCGATCTTTCCTCGCGTACTATACTATACTATCCTCTTCTACCGAAAAAAAAGATAAATAAACGAGAATATATAAAGATCGATGACACAAAAAAAGAACATGCGGACGCGCGCGTGCGCATCTCCCGAGAGTTAATAAAAGCCCCGTGTCACACGCACTAAACTTCGGCCGGGCGTATATAATACCGCATGCGCTCAAGGACGGCGGCGCGTATTAATTTCGGATGCCTCTCTCGCCGCCGGCGGATTAACAGCCCCCGGCGTTGGCTACCGGCGGCTCTCAGTTACGCGCGCGTCCCCCCTTTGTCTTATTTATTCCTTCGTAAAGACAATAAATTTCGTAGTCAATAAAAGCTCTCCGCCGCTCGCGCTGCAATCATGCGTAATATAGCGCGTTCACTAATAAAAATGTACGCCGCGAGGCGGCCGCTTCGTGTTTTCATAATCGTTGCGAGTTCCTTTGTGGAGGAGTCGTATAGTGGTGAGGTTAGTTTTATTGTGGGTCGTCGGGGTAATAGTTCCATCGTAAACGTGGACAAAGAAAGTGGGATGTGTCGCGAGCGCCCTTAGGCGCTAGATTAGTTTCGGCTTGGATCAATGGCGATGTATTCGGGATGGTGTAATCTTGGCGATATGTGTGCGACGAATTTAATTTGGTTGATGAATAGCTGGAAAAGGTCGTCTTAATGAAATCATTTGCGCACTATAATCTATATCGTTCTATTTATACTATTAAAAAGTTTAGTTATTGTAAAAATAATATAAGTTTAGTGAAATATTTAATGATCGAAATGTTCCAACCCTGGTGAAAATCGATTCCATTATTTACATAATAAATCTAGTTTCCCCAATAATTGTTACAAACTAGACACTTTACTGGGCCATTTTTATTCATCGATGAAACTATTTTTTCCGATCATATTCGCCACTTAATAAACAGAATAATAGAATATGTTTTTTCACAAATTTACGTTAGCTTATTTATGAGAATTTAAAAGATATTAAAATTGGCCAGTTTTTTTAGTCAGGAAATGGTTATTAAGAGGTTTGCTATAATGGCAACGAGTGAGAGAGAATCAAACGGAAAAATCATTGTTTTCATTTGTATCCCCTGAAACAGTACTATAAACGAATTAAATACCAATAATTCGTGTTTACATTTTCGTTAGCTATCTTTTTTTACTTTAAATAGAAAATATCACCGGAAAAATCGTATTCTCAATAGCCAGAAATTAGCTATTTTTACTAGCTATTTATTATTTTCCAATTCCGATAGAAATAATTTCTACCAGGGAAATGAAAATTAGTTTTAGAAAAATGAATTCGAACTCAAGATTAAATTTATTATAAGAGATACTTTTTCTAGTACCTACAATAAAACAAATAACCTACAATAAAAGTAATTCTTTCACTTTACCCAATACATACAATATTCCATCAATAAATTTGAAATTTAGAAATATCCACAAACCTACACCAATTCATTATTATAATAAAATCAACGATAAAAACAGACAGCTCCATATACACAATTCATCGCAACTATCATTCCCAATACCCCTCGACAAAACAATACGAACGAAACCTTTGGCAAAACTCTCTTTCTCTCTTCGCCACATCGACTTTCTCACCCCCGCGATCGCACATAAAAAATAACATCTCGTAAAGTGGGTAATCCTACACCCACACCCCTGCGCTCCAACAGCAGAAGAAAGAGCCAGCTGGAATCCCCGGCAGAGACACACTCGAAGGCGCCAATAAAATACCTCCTCTCGTGCGCGCGTGCGAGCTATACGGCGAATCGAATCAAGGAGCCCTCGTTTTTCACGCGGGCCGGACATCGATCATAAATTCCGGCGCGCTCGCGCCCGATTCTTTCGAGAGGAATAAGGTGGAGATTACCGCTCGAGTGGAAAGATAGTTTTGTCGGAGGAGGGGGAGCTTCGATACCGTAAGAGAGACAGAGAGCGAGAGAGAGAGAGAGAGAGAGAGAGAGAGAGAATCTCGATATTCGCGCTGGATTGGGTCTGAAGAGGATACGCTGTTTGGGGGATTCTGTAGAGAGATTTTTTCGGTCGATAAGTGCGTTGGTGTAGTTCATTGGATGGACGTAGAGAGTTGTTAACGATTTTTTTCGTTGTAGTTTTAGAGTAGTATGGAGAAAGTTTATACAAGGTTTGAAGTAAATTTAAGATTATGGGATTTGGAGATTATTATTTAAATATGCCAGTAAAAAGTTCTATTGAAATTGTTGAGTTTGATCCTATTCTAATTCAATTCATACTTCGCGCCCTTTCTGTTATTTTGGCAACACTTAATTATGCTTTCTTATTTTGGTTTAGCTGCTTTTATTATGTCGTCCTTTCTCTCTCTCTCTCTCTCTCTCTCTCTCTCTCTCTCTCTCTCTCTCTCTCTCTCTCTCTCTCTCTCTCTCTCTCTCTCTCTCTCTCTCTCTCTTACTTCCGTTTGTAATCTCACGGTGAAAACGATACGCTTTATTTACAATTAAACAGATCCATTCATAATTGATATTTTGTTGTAAATCTATTATTTATTCCTGGTTACCTATCCTCTGCTCATCCAAAAGTAACAGAAGTTAGCATATTTTAATTTTAAAGATTTCGGTCAATATTCGGTAGAATTTCGTGGGAAGTAAGAGAAGTAATAGACGAACGATAGGTTTTTAATAAGAGTAGCAAAATTCACTACTATATTATATATATATAATTCTGAACTTGAGTTTTGAATCCGATTAATTAAAAATTAATTACATCTTTAAAATAACCATACTTAATCCTATCCCAGTTCTCTCAAGTTCCAAAACATTATAAAAGCAACCATCGCATCATTATACGACACCTTTAAATAAATACAAAAAGAATTCATTCGAATACCACAATAACCGCACAGCGATCCATCCCTTCAACGACAAAACCTAATCCCTTCAAAATTACACTTTTCCCTCTCGTTTTTTTCAAATTAAAACAGATGATAACCTCCTCTCCACGCGCACATAGACCGGAGATAAAATCAACAAACCCTTCGCTTATATACCCTTTGACATCGCAAGAACCACTATTGGCCTCCCTTCCTGTCATAAAGACACTATCCCACAACGGAGAGAGAACGAGAGAGAAAAAAGGGCGGACGGCACACGCAGTGCAAACACGTCCGCGCATTTCGCAAAACCAATTGGCAAAAATTGACTCCCACTCGTTTGCGCAAATACGGAGAGAGAAAAAAAGCGGCTATTATTACTTCTCGTCTGGTAGACTTCGAGATTCTCTTTATCTAGTGGACTCGCAGTGCGCGTCCCGGGGGATTAGCCCCCGAGGAGTGGAGAGAGATTTAAACGCTCTCCCTCGCTCGGCGCTCATTATTTTATTTCTCTCTCCCTTTTCCTTCTTTGTTTCGCACCTCCGTCTTGCCGCCGGTTTAAAGGGTTCGAGCTGTGCCTTAATTCACACTTATTCTACTACTACTCTCGGCTGCCGCTAACCTCGCACTGGTACCATCCTGTATAGTTAATCCGGTGTTCTATAGCTTGTCCCTACCGGCGTAAGTTGCGAAATAAATTGGGAAGAGCGCGCGCGCGTTTTAATGTTAATTTACTTCTCGCATTCTTAAGTGCTGTAGGTTTATCGATTCTCCCGCGTATCGCGATGAAAGTGCGCTTTTGTGAGCGCGCAAGATATTTTAGTGTTACGCAAAAGGAATGATTTCGTTTTTCTCGCGATTTGCAATGCAGCAGGTACAATGATAAATCTGTTCCAATAATAAGGCGAAAATATATATTATGAGTATACTTGAATTAAAGTGCGAGGTTTAATAAATTTTGTGTGTATATGCGTGCACACGCGGCGGCACCCGTTAGTGTGATTAACGGCGATATTATGCGTAAAAGTTTTAACATTCATTTGCAGATTAAATGATCGTAAAGTATACGGCGCGAAATAAAATTATTCATTCTATCTATAAAAAATAAATTCCAAAATAGACTTTTCTATATTGAAAATTTATTTTATCATTATTCATATAGGTTGATACGCAATTTGTAATTATTCAACTATAAATAATTAATTAATAAATAACATAATAACGGTTCAGTGACTTATTAATAACATAACTCTGCAATATGTAAACTAAATTTTATCGATTTCCAATAAAATTATACTATTTTCAAATAAATCCGGTGCAAAACTGCACTCAAAAATTGCACCTTTAAGGCTGCAGTTCCTAACACCATTTCTATCAAACTTTACAACCTCGCGGCCCTTTAAAACGCCGCAACAACGTCGAGCAAAACCCGCGCGCGTTTCTTCTCGCAAACCGCAAACTCTGCGGCCCTCACTACTTTGTTACACCTAAACCTGTCGATGCCCGCTGACCGCCTATAAATAATACGCGTATACCCTCGCGACTCATATACACGCGAAAGAGCGAGAGGGAGAAAGAGACAAATAACGATCAAAATGCAAATCGCTCGGCGATTTATCGCGCCATCTCTTCCCCGTCGCGCGTACGCGCGCGCGTCTTATATCACTTCTCTCTGACCCGCGAGAGTTCCTCTCTCCTTCTCTCTCTCTCTCTCTCTCTCTCTCTCTCTCTCTCGAGTCTTTTATATTTCGAAGGGAGAGAGAGAGAGAGAGAGACACCTTCTGTCGAGGTTTTAAGATCTCGCGCGGGGCGCCCGGGATCTGTCCTCCACCTCTCCGAGCGACTGTCTCTGCTCTTTCTTCTGCTGCTGTGCCGCGTGCGTCCCTCGCTCTTTATCATTCGCTCCTCTTTTTTTTCGGCTTTTGCACATTTTTTTCGGGGCTTATCTCGACCCGCGTCGTTCCCTCTTCTCGCGTCTCGCTCTTGCGGATTTTTCGTTTCCTTATTCTTTTGTCGTCTTTTCTGGTTCTTCATTTCTTTTCTTTTCTTTTTTTCGTGAGCTGATTAAATTCTGGTAGGCGTTATCTTACTGGTCCAAGATTTTTAACACGGTTAGCTGAAATTTTAATATATTTAATTAATTCCAACAACGTAATTACGATCTATATATGTGTATATATGTGCATTTATGAATAAAACAATTTAATCAAACTATTAGTAACTAAATTAATTAAATTTAATTCAATTATGTAGAATGGCGGATGATCTACGCTATTTATTTATCCTTCAAACTGGTATATATATTATAGTAGTATGCATCTATTTTGCAATGAATATTTTAGTACTATTGAAGTGGTAATAACTAAAGAGTGAAATTTACGTATCACTTCATAATACAAAGATCGTTCAGAACATACAACCATTTCCGTAAATACATCTTTATAATACTAACAACAAATACGAATCCCAATATTAGTATTTCGAGTACACCGGGCGAATCCGTCCACGATTGAATTCTCGCTAATTTAATCACTCCACCTCTATATACACAACTTTAAAATCACCCTAACCATCTCCAGCCGGGCGGACGGGAAACTTCCGCAAAACACTCGGCGCGGAAAGTCAGGTAAAAACGCTATCTCTCTTCGCCGCTCTCCATCCATCCACCCATCCATTTCTCTCTCCTTCCGCGGGCGGGGAATTTTAACGAATCCACGAACGCGCCCGCGTCGATAATAGAATCCCCATAACGCTTTCGGAAGCTCGCCCCCCCGCCCCGGCCTTCCGCCGTCGGCTAAACGAATTATGCGTAATTTGAATTTCGTTTGAAATTCAATCGATGACGCGAAAGGGTGCAGCTCGATGCGGTTTGCTGCTCCGCGTTCCCCCTCCCTGTAGGCGCGCTGTATACGCGCGAGTGCAGTACACCGCGACTGTGTGTGTGGGTACACAAAAACACGAAGCGCGGCGTTTCGGTACGGTGGAGATGCGCCCGACCATTAGGGCTATACTATAATAGCCAAATGTGTTTTAGGAGGTGTATATGTATCAAGGCCGATGGGTTTTATCGGTTGCCGCCTGGGTGGCTGCGTTCCGCTGATTGGGACTATATGTGAGAGAGAGAGAGAGAAGGGTGTTTTTGTGGATTGTTTTGAGGTGCGTTTATGTCGAGAGATTTGTTGGATGGCGACTTGGATAGAGGTTGAATTTGCCATTCACGATTTTTGTGGTTATGAATTTATGATAAATTAGTTTAGGGTTTTATCAAACTGGTATTGTTATAGGTAATTTAAATTAATGCCTCGTAGTAGTAATCTTCAAACAATAGCCCTTGAGTCTTTAGTTATATACACATATCTTGGCACTCATTGCATGTATAATTTATTATTACAAATGAAATGAAATGGAAATAGAATAGAATTTTATAGAAATGTTTATGATTTATTTGTGGGGACAAATTAAAATTTTTCAAATGAAATGAATTTGACTAAATATTCAACCATTCAACTATTACATCGTAAAAACAAAGAGAAACAAATCACGAAAATTGCTGACAAATTGATCCACTACTTAGCACATCATTTAACATAGTGTATATTATACACTATACTAATAAATCGCAAAACTTCAAACGACAATATCTACACTATATTCCCCCTACCTTAACCAAATTCTCAACATTCTACCTGTTACAGCCCCCCCCCCCCCCCATATATTTTTGTTTAATTAGCGCGACTATATACGTGTCCCTCCAACGCAACACACACGCGCGTTTCCTTACGCTTCATTTATCTTTGCGCGCGCGTTCGCTTTCGCGTTCGTGTTGTACACGCGCGAACCGGGAAACTCGAGCCTCTCGCCATATTTTCATAATCTACGGTTACACATTCATCGCGGGCACACATATATATATATATACATACACTCCCCCCCCCTGCCGCGTGTTTGCATTTCGCCCCGCGCGGATTCGCGAATAATTGGAAAGATTAATTAATGGAAATTCGCTGGCGAATGTGTTGCTTTAATTAAACTAACGCCGCAAATACGCGCGGGGAAAAATATTTTTCTCCTCGAACTCGTAGAAACTACTGTTGTTGTTTGTTCCGCGCAGGATAAAAACATTTAATAGACGCGAGTAGTCGAACGCGATTAATCGCCGGGTGCGGAATCGAATCGCGTTAGCGCTATATACTGCAGCAAAGTGTGTTTCCCTCTCTATCGCTCGAGCGTCCGATAATTATCGGATAGCCGCAATAATGCCTTGATTAAAGCAAGCTCGAGCGCTCGGGCGAGCGTGCAAATAAGCTCGAGTCCTTTAACGAGCGCGGGAGGCAGCCTCTGATGATGGCGCTGAAGAAACGCTGCGACTGATCGGCTGATGGTTGCCGATTGCGGCGAGAGCCGGAGATTCAATTAGTCCGTGTGATGCGCGCGCGTGTTGTTTGAGCTTTTCGGGGGTGCAAGTGTATATAGGTGCAATGGTGCAGTGAGGGCAGGATAAAGAAGGAATTGTAGTGGTATAGTGTGGAAATTGTCGATAAATGATTTTATGAATATGCGTTTTATATTATGCGAAACAAATATTTTGTAGTATCACCCTGGTATAAGAAATTCATCTTTATGAAATCACCATGAAGTTAGAAAAAAGCTAGTAAAACTGGCTATTTAATCGCTATGATGAAACGATTTTTCGACCATTATTTGCCTATTTCTTATAGATTGACATAACAAAATATTCGTATTTGATTTACTTACTAATTTTATCTTTGATGAAAGAGCATTAAAGTGCATTGGACGGTTTACGAAAATATAAATAAATATCATTAACTAATTAATTAATTGTTGTACTCATTCTATGAATAATTCAGCAAAACTTTTATTTCATGTTTTGTTATTGCTAACAGTATCGTAGAGTATTCAATGATCAATTTTGCCTTACATTTCTATGAGGATAATTGTTTGTAAACTTTGCATCATTAAATACGCCCTATATTTTCCATGCAAATTGTTGAATATCACTATTGGACACTGATTCATCTATATTAAACTTTAATATCATCATTAATGCCAATTAGATATGATGCCAATAAAAAAAAAATTTTTGATCAAGATCCCCTACCCCAAAATTCGGCCACAGCGATGACATTCATCACCTCGCCGCCATTCGATAACCCGCGTCTTAATTCCCGAAAACATCGTTTATCGTCCTATTCATCGGCCCATCCCCCAACCTCAGAAACCTCGTCCCGATAAATTAACATATCTCCTCCGTCCTCTCACTCCACTTTTTTTTTTCACCCATCCCTCTGATCTCGCAATCAGGCCAGTCAGCGAGCGAGCGCCAAGAAGCGTCCGCGCCGCGGTAATCCGTTTAATTCGCAGGCAGGCTAACGAGGACGAAGCTGAAGAGAGAGAGGCGTGCAGTGTATGTCCTTTGTGCCGATTAACCCGTGTCAACTCGCCCGCGCCACGCTCCGTCAAAACTACTCGCCCGTGAATTCCTACCTACTGAACCTAACTAACACACACGGACACGCGCCTGTCGTGGTAGATCGAGGAGTAAGAGAGAGGTGTGTGTAGCCCAAATCGCCGGCAGAGATTAGCCGGTAGATCGTGGCCCGAATCCCGCCGGTGAGCCGAGAGACAGCTAGCGGAGGTGCGCGCAGGCTATATCTACGATTCGGAGTTTATCAGGAGCTTTGGGGGGGGGGGGGCGAGGCTTTTGTCCTGTCCTTTGGTGCGAGGACCAAGGTACAGAGAGAAATCGGTGGGGTTGTTTTAGTTAACGAGGAGGTCGGTTGGATATATTTGAATGCGGGGAAATTCATTCGAAAATTAGAGTTTTCGTAATGAGTGATGTGAAAGGGGTAGTTGGGCATGTAATCTGTTCTGTGATTGGTTAATATGGAGATAAAATATTGTGTATAGTGAAGGATATCTAGAATTTCAGAAACTATAAAACTTTTACTTATTCCCTGGTAGAAATGTTAACCACAAGTAGTTATTTTTCAGTTAACTTTATGGCTAAAAACAAACATTACTTGTACTTCAAAATTATATACCAATCCGAAATAAATTATGGTGTTTATACTTCATAAAATATGTATTTTAAGTAATAATAGAACTTTTAGATGAATTATATTATTTTTGCATCATGATTTTTGCTCAAAATGCTTCCATTTAATTAACACGTTTTTTTCATTCCCACGCAAAGTTAAATAATACAACATGTACAAAGATTAAGTTAGGAACAAATTCTGCATTGCATTTTTAATATTTTAGTTCATGTCAACCATAAAACTGTAAGAGATAAAAACTAAGAGATTTCAAAGATGTCGACCAATTTGTCCACTTTTTTTGGAATCAAAGAACTATCTGTCTCTCAAGTTAAAACCCATTTGGACTATCAACCTAAGATTCCTAGCATCTTTCGTCCATTTCGAACACACATAAAATAACTGACTCAACAATTTTCACCCAAAGTACAAAAAACACCATCCTTCGCACAAAAAGCTTATTACACCCGAAGGCTTCAACGAACGATACACAAAAACTCTTCATCCACGACGAGAACTTACTCTCCTCGAATCAACGTTTATCACCTCATCCACCGTTACACCGACGTTCCTTTGAGCCGCTGCTGCGCGCGCTTCTTCGCATTCCTCGCGTCACAAAAACGGATTCCGACACAAAAGCCTATACCTTGCTCTCAATACACACACAAACATATATAGCCGCGCATTCGTAACGGGTCGCGCGCGAAGAGCCTCAATCAAGCTCGCATTTGGCAGGAATTAACCGGATTCCCGTGGCCGCTCTGATGGGTCTCTTCTCCTTCGAGCTCGGCTTTTAACGGCTCCTCAGAGGAGTGGAGAAGTTCGTTATTGCGAGAGGTGAAAAGTGAAAATGGCAGTGAGGGAGAGAGAAAGAGCCGTGAGCGTATTTTTCGGGCGAATGGATATGGTTATTGTTGTGGGCGCCTGGGAGAGATTTATGGTTATTTGTTTGGGAAATTTAGTGATATTCGGGATTGCCGTGTACATGTGTGCCTGGGCTTTTATATTAAGAAATTAAATCGAAAAAAACCGTCGGTGTCGTAGCATTGTATTTTGCTTTTTCAAAGTCAACGCGAGCGAGTTTGCATCTATTATACGCCTTGATCGTACACGACGATAATTTTTGGATATAACATAAACGTTATCATTTATGTTTCCGTTTATTAAAATTTCGAGAAACAATATACAATCAAACGATTTATCATGCGATATAAAGCCAACAAAATAAAAAGTATTTATCCTTATACGCCGCGAAATTGCCTTACGAATTTTCATTCGGCAGAGAGTTATAAAATTCTTATCCAGATTCCACGTGTAAATACGTTTTACCCGCATAAATTTCGCGCAGGAGGCATAAAAATAACCGTTCTTACAAATCATAAAACGAATCTTCATAAAAACGTGCCGGAGCCATAATTTCCACACCCGGCCCAGACGTTCAAAAAAAAAACGAACCACCACACCATCTTTCTCTCACTCACTCTGCCGTCATCAACAATAATAATCCAAAGTCGAATAATCGTACGAGCGAGCGGAGATGAGGCGTCCGACAAGAATATAAAGTAATTCCCGCGCAATCTCCTTCGACATTTCCTGCTCTCTCTCTCTCTCTCGCTCTCTCACTCTCTCGCTTTCGCACACACCGACGGGAGAGAAAGAGAAAGACGACGAAAACGACGACAACGACGACGACTACGACGAGCAGCCGATAAAATTTTACGGCGCGATGCAAAAAGCCAGGATGAATTAAAAGGCAGTTTGACGCGCAACCCTTTTCGAATTAACCGCGCGCGCACGGGTGTGTGGATTGATTGAATCGTTATTAGCCGCGTATAATCATCGACGGCTCGTTTTTCACGCGCGTCGCGAGCCGCTGACGCGTGACGTGCGGCGGCGGCGGCGGCGGCGGCAGCTGGCGTGCCGCGAATGCAAAAGAGCATATATATACGCGTTGTATTGGGGGAAAGTCGCGCCGCGATGGAAATGCTGAATTTTCGATTTCAAGGTTGGTGAAATTAGTTGTGCGGATAATTGTTTTGTTACCGCGGAGGACTTTTTAATGCTAAGTATTGCGAATGTGTAATAATTATCGGTTTTTAATGAACGGTAGCTGTAGGTTTGAAGGGGCTGGGAGTAATTAAAATTTACGTGAAACGTGATTATGAATGTGAAAAATTTATTTGAATTGCGAAATAGAATATTGAAGTTTAAATTGAAAATGTATCTTAAAATATATAGAAGAAATCGTAAAAGTTTTTGATGGTATTAGATGGAAGTGTTTGATGTCAAAATTTGAATTACAATTTACTTTGCATTCGGAAAAATTTGTTTTTAAAACATTAGTTTAATATTCCTTCCATTATAGTACACCATTGACTGTTTTTAGCAGAAATTAGCTTTAAAACGCGAATTAAAGGAGCCAGTAGCGAGTCAGCAAAATTTCGAAATTTCATAATCGTATACCGTAGGTCCCAGATAAATAATAATCAAAAATAAACAAACTTTTCTAACGATCATCCCTACAGCTTATACACTCACTTCAAACCATAATTTACATCCTATATATAAAAAAACACCCAACAATCGAAACCGCCCAAGACATCCCTCAACCCTCCCACCACATCGCAGAGGGACCTCGACCGGAGACACTCGAGGCTGGGCAGCGAAATGGAAAGACAGAGGAGAGGCCAGCAGCCGCGCGACCGCTTAACCGCCGAGACCATTAAACGACCATGGAACGAGTTTTCGCGGATGTCGGCGTCGGCGGCCGTGTGCACGACGATAATTATGAATCGGCCGCGAAACGCGTGCCGAGCGTCCCTCTCCTTCTCCATCCCTTCCTCCGCGTTCCCGCAGACTCGACCTTTCGATTAAAAGCCTGCTGCCCCCGTCCGGGTTTCCGCGTGCGCGCGCCCGGTTAAAGGCGTATAAGTATGCTTTGCAAGTGAGCGGAAAGGAGCTTTTTTTTTTCATCGAGAGGTGAGGAGGCTGGCGAAGGTGTCTGTGTTGATACGATTTTGGTGTTTGGGGAAAGATGAGGAAATGTTTGAGCTCTGTCGAATGGTCATAAAATTTAAAGTAGATGCGACGAGCGAGCGCGTCTAGACGGATACTCATATTATATTGACGCCTTTTATTATATTGTCTACATTTATGACTGTAATAACTGTTGAGAATCGAATTTAATATGTTTTAGATTTATAGTCTTTGATCGATCATTTCTTGTTATTTCTATTCTATATATTTGTAGAAGGTCTTTTTGGAATGAAAAAGAATCGATAATCATCATTGAAATCAAAGTAAATTAAAATAATATTGGAATCCCAAAAAATAATCAAAAATCCAAGAAAAAAAAACAGCAATTCATTATACACTAAAACACCGCGAAATTCACAGTAATCCCAAACAACGACTCTACTCACTTCCCCAAAAACCCCGAAGAAATCCGCACTCGAAAAGATCGAATCGAATCGAGTTCCACGTCATCACCAGCACCCGAACCTCAATGCAGTCTACTCGCGTAACCCACTTTTTCAACTGCGTGCGCGCGCCCGCGTCGAACTCAATTCGCTCAATACATTTTTTCCTCTTTTTTATTCCCTCTTCATTCTCATATACATATATATACACACGCGTTTGCGTGTTTGCGCAGAGTAAATTATTCGGCCGCGCAAAAGATGACTCGAGAAATGATCGAGGGCGCGCGCGCGCGCGCGCAACTTGTTCCCGTGTGCGCAGCCTTAACTCGATTTGTTCGCGTGGAGGATTTTAATGGCGCGCCCGGGCTGCAGTATCGAATTAATCACTCGAGAAAGGGAGAGAGAGAGAGAGAAAGATGGAGTGCAACACGTGAACGTGCGAGCGCGATGTATTGGGCCTTGTAGCGCGGTGCGCGCACGGTGGGAAGTGGAAAGTGACAAAAAGATGGACTAATTTTAGGAGTGAACCGGAGTGTAAGAGGGAGAGAGACAGGAAGGTGCAGTTCGGATGTGTCATTTGTAATTATTTGTTGGATTAATCGTCATGCATTTGTATATGTATCATCTGGTGTAGTAGCTCGGGCCCTTTCATAATACATTTTTCAAACTGATTTCTTTGGATAATAATGAATGTTTCTGAAGAGTTATTTTTGTTATACGAATCCTTACGTTTATAATAAATTGATAAGTTAACGAATACGTTTTAAATAAATTAAAGCCATGTATTTTATAGCAAAACAAAAATGGCTATTTGTAGTAAAAAGTAAAGAGAGCATAATTGGTAAATATATGCATGGAGATGTGCCTATACCTAATTTTCTTTAAGACTTTCGCTTTTTATACTTATCGGTCGATTGTATAATTCATAAAGTTGAATTTAATTTGAAATATTAGTGAAAATGCGTTTTTATAATTTTCATGCAGTTGCCGTATCACCTTAAGTACATTATTACCTAAATTACATTATTTAACTTTCATATATACAAGACTTCAGAAAATTATGTAAAATACTATAACGTTGGAGAGTTTATTCAAACGCGCTAATTAAGATCTCTCTATTACTAACAATTGCAAAGCGATTGGAACATTATCACACAGCCCCCATAAAATTTACAAAGCCCAAGCTCGCGCTACACTTACACACATACACACTTGCCCAACCGTACCTTGCAATTAATACGCTTTACAACACTCTCCGCACTCAATCCCTTATTAATAGAAACCCTCTGCCTCCCCCCTATCTCTCTCACTCTCTCTATCGCGTGAGCACATCTAGAATTACACCGAGGAGTAATAACCCACTTCGCGCGCGTGCATGCGAGTATTTAATATTTATCATCCGCGAAGTTGGCACCGAGTATATATACGCAGCAAGAGGGAGAGAGCGTCGCAGAGGCAGGCACTTGATCATCCGTGGGTCATATATACCGTCGACGAATTGGGATTACCTGCTGACTCGCCACTGACGTTACCGTGAAGATGTATCTACGTACGCGTCCACTGAGGCTAGAGACACCCTGAGGAGTGAGAGTAGTATCGTGCAGCGAGACTGCACGGAGACGTGCGTGTATTATACGCTGCCGCTTTGTAGGGTAAAGGGAATCGGGAACTAGGTGCGAGGTGGATGGAAATTGAGATGGTGATAATTACGTTTGCCATGGAGGTGGATATGGTGTTAAGGTTTTTATAGATTATTTGAGGTTTTGAAATCTGTTATGCTTGTCAGTGATGAGCTAAAAAAGGGGGTATAAGAGCAAAAATATTGATTTGTTGGGCTTGCTATGATCAACCAGTTAGTTTGTACAATCTGATGATGGATTTAACAGTAGTATCTTAAAATGACTTGAAAGGTCAGATTCGTTTATAAAAGTCACAGAAGTGTATAATTACAAGAAATTTTAGGTATGATACGTGCCCGAGTATGTTGGGTTGCTCAAATAAATAAATATATTTGTAACGCTACTAATCAATTCGTATAAAATGTAATCCTTGTAACTATTTGATAATAAGGATTTTTGCATGCACTGAAATAAAGATATCTTAGCAGCAAGTAGAATCCACTTGATCCAAGAGAAAAATAATTTTGTTTTATGTCACTAGTAGCGATATGCTTGGATCAAGTATAAAATCTTTTTCGAGTCCATCTACTTGCCACACGGATTGCTACTTAATTGAAGTACCAGTATATTAAAAAACGTAAGGTTATTTTGAATTGTTAAAAAATGAATATTCTTAGTACAAGAGGAAATTCATTTTATTTAATAATCATTTTACTTAATCAAAATACTTACATTCTTAATATAAGAAGAAATCTATAATATTTAATAATCATTTTTATTGATTGAAATATTTATATTCTTAATACAAGAATAGATAAATTTCATTTAGTAATCATATTACTTGATATGAAAATTAACATTTTCAGTATAAGAAGAAATCTATCATATCTATTATATTTAATAATGATTTGAGCTAGTTCGGTTTCAGAAAATTCAGTGTCCTGAAAAAACAGACTAATTAAAAATCAATTCATAATTTTAAAATACGTATATTTCACTTTATCTCTATTTCGTTTTGATTTTCAAAATTTTTCATTGATTTGATAATTCATTAAATTACAGGAGAACTTAAATTCATTTTCAATTTTTTAAAATCATCAACTGTCATACAAGATAGGATATCAATATCAATATCTGCATCTGAAAATATAAATACAATTGTTTAAAATTAATTTTAATTTTGAATAAATAAATCGCATTATAAGATAATTTTTTTCCAAAGAACCATAAAAGCAGAAAAGTTACTCTCTAAAAATAAATATGTGAAAAGTTGTTTACTGGTACAAATAAGTGAAAAAATTGACTAATTATTTAGTGACTATTCACTTATTGAAGTAGTGGAATAAAATTTTTACTGCGTAATAAGTGAATATTCACTAAAGAATTAGTACATTTTTTCTCACTTATTCGTATCAGGACTTTTCACATATTCATTTTTAGAGAGTACAATTATAAAAATTAAACTTACCTTTCAAAGTCGTCGTAACACTATTGTCCAAACACGATAAGTGAACAAATTCTTCAATAATTCGGAGCCTCATTTTTTCTAGTATCAATCTTCACACTTGAACGAACTGGCGCATACCGATGAATTCTACAAGTAATTATACATGAGCTCCCTTGCATACCATTCAAATTTCGGAGAATTTATACTAGTATACGAATCAGAAATTTCACGGGTTGTAAACAAACAAAAAGAATCGTAAATAGTTTTAAGAATGTAATACAAGCATTTTTTCTGATATACACACATTTCGTGAAAATATTTTGCAAAGGACCACGCACATAATCAATAGAAATCCAGATATCCGTTAATTTTCGTATGATAATAACACTTATGGGAGAGAATTTTGGACTTTATGTTTAAAAATATTTAACGGATACCCAGATTTCCGTAGATTGCACGTGTTCCTTTGAAATGTCCTCTATTATGTTAAAGTGATGTTTTCTCACATTTTTTTCCTTTTTAATCCATCGTTTAACCCACCCTTTAAATTTCCATAATTTTGGATGCATAACTTTTGGATGGATAATTTTTGGATATTATTTGGTGAATGTTTTCTCTGGATAATTTTTGGATAAGCTTAAAACAAAAAGCATCATGTGATGGCCAAGAAAATTTTGAACGCATGATAAGATGAAATTTAGTTGTAATTAGTAGATTTCTCCTCGTTGCAGAAATAATTTTTTTTTCTAATGTAACTAATATTGAAGAAAGAGAAAATTCTACTCGAATGGAGAAGTCGATAATTTTGCAGGAAGTCTCGATATACTAGCTGTTAGTAGATTTTGTTTTAATGGAAACAGGTGTTGCTCGAGTGGATTATTCTACTTGCTTTCAAAATCAATTTTTTTCAGTGTATATTCAAGTTAAAAAGATTTTAAAATACATGTCGTATATAAAATGATTACAAACTATTTTGTCTATTCGTAATTATTCGACTTTCATTTTTGAGGCAACTGATGAGTGAAATAACAAACTTAAACTATATCACAACTACAACGATCCTATTTTCAAAAAAGAGGCTATTCCTCACGCTTCCTTCTATATATCCAAATAGATAAGAATTTTATCCCTTTATCTAAACTCAAAGGTCGTTCGAAAAAAAATTCAGGCATCGAAATGGTCGGCAGTCCAACAAATCGTACACAAACACTGCCTACATAGATACACCGGATGATCGGCAAAACTCAGACATAACTCTCATATCCAGGATCAAATCCTCTTCGGAGCGCTTCCGAGCTCCGGCTCTCTATACCCATCTCCTATCTCCGAAAAAAATAACCCCCGCGCGCAACGGCCGAAAAAAATCGAACGACCCGAAATAAAAACGCGTTGGCTCAACGCGTAAAACAAACGTAAAAAAAGAGCGCATACAGTATATATACACGCAGACAGGATATACACTCGCGCGAGTGATAAACTATAACGGATTGATAGATGCAGTTTCGCCGGCGCAGCAGCAGTAGCAACAGCCGATCGGTCCATTATCTCACTCTCTCTCGCCGGGGCGAGCAACGCAGCAGCAGCGCTGCTCAATTAATTCTCCCGGTCGCGATATACCTATTCCCCCCTCCCGCATCACATGTGTGTGTGCACGCGCATGGTCTAGCCCATATTAGCCATCGCGGGTGAACCGGAGCGTATCGCTTGGCAGATGCAATTCGTCCCGACGTCGGGGGTATTATATATATATATATATACGCGCGCGATTCGCGACGATCGAGAGATCTGCGCGGTGGGGTGTGTTCTATAACATTGAAAATAAGAGTGAGGGTACCGGGGAGGCCGGCGGAACTGATTTTCGGAAATTAGGAAAAGTGGTAGTATTCGATTGGGCTGCATTGTGCGGATATGTCTGTGGGGACAGCTCTGTTTGGATCAGCTGCGCGAACTGGCCGTTTCATTGATTGTGAGCTGTTCGGGCTAATGATGAAATTGGTGTACGTATATATATGTAGGGAACATGAAGGTGATTATTCTTATCGCTCCCCGGAGAATCCTTAAAGTGATTCATGCGCTGTTTTGGTGATTAAGTTAGAGATAGACCTGGTGCAGGGCGCAACTAGGCCGAGCTGATGTTCTCGATGTTCTGGAATGAAGTATTCAGTTGTAGATTAAAGAGTTTTTGTTAGAAATTATACTTTTTCTTTTTATCGTGTATATTAATGTATAATATGTACTACTCTTATTTGGTTCAGAATATTCGAAAAAAAAACAATAATTGTTAATTACATAAATTATAAGCTACACATTTTTATCTAATCTGAGGTTTAGATACTTCTTATTCCCGTAATAGTATATATACGTATACGTATAGACGTATACCTAAACCTCTTTCATATAAAATATTATTTCATGTGCTTTCCGCAAAGCCATTTATAAATAACCAACCCTAAACCATCCAATCAAGAATGAAAAAAACGAACGAAAACAGATAGCCCGCGTAATACATACAAGTCCCGTGGAATATTTGCCGGCTGTTTGTCCGATATTTCCCCGCAAAGACACCGGCAAAGCCTCGCCGAGGGATTTTCCCCGAGAACAGAGCGGAAAAGCGCGCCGAGTCTTTTTTCTCCGTTTGACGTATTAACGATCCGATCGAGCGGGATTTGATACATCGGTGCGGTGTAACAATGGAGAGGGATTTTACGCGCGCTTATAGACTGGGACGAGATGAATTTTCGGCTTTGTCTTGGGCTTTTATTAAAATTTGATTTATCAGGCGTGGTGAGCCTGGAGCTAGTTCATTGGGTGTTTTTTAGTGTAGGAGCTTATTTTTGTAATGGAAGTCGATTGGCTTTTGTTAACGCGAGATTTAACGTTCATTCTTTCATCGTGTAATGAAGTTTGAAAATGTGATTTATGTAGTTTAAATTGTTATCGAATATTGATGAATTTTAATGATATTGTTTTGTTTTTAAGATTATATTTTTATTGGTTTGTTGAAAAAAAATTGTGTGTTAGCTTTTGAATGCAATTTCTATGATGAAATGATAAACATGAACGATATTTAAACCAAATAAACTTATCATTGCTAAATATCTAATTATATCTACAATGTTTTTGTTTATTTTTCTTGTAGTGTCGTGAAATTATAACATATAGAAATTTCGCCTTCTATCTGTTATGTGACTTATTATATTTATAATAATTTATTATCATCGCCACATTCACATGCAATTATTATATAAAATATATTATATTTATTTAGTTATTGTTATACAACGCATGCAATATTACAACATATTACAATTTTTAATCATAAAATACCTAATCAATATGAATTTCAATCACGAAAACGACCGTTAAACCATCAGAATCAATCCAATAAGAAACGTTCACTGAAACTCGAAACCCTGTCGCTTTGGAAAATCACGAGATAACACTCGATGACCCAAATGAGAGCGCAAAACAAACAAAAAAAAGCCTCCTTGCGAGAGACAGAGACAGGAAGAATTCTTATATGTGCTTTTTCGTGTGTTGCAGAGCAATGCGGCAAGTGTAAGGCGAGCACTCGAAAGCTGAACCTGAACAAATACTGCAAGCGAGATTATGGTGAGTCTCCAGTTTGCTTTCGCAAGAGGATGCGTGTGCGTATATATATGTGTGTATGTGTGTTTGTACGCGTGAGCGCGTCCGAGTTGATTGTGTGTCTGTCGACCGAGTGAATGAAAAAGAAAAGGCGGTCGAAATGAAAAAAATATCGGGGGAAAAACGCGTGCGCGATATTGCAGGGGTGGAATGGGGAAAACGCGTTTTATTGAGTGTATAGAACGAACCAATAAGGGAAAATTGGATTATAATTTCTAGGAATTTCCGGAATATTGAAAAGTAAATGGTAAGAACATTTGTAAATGCGGATATTTCCAGAGAGTTCATGCTTATAAAAATACTTGATTAAATTGTACGTATTAAATAACATTTTTTACTCTAATAGGTTGTGAAACAATAAGATACTGCTACTTTCTCACTTACGCTAAATTTAAATAATTATTTCAGAATGCATTTCTTACTTCAAAAATTAATTTCCATTGTTTATTAAACAGACCAAAGCATTCGCTATTTTAACTTTAAATCCTCATAAGTCAATGCACATCACATACGCTATATATACCCATATGTCAAACATTCCTAATGATTGATACGTTCCAGATACCTCGCTTAATCAACCGCCTCCTCATTTTCGTCGCTTTCCTTACACACCTCATCAATACCCGCGCGATTAATAACCCATTTCCGTTCCGCGCCCATTGACTCTCGTCCGACGGGCAGCATTCACCGCGCACCAAATAGCCCATAACTATACCCATCAAACGGCGCGTTGAAAAACGCAAGCGCTCGCGCGTCGCTTCGAGAAAAGGGAGACCCAGACAAGAATCGTAGCTATTGAAAGAGCGCGCGCATTGCGGCCAGGAGAGAGACAAAGATAATAGAGGGACAGAAGGTGCGCGCGCGTGTGTGTGCATACTGAAGAGGAAAAAAAAACAGCGCAGGCACGGGCGAGTTTAGGGCCTCTTCAATAATAGAAAGGCATGCTTTTGAGAGCGGGCAGCCGGCGAGGAGCCGGCTATACGTTCATGACGTCTCTGTCTCTCGGATGACTTGTCCGGCGCGTTTGATTCACCGCTTATAAATCTCGTACGCTCGACTTGGAATAGATCTACAAAGTGCCTGCGCGCGCGCTCTCGAGAGTCTCTTTCGTTCTTTCTCTTTCTCTCCCTTTTTTGTTCCTCTTCTTCTTGTTCTTCTGTTCTAGTCGCGCGCGTGTGGTTGCATTCTTTCGCGCGTCGAGAGAGTCGTCGGTCTATACGCTGTTTGAATT
This sequence comes from Torymus aiolomorphi, assembly GCA_036365515.1. NCBI lineage: Eukaryota > Metazoa > Arthropoda > Insecta > Hymenoptera > Torymidae > Torymus > Torymus aiolomorphi. The sequence continues at coordinate 18,640,501 of CM070877.1, forward strand.
TACAACTTCCTCGAGCGCTCGGGTTAAATCGGCGAGACTAGGAATGCTTCTTCTTTTTTTTTTTGGTTGTCGTTCTGTGTTGGGGCTTCTTCGCGTGGAATGGGCGGTTAATGGGTGTCGGGATGACGAGAAAGCGTGTGGAAGAGCTTGTTTCGAGCGTGTAGAGCGTTTAGGATGGTAATTGATGAATGGATGGATATTATGGTGATACTAATTTGGTAGTTTGGTTTTTAATTGCTTCGAAATGGGAATTATGCGTGTAGATGGGAGATTATTTTTTGGAATAAAATTACAGTGAAAATTGTAATGCATATTTATTTATCACATATTTAACAGTCGTGTAATTTCACGAATCCAATGGTTATGTCATCGAGAAATGGGATAAGTCGGTATATTTAAAAAAATTGTTTTTATTTTAATATCATATTAAATTTCCGAGTCAGTACATTTAGTGTTTTATAGCATGAAATAACTATAACAGAGGTTTACACGTATTTTGCATTTAACACTTAGGACTTTATTATTTAATTACGAAGTTTAAATGCAGAAAGTGTAAAGGTATGGTAATATATAAACACGTTATACAATTATAATAATATTTAACTTTCAAAATATATTGAATTTTTAACCGAAATTTTATAATTTTATACTTATATTTATAACACTATGAAAGTTTGTAAAAAAACAACTATACAAATTTCTTTTAATTCTGTAAGCTTTAAAAAGCTGTTTGAAAAGAAACCACTATTCTGCTTATTTTCGCAAAATTCGCGGTATTTTATTCACTAATTTAATTCACTCATGTAACCATTTCAATCTCATATTTCTCATGAAAAGCAATAAAACCCGTTTGCAAAAGAAGAAAAAAAAATACTACAACTAACAATACATTACAAACCCCCTTGACACATCTTATCTCGAAATTTAATCTTCCAAACCTGAAAAATAAAAAAGCCACATACTTACATTGACAACCGATGTATTCGTTCGCAGCGCTGCTGGCCCGCGTGACGGACAGATACAAGAAGGTGGGCGAGGGCGCGTCGGGCGCCGCCTCGGCCGCCTGGGTCAAGTTCTCCGTGAACGTCATGATGATCTACAAGAGGAACCGGGACTCGATGATCACCCGGGGCGCCGTGCCCCTCTACGTGCAGTCGAGCGACCTCGCCTGCAGGTGTCCCAAGATCAAGCCGAATCAGTGAGTATATATTATCGTACCGTCCCTTTTGTTTGTGCGCGTACCGTTATTGTATGACTTCATTGGGTTCGGTATGAGGCACGCCTGTGACGGCGTTGTGGGTAATTGTTTTCGGGTTTTTGATATATTCGTCAGGTGTAAGATATAATTTGTTGTACGTGAAATATTGCTGAATATAGTAATTGTGTAAAAGGGGTAAAATCTGTGCTAATCTGAGCCATGATTTACTGGGATGTGATGTATGTAGGAGATATTTACTTTTTTAAATTCAATCTGAAAATAACCTCCATTATAATAATTTAGTATTCTAAATGTAAAATAGTGAAAAATCACTACCTTAGTGGTTAAAAGTTGTGCATTTCCGAAATAGTGGGCATCTACTATTTTATAGTAGTGTGTATTAACTTTTTTAAAATAGTTAACTTTCGGCATTTTAAAAGAGTTGATATACACTACTAAAATAGTAAATGCCCAATATTTCGGAAGAGCACGAATTTTAACTACTGAGGTAGTGATTTTTATTTTTATGAAACGTCATTGTAGCATTATTTTTTACTACTTTCATATACGAAAATTATTTATAGATTAGAAGTTTAATGAAACCCATGAATAGAAAATATAGAACATCATTTTCTGTAAAAACATAATTAATTTATCAATTCAATATTCAATACCATTTACGTGTTTATTACATGTAGCACTGCGGATTCATCAACCAAATTGTTCATTATTCATTAACGACTCTCAATTAGTTCTAATTATTTGAGAGCTTATTAGTATTATTAGATATAATTTAATCAGAAGTGTATATTAAATAATAGATGATCTTTTTAAACAATTAATTTTTAAATATCAATCTTATATCAGAGAGAATAATTTAAATCTTTGAAATCTTTTTTTAAACTTATATATAAGAATCATAAACATGCGTCATCTAATTAAGGAAAATTTAAAGTACGGACATTGTTGTTTTGTAATAAAATTTTTTAAAATTATTTGATCTGGAAAAATTTAACAACTGGAGAAGAGACGATTGGGCTAGATGAAACGAATTTCCATTTACTCATTTCTGATTTGATGAAAATATTAATTATGTTAAAATTTAACGAACGAGTATCTAAATACGTTATATATGAATCAAATTAAATAAATGCTACATTGAAAGAATATTTTTAAAAGTGTCCGTAATTCGAGATTTCTATTAGCGTACATTTTCGACCGTTACCCTATTTGGGTACCAAAGATATCGATCCGAAAGTCCGAGTCGATCCCGAGCTTGAAACAAGTATTACACTTTATTCATACTCAAATTACCTACCATTCAAAGGCACTAATTCATTCGATTTTCCAGGTTATACTTGATCCTGGGCGTGGAGAACGACAGCGCAGCCAAGGACGGCCTGACGATCACGGAAAACTCGATCGTGATCGAGTGGCGCGACGAGTGGAACCGCAGGATGCGCCGCTTCGAGCGGAGGGCGAGGTCCTGCCACTGAGCACCAACAGCGGCTCCTGATCGTGTTCGCGAGCGTTAACTTACCATACATACACACTTACACACAAACTTACACCCACACACATACACACACACGCGCATAACCCGAGACAGACAGAAAGCGGCTCGTTTCCCTTTTTTTGAGCAAGAAGATGGAGAAGAAGAAGAAGAAGTAAAAAGAGAAGAGAAAATTATAGAAAAAAAAAGAAAAAAACTGATGAATACCATTCGTTTGTCGTAAGATTCCTATATTTTTTTCAAAAAAACCAATCGAAAAGCAAAAAACAATGGAGAAGAGAAGTTGTCTTTGTTTTTTCGTTCCCTCGTCTACCGTGAGAGAAAGAGAGAGAGAGAGAGAGAGAGAGAGAGAGAGAGAGAGGAAAGAAGAGGAAGATACGGAGGAAGAACGAAGAAGAAGGACGGAGACCGCCGCCGCGCACGAGAGAATGTAGAGCACACGCGAGCACAATATAATGTAATATGCACGCACGCGACGAGAGCGCGCGCGGGTCTCCTTTCTTTCTTGTTCTTCGTCCTCTGCCGAAAAGAGCGCGCGGGGAATATCGCGAGAGAAAAGGAATTGGGCGGCGAGGAAGAGGATTCGAAACGAGCGCTTTTCAATCGCTGGACGCGTATAACATGAAGCAAAAAAATAAATAAATAAAGAATTACAACATTGTGGGGGGAGGATTTACGTTTGCTCGCCGATCGAACGAATTCAAATGAACCTTCCGGTCCGTTCTTTAATCCTCTTTCTTATTCATATACTCGCATTCCAATTCGTTTTTTCGAGCGAAGGCCTCGATGAGAGATTTTTAAGAGAACGAGAGAAGATTAACTAGGAGAGGAATATTAGCAAAGTATCCATTAATTACGATTATTATTATTATTATATTATTATTATATTAATAATATTATGCGTTACAGTATAATTTATTTAAAGAGAGATGAAAAAGAAAATGAAGTATTCCAATATAATATCCATCGCGAGGATCGGAGTTCTCTATATAGCGCTTTTTCTACGACTTTTATATATACATAATACGAGAGCTTTTGAAACAAATTTTTCTATTATTCACTGTACACTTTTCGTCTCTATTTTCTTCGACCTTTCGTTATTTCCCCCTTTCCACTCATACGTATTTCTCAACGGCATGTATCGTTTAATAATTCGTAATCCCGACGGTTTTTACCTCTGTCACTCGCAATGGCTATATATTTATTTATTTGTATAACGAGACGTCGACGCTCGATCGCGCGCGCGCGCATGACTTTATACATATATATTAAAATAAAAAAAAAAAGTAATAAAAGAAAGCAAGATATTCGACTATACGCGTCCGTTAATGTAGATTTTCTTGTACATTTTTTATATAAGTACATAATTAATTGTCGATAATTATTAAGGATTGTAACCAAGAGAGAAAGAGAGAGAGAAAAAGAGGAGAAGGGAGCATTAATCGAGGCTCGCTCCTGGGAAACAGTTCGCTCCTATTATATATCGAGAGAAAAGCAAGAAAATTGTAGATTGCACATATCGATTTTTTAAAGAAATGAAAAGACGAAACAAACTGCGAAACCAATTGCCAAACGTTTTTTATGTATAAATCGGAAAAATTGCCCGACGACACACGACACGAAAACTTTTGCACTATTTACTGCGCGTTTTTGCTAAATATTATGATACACGGCGGAATAATGTGTGCGTGCCGTGAGAGGGACTTTTCTCAGGGCGACATTCGCCCCGTTTCCTTATTCACAATATAACAATAATGAATAAAGTAATAAGTAACGAAGAGCGACAAAGAGAATAGAGCGAGACGATTATAAACGAGAGAGAAAGAGAGAGGTTCGCAGAGAGGAGCAAAGAGGCTCGAAGTGCCAATTTCCACGAAAGGCCATAATAATAATACGCATGTAATAATCTAATACGTACTTATAGGAGAATTTAATCAAAGCGAGAATAGCTCCCACTATACTCCCTCTCTCTCTCTCAACTGAAGGAGAGAGAGAGAGAGTGAGAGGGTGTGTATACTGTACTAAAGGATCCCGTGTACCGCGTCGATGCACTCTGATTACCCATACGTAATGGCAATAACGCATTCGTCCCCCCCCCTTTGTTATTATTATTATTAGTGTCTCGCGTTGCGACGCCTATCCCCGAGGCGAACGCGTTCGAGATGTATCCATATGCTCACACACATATATATATATATATATATATATATAGGTTTCGGTGGAAATGAAGCGACTTCGCGAGCCCGTGACAATGGGAGTGTCTATTTAATAAAATGCGAGCGGTGTACCGTTGTGTACAGAATTGTGTATCATTTTGGAAAAATAAAATCACCTTTTGCTGATATATGTTCGTCTGTCATTTTTCAATGCTGTTTATGAAATTCTTATATCAGATCTATAATTTTTTGTATCATTTGTTACTTTTAGCAAATATTTATGCATATGTATTTTTTGTAATAATAGACTTACGAATATAAAAATTAATAGAAGGGAAAACTTATAGTAAACAAATTTGTGTACAGGAAGAATTATCGTACCGAATCATGTTAAAATGCAGTATCAACCGTATAGCAGAAATGTACTGAAATCAGGAGAGATGACAAATTATTTTATGAGATTCTGGCGAAATATTTAATATAATTTTGACTATACTTTTTAATTTATTAGACAATTTTTAATAATTTAACGTGAATTAAATTCTGATTCATTTTTGTCAAATTCCATCCACTCATGTTAGCGTTGATTGTTTTCTTTTCATTCTGCGCTTCTCATATTAATTTCGAACAAGGCTTACTTTCAATATAATTTATAAAAATAAATAATAAATATTCAATCAATACAGATTTAACAGTTCCAATTTAACACAGATTATTAGTCAGCCCATAAATTCACATAAGGATTATTTTTCATTTTTTCATTATTAAATTCTCTCCAAGCTCATAAGGTGACTTTATTCTTCTAAACCAGTCATTTGACGAGGCGAGACACGGCAGAAAGAAATAAAGAAACAGAAAAAAATACGAGGCTACGGAGGAAGGAGAAAAGCGCGAGAGGAACGGAGATAAGAGATCCGCAGCGAGCGAACTTGCCACTGATCCTTGAGGCGAACTTGTAGAGCGTATACGCGCGAGCGACGCGCAACGTCGATGAATGTGCTATATTTATATCTCCTGAACTTTTATGCTAGTTACGATAGGATGTAAACGATTATAATTACAAGTATATCAATATTACACGATGAAGGAGGAAGTGAGAGAGAGAGAGAAAGAAAAAGAGAGACAGAGAGAGAGAGAGAGAGAGAGAGAGAGAGAGAGAGAGAGAGAGAGAGAGAGAGAGAGAGAGAGAGAGAAGGAAGTTTTAATCGATCGCTGCTGCATTATTATCGATATACGACTACGACTAGCTCTCGTTTTAAATTATTATCCTAAGTGTCACGTCGTGTATTGTGGTGTAATAAATGTGATTAGATAGTTATCATGCGAAATAAATATGCAATGCGTCGCAAGAAAAACCCTGAAAACCATACTGTCTTGTTTATTTACCCTTGTTATATCCCACTCTTGTGCACTTTACTTTTCCTGGTAGCGAATTGATCGCTAATCATTAATTCAATTTATTTCCGGCAAATGCATTTTTGCTGTGCCTTGCTCGGGATAATACTTACAGCAATTAATTTCAATTTCTAATGTAAGTGTGACACCACATTTTAAAATAATAAACTCCAAATTAAGATAATGCTGGATCAAAAATTAGCTTTCCTTCCATTACTATAATTCTGTGGCTTCCCGGAATAAAGTGAAAATCGAATTCTAATTTGACGACGTAACATACAGTATAATTGGAGCTTCCGTATAATTGGAGCCTGGCGTGTGTGTGTGTGTGTGTGTGTGTCTGTGTGTGTGTGTGTGTGTGTGTGTGTGTGTGTGTGTGTGTGTGTGTGTGTGTTTGTGTGTGTGTGTGTGTGTGTGTGTGTGTGTGTGTGTGTGTGTGTGTGTGTGTGTGTGTGTGTGTGTGTATATATATAGTTATAAGTGAAAGTCGTTTTCTAATACATGAACGCTATTTGGTCTAGTTACTATGGTAATAAATATGTTATTTAGATTAGTATTCATAGATGCAGTGTAGCATTTAATCTCATTTATCTTGATCTAAAACACCGATGCGAAACTAAAAACTCGATTAACTCGAAATCATGAAAAGTAGAGATAAGCCCTGGAAGCCACAGAATTGATCTGTATATAATAATAATTAAAATGTACAAGAACTTTTTTAAGCTAAATTTCTTTAAAGGCTATTATTGTTATTACAAAATAAGAAATTTTGTAGAAATCCCACATAGCACGTTACGTTTTGGAAACGTTTTTGAAACGTTCCTTTAGGAACCTACAAACGTTTCCCTAAAAATATAGAAATGTACTAAATCTGAAAAAATTTTTATAAAAATCGTAAACGTGTTTAAATCGTCTCAGAAACGTTTCTGAAACAGAACTCAAACGTTTGTACAATGTTTTGGAAACGTCTCTCAAACGCACATAATCGATTCGACAAAAAACTTACTGGAGAATTATTCACGTTCCAGATTCGTCTCAAAAATGTTTCCAAAACTAATTGGAAACGTTTCAGAAAAGTTTCTGAAACGTTTTTAAAATATTGCACGAAATGTTTGAGAAACGTTTCTACAAGAAAATTAAAATAATTTACATTGTCAGTTATTAACACTGATATTACTTCAAAAAGTATTCGGTACGCTTTGCTAGAGTAGACGTTCCTTATATATCCTGGAAATGTCTTTTCTTTTATGGACTGAACTACGCCATCCATCGGCGGGTCGGATGTCGAATACTTTACAATCTTAATGTTTTATTTGGGATCTAATATGTTATAATAATGTTTACGGAGTTATAAAAACGTTATCTACTTTTTTATTGAAAATATTTAAAAAAAAGTTTAATTATAATTTAAAGAAATACTTGATAATTATATACTATAATGCTTCGAATGAAAATAGACAACTGTTACAAATTTTATATTAAAAAGAGAATAGATAAATACAAATAAATCTTTGTAGACATCATCAAGTTAAAATCTTCCAACTTATTAGAAAATATTTTTTATCTTTATAATTTATAAAAACTTATCATTTAACAAGTACCCCAGTGGAAATTTTAAATGTATGAAAAGGTATCAAAATGTATCAAAAGGTATCAGAGTGTACCTAAGTGTATATAGAGGTTGCATTTTGTAATTTTTGTAGCACACTTTAATACCTTTTGATATATTTTGATACCTTTTCAAAAAAATTAAAAAATGTAATATTAATTTATTTATCATTCTATTAAACACATTAACACCTTTTGGTACATCTTAAAACCTTTTCATACATTTTGATACCTTTTGATATATTTGTATACATTTTGGTACATTTTGATACATTTTGATACATTATTTCTATAGATTTATACAAACAAATATTCATTAATACCTTTTGATACATTTTGATACTTTTCTATATATTTCCTATATATTTAAAATATTATTTCTATTATTTTCTATATATTTAAAACGTATCATAATGTACATAAACATGTCAAAGTGTTTCTAAATGTACAAAAATGTATGAGAATGTAAAAATAATTTAATGTAAAAAAATATTTTTTTCATAAATGTATGAAAAGGTATCAAAAAGTATTAAAAGGTATCAAAATGTACATAAATATGTCAAAATGTGTCAAAATGTATCAAAATGCATTAAAAGGTATCAAAAGGTATGAAAATGTATTAAAATGTATATAAGTGTATCAGAGCGTGTCTAAATGTTTCTTTCATCAATAAATTTTTTCTTTTATCAAAAAATGATTTTGTATATAAATGTATCAAAATGTATTAAAAGGTATCAAAAGATATCAAAGTGTTCTACAAAAGTTACGAAATGCAACCTCTACATACAATTTGATACACTTTAATACATTTTGATACATTTTGGCACATTTTGATACATTTTATAATTTCTACTGGGGTAAATATACATATACATTCTATAAATAATGAGAAGGTAACTACGAAAATATTTATTAAATCGTGGAATGTGATTAATTACTCTTTCTGTGAAATAATATGAAAATAAATATGTAAAAAGATTATAAAATTATACCTACCATTTGCACGTAATCACTGTTAATTAAGTAAACTCATAAACACTTTTTTAAAAATTACTAAATAATTTTTTAATAAATATTAAAGAGATTTACACAATTGAATACAATACTTATCTCAGATAATATATTACATTTAGATAATATGATGTAAGAAATTCACGTAGCCTATACTTGGAAATTATAAATTGGATATTATCCTTTAAATTATTTACTAAACCGAGTAAGTAGCGTCACCTGCACAAAATTCCTTCAAGCTCAACATCAGAAAGTTATACGATCAGTCGACGACAAATTCACAAATCGCGATAATCTTCGTCGGTATCAACGCAATCTCCGTTAGTTACCACTGTCACGTTCGGCGCCTGCCAGCCTGCTGTACCGCGCGAGCGACACACAACAGACAAAATGGCTTCGGCATTGGAGAGCCTCGAAACTCAGCTCGAATTATTTATTGAAAATGTCCGGCAAATACGCATCATAGTCAGTGATTTTCAGCCCCAGGGTCAGAACGTCTTGAACCAGAAGATGTAAGTGTATATTCAGTTCACGTATCACATTATCTTGCACTTTTCACTGCGTCATCGTTTCGCACTCGGGTCTTACTCTGGATCAGCTATACTATGTTTGCGCACTTATATGTCGTTTATCACGCAAGTTCGCAGAGTGTAAACGTACTCGCTAAAGGCCTAATTTTCCGTCTTATCTCTGTTGTTTAGACAAGGATTGGTGACTGGTTTGCAAGAAATCGACAAGCTGAAGCCTCAAGTGCAAGACGTTCATGTACCACTGGAAGTTTTTGAGTTAGTATGCAATTTTTGTTTCGTTGTAGTTATATAGAATGTAGAGTACAGTGCTTTCTAGATTGTTTAAAAATAGCTGAACAAAAGCACCTTGTATTTTTTATTAAAGCCAACACCCAACGATTTAATCAATACATTATAGATTCAGTACAATATGTCTATTGCATTACTATATTGTAGTTTTTAATACAGAAAAGAATGTAGGTAGTGTGGTATGCAACATTATAAAAAAAGACGACTGGGATTCAGATATAAATAGCATTAAAAAATTTTTTAATACGTTTCACTACTTACATAACAAGGGAAAATAATTTAACGATCAGACTTAGACTTACTTTTATCAATATCCTTTTATGATATTGTATGATACAATTACTTTGTATGACAAAATTAATTTATTTGTATTTTTTTACAGTTATATTGATCAGGGTCGTAACCCTCAACTCTATACCAAAGACTGTATTGACAAAGCACTGACGAAGAACGAACAAGTCAAAGGAAAAATAGATGCATACAGAAAGTTCAAAGCAAATATGCTCGTTGAATTGAATCGAGTATTTCCAAATGAACTAGCCAAGTATCGAGCAGTTCGAGGCGATGAATAATGTAATATTTAGTTTTATTTAAGTTTTTTTTTTTTTAACTTAGACTTATTTACTCATGTATTAAGTACATGAAATTTTTTTATTCAGTTATTTGCATATTTTGTAGTTCCTGGATGAACTAAAGGCTATAAAATTTTTTGATATTTGAAAGTCTTTTTATTAATATTTTTGCATCCATATAATCCTTAATCTTTTTCTAATAATAAAATGAGCCATTTTTGAAAAAAAAAAAAAAAAAAATCAAATGAAGGTATGTATTGGGCCATTTAAGAATTATAAATTATATTTCAAGCATTCATTTTAAAATAAACATTCATCCTTTGTTTTCGGTTGAAATGTTTTTTATTTCTTTATCTATTTCTTCTAACTTTAAAATCCTAAATGGAGTTTTAATAAATCTTGATTTTTTTTCAATAAACTAAACTGTATTTAAGAGGATGTGAAATCATATATAATAGACACCATATGTACTATTGAGTGTAAATTCATTTGTTAATGTGTATTTACAAAAGCACAATTTTTAGGCCATTCATTTATTATAGAAGAACTAAAACTATAACTTTTTTGGATGATTTCATTATTAGCTGCAATGAGACTTTGTATTGAAAAATGAAGAAGATATTTAACAATTTTGCATCTCCTTGAAAAGCATCTTACTTTTACTAAATTATATTCAAGTGTATTGAATCCCTCAAGTTTTTAAATAGATAGATAAAATTTATTCAAAAATAAAATGATGGCTCAATACATCTTGCTCTTCATTTAAATTATTTTGATTTTATCATATATTTGAAATCAATAATGAAAAAGAATTTTTAACACTACTAAAATTACTTTCAAGACATATTTTAAATTTATTATTTTTGCTATCCAACCTTTAGAAACTGAAACATTTTATTCATAGTTGACCTCAATTTAAGCTTAATTGTCATCATTCTGCTATTCTATATGAGAAATTTTGCTTGAAATCTTACTCCAATGCAAATTTAATTTTATTGCTTTAATACTGATAAATTTTTTGTATTATCTTATTGTTCGCCACTATAATTATACCCCGCATTAAAAAACGTTTAATTATCTTGAAAAGATGGTATTATTATTATCAGTTATTGAAACATTTTTATTGAATATACATTTTAGTGCTATGACTTCGCGTATTTTTCAAATTCACAATTTAGAAATTTGCCAATAAATGCAGTATTAATTTATTTCCTTACATAACTGTTTTGAGTAATAAGTATTACAGATATTTACTGAGAAAATATATCTGTAAGATTAATTAAATTTTGACAGGACTAACTACGTATATGTTAACGTATCGAAAACCGTTTAACATGTTTATCAAATTAAACGTCGCAATGAAACGAGTTAACAATCACTTTTCATACTTGAGATAGACAGTAAGCTGTACCTGTCAATCGATTGATTTAATGGTCTATAAAAATTTGTGTGAATACAATATTTTTTGAAAATAACTGATTGTCCTTAAACGATATTTAATAAAATAAAAAAATCGTTTTATAACTACTATCTGAAAACATTCATTAAGATTACTACACATAATTTAAAGAGTTGAAAAATAGTATATTTTGCTTTACTTCATCAGGCAATCGGAGTAGTTCAATTTATTTTATAAACTAAAGAAAATTAATCATTGTAACTTTATTTTATACATTCAGGTTTACGCCATTATTTTATAGTTCATGTTAATACTTGAGTTCTGGCCTACGGTTAAATATTTTAATATAGTAATATTTATAAAAATTATTTTGTAAATATTAAAAATGTTAATCAAAAGTATTGTTACACGTAACGTTTAGAGAAAATATTTAAATCAGATTTACTGACGTCGGATATCTAAATATTTATATCATATGATTATGATACATACGAAAATTTTGCATAATTGGTATGTTTCTATAGGTAACATGAATTTTGGAAATTTTTTTCGAGATTGGTTTTAAATTGATTCTTTATATATTCACATAAAAATTACTGGTATACGAATAAACATTTTACTTGCGTGGGATGATTACAAAAGCTACTTCAAGCACATTTATTAAAAAATCATTATTCTAATTTCGTAAAAATCAATATTAAGCTGTATTGATAACTTTTGATCAAATTATAAATTTTATTTATCTCATTATTAAAGTGAAGAAAAATAGTATTAATATGGAAGTATTATATGGAAATTATGTATAAACAAAAATATTATATGGAATATGAATTTTTAGACTACTACACATATAATAAGCAAACGAGTCGACGTCTTTATTGAGCATTTTACGAAAAAAAAAAAAAAAAAAAAAACGGCTTGATAAAAACATGAGCTTCGTTAAACCTAATCGAATCAGCATTAAATCCTTTCACGTGCGTAGATCGTTAGTTTGATTTGTTCTTATTATAGGTGGATGAAAACCGGTTTGAAATTTAGGCAAACATAGAAAATTTAAGATGTCACATATACTTACTTTTATCGCTATAAATTATATAAAATTGCGGTATATTTTTAGAAGTAATAACAGAATAATTACAGAGAAAAAAATTTTATTAAAAATTACTTTTCTTCTACTAATGAGGGGATAAACTCAGATTACGTAGAAAAATGACTACAGTTAGGTATACTAAAATTTAGTATATTTTCACTAAAAATTAATAAAGCTTTTACTAAATTTTAGTATACTACAGTAATTTTTATGCATAATCTGAGTTTATTCTATCATTAATAGAGAAAATAGTAATTTTTAATGAAATCTTTTACCCCGTGAAGAAGCAATGCCGAAGACGCTTTAATTTGTCAAAGTTCATTTAATCTCCGAAAAAATGCACATTAGAAAAATAAACACTAATCATCAATTAAAACTATTAAATAGATAGGTATTTTTATTTTTTCGAAATTGTAATAAATAGCAAAAAAACTAGTTTCTCATAACTTTTAACAAAATTTCAAAAGCTAATCGAATCCTTCTTTCTATATATGTTTGCATTTTCTTTTCTATACTTCTCCACATAGTGCAAAGCATAACTCCTCAAACAAATGGCTCCACAACTTTTGCCTCTTGCCTATTTACGATACAATTCAGCCACCCGACGGCCGACAATATACATTTTTCAAGCAAAATTCACGTCAAACCACGAAAATCGAGCTCTTGTCGTCGATAAAACCTGCACTTTACAATCCCACACCCAAGCCACTCCCCAACAAAGTATAAACAAGCAATGCTTCGCAGATCCGCAGCATCGCATCTCCGTCACCCCCACCATCATCATCATCAACATCTCCCCTAAACAACAGCTACACCAGCAAGTGGGGTTTTGAACCCGCGGCCGATTCGCCGCGATAACGGCGATTTCGGGATTCCGATGCTAATGAGGGCCCCGCTGGCAAACCCGTCAGCAGAGCGAGCGCCGTCGGATTGCCCCCACCCCCATCGTGCAGCGGAGGAGGAGGAGGAGATGAAGTCGGCGCACGGCATAAAATGGTTTTGCGGCCCGCGGCGGCTACGCAGACCCACGCGCAGGCTCCTGGTCGCCGCAAGCATCGCCGCAATGATCGCCCTGTTCCTGGCCACGCTCGTGCTGCGCTTCCTAGCTGGCAGTGCCGATGATAGATTCAAGTAAGTGCAACGAGATGCGTGTCTATGTTGAGAGTTGAGGTGATAGCTGTAGCATATGGGGTTTTGGTCTGGGATTGTGTGAGGCAGTGAGCGAAGGTTGAAAGATGGAGGCTTTGGTTGGTAGCGGTTCTTGTTGGTGCCGAGGGAGCTTGGTTGGGAGGATTGAAATTTTTTTTTTTTATGATCGAAGGTGTTGAAAAATCGATCTAGAATCAATGGCTTATCAGAGTCCGCATTCCGTTCAATTAAAATCAGCAGGTGTTTATATGCGACTTGAAAAATTTTTCATTTAATTTTTTCATTATATAAGGACGATTTCTTTTTGTATAATAAAATTTGAAATAATATTTTGTTTTAATGATAAATAAACTTCTTGACATTTCAAACTTTACATCATACTTGTATTTTATACTATTAATTTTATCCAAATTTTTATATCCTCACTTCGATATAATTTTAATAATAGAACCCTATGGTAAAAGTTACTTTGCCGACCGTACACGTTGTTGCTTACCATTTACGTTCAATTTTGCGTTACAGATTTTCTATTTACTTATTGAAGCTATAGTGATAAAACTGGTTAGTCCGAGACAATGGAATCGTTACTAATGTATCCTAGCATGAATCAGAATCCTTATACGTGCAAACATATTTTATCAGATTATAAAATAGAATTTTCAGAATTGCAGTAAGACCTTTATTTATACCTGCAGCACTTTTCTTTGAATTCGGTAGTCTAAAATTAAATATAAATTTCATCTATAGTCTAAAGCAAAAGATATTTTGTTTTGCGCACTTAAGAGACTCTAAACCAAAAAAATTAATGGCCACCTTTCTAATTATTAAGCACGTTATGAACTATTGTTTCTATTTCTCACGATGTAAATCGCCGAAAGTTATTTGAATGTTGAATGATTTACGTTTAAAAATAATTTATCTTTTTTAAAAAGTATTTTAATATTTAGCGAAAAGCGTAGGGATATTACCAGCGTCATTGTTAAATGTAATGCAAATGCTGTAATGAAAAATCGGACTTCACTTGAACGCTATAGAAGTCACCTTGCTTTTGATCATATATTCGGATAAAGCTTGAAAAATCCAGAATACACGTATCATTGACAGTAATCTCCTTTAAAGTATCGATTTATAATATTGGTCGTATACTATACCTGTTTGTTGTTCTTCCAGTTTCAAACGTAACTGTATACGAACTGGATGCTACTCCTTATCTTGAAACACCGTAACTTTTCTGCTTGAAAGGTAGAATCGCTGCTTATGCAAATAATAGAAGTACGAATTTCGCGATATTATGTTCTATTTAAGTTTTAGACGCATCTATAATTGTATTTCACTTATAACATTGTAAATATCTTTTTACGCATTAAAAGTTTACACACTGACGATTTTGTTTTCGCCGATAGTTGACATGACGACATGAGTGTCATCATCAATTTCATCATGTGAATATTAATTTCAATCGATTAATTACTAATGGTTACATTTATTCTAGTTTTTTTTTCAAAAGAATGTGTTTATTTTAAATTTAAAATCGCATAACGGTCAGAATTAGAATAATGGCGGGGCCCAGTCAAACAAAAATCAATTCAAATTTTATTGATAATGTGATAACGCACGTATTTTCATCAATAATTCACATTTTCAAATATTATCAAAAACACATAATTTTATTAAATTCGCGAAATTCTAACGGTAGTTTGTAAAGCTTTGCATTTTTAATATAATTAGCAAGATTCACGCGCGCTTCGCTCGCTTCATTTCTTTTTGCCAGACGTTTTCGAATTTAAATTTAGAAATTATAAATGTTTGTTTTCCTATTAATTAAATACCAACTACTTATATTTTGATTTACATTATATTAATTTTAATAAAAATGTCTGAATTTCTTCTTAAGAATCAGCCAATCACAATTGGTTTATTTTAGTCACTTTTCGGTCATCACTTTTTTAAGAGAGGAAGACGCTAATGACATTGTAATAACTGGGATCCTTATATACGTAATTCAGACACTAACAATGTTATCAAGTTCTTGGAGTTTCATTGTGTGGCATTTAATACTATTTATATTTAACCATCTTTAACAAGAAGAGTAGTTATAAAAAGTTATGCTTTTTTATATTAAATGAGAGCTGTACTTTCTCCGAACCTACAGTCTTCCTATACGATACATCTTATTGTACGTAAATTTAAAAAAAGCCGAGTTTTCATTTTTATTATTATTAAACAAAATTCTCTTATCAAAAATAGTTTAGTTTTTCTTAAAATACCTATAATAACTTATCGATCTCGAAAGACGTTTCAGTTCTTATGCAATATGATAAAACGAAGATTTATATAATAAAATCTTGAGCTAATATGTGACGAACCATTATAATTTTTATGACTTTCTCAAGAAAGTTAAATAACTCAATGAGCCTGAAGTTTGCAACGTTGTGGAGTGCAACGAAATAAAAAAAAATGATTTTACTTCAAGTTTGTACTAATTAATATTAATTTTGCGTGTGGATTTAGTATTTTATAGTATAGAATAACTTTATAACAGAGGTTTAGATAACATTTCCATTGTTTAATAATTTTAATTAATGGAAAAAAATTATTTCGTTGCACTCCAACGATGCAAACTTTAGACCCATATAACTCATAAGAGTTTTAAGTTTCAGAGTACTCGAATATGAGACAAGTGAAAGTAGAGATCTTTGATTTTCTAAAGTAGAACGTATACTAATATAATTACTGATATATTTTCGTTACTGTTTACGTATCTGTTTTGAATGAAAAGTTTGCACTGCGATAGGCGCAAGAAATATATTTATATATACATATTTCTATCTCGCTTCATTGTTTATTATATAAATATTCATTTCAATGAGAAAAACAAAGATTTAACAAATTCAATTACTAACGAATATAATCGCGACCTTTCTTTTTACTTTTATGGAATAATAAAGAATAATTTTACGAGCTATACCTGCAGTATTATTCACGCTCCACCGAGTGTGCTTAATAAGCGAAAATATTTTTTTATCTAAATACATTTTTTTTTAGATGACAATATTAATTGTTGTTCATGAATTACAAGGAATATTTTTTGAAATTTTCATGGAAATACAAACAGGATCTAAATGTATGAAATTACATTAACCATTCATTTATTAAAGACCGTTACACATTCTTTCATGATAATCTTCATTTTAGAGTATTATATTATTACTAAAATAAACTAATGAAAAATGTTTTTTAACAAATATAAATCTACTAGTCTCTACAAATCTCATACACCGCGCTCTCTCTTAATCATCACAGTTCGCCATGGCACTACTACTGCGAGGGTGGCTACTGCAAGAAGGCCGAGCTGACAGAAAATGTGACGGCGCCGCTCGCCCTGAGCGTGTGCCAGCTGTTTTGCGGTGAAGCCGGTGCGCTCTGGCCCAAGCCCACCGGCCACATGTCTTTCGGCAACTTCGTGGCCAGGCTCGATCCTGATAATATCGTCCTCAAGGGTGTCGACCTGCGCTGCAACGTCGGCCAGCTTCTGCAGGCCAATCTCGATAGACTGAAGACGAACGCGAGGAACCTGGCTGGCTCGAGGCTGACGAAAGGCGGCTACGGACTGACGATTAACGTCCTTGGTGATTTCAACACGGACGCTGCCCAGCTGACCCTCAAGACGTCTGAGACCTATACCCTTGATATACATCAGGAGGAGAGTGAACAGGTATTGTTTATTTATTCATTTTTTTTTTACTTAGATAAGGTTTGGAAACTTTCGAGAGTAAGAATTTAAACAATCGAGGCATATTTTGGTTTAAAGCAAATATTTATTGCAGATTAGAGAAGTTTCGTTGGAATCGTTAGTATTGTTAGTTATCGAACTCTCGTATATTAGAAACGATAAGATAATTTTGTCAAACGAATCATGAAATTCTGACCATATATTTCTATAATGGAAATTCTTAAGTAGATTTTGTAATAGTTTTGAATATGAGGTATATTGATTTTATTATTAATACGATAGTACCAAGGCATTCCCTAAGAAAATGGTTAAATCTTTTAGAATCTTTTCAAGTCATAAGAAATTAATAGGTATCAAAATGTTCAAGCTTGAATTTATCACAAATTACAATAATTTCCACGCGTAATTCACCACCGAATCTTTTAATCTTCTCCCTCAGATCACGGCCGACATAACCGGCGACAGCTACTTCGGCGTGCGCCACGGTCTTGAGACCCTCTCCCAGCTAATCATCTACGACGACTTGTACGGCGAGCTTAAAATCGCGCGCGACGTCTTCATCATGGACGGTCCGGCGTTCCCCTACCGTGGTATCCTCCTCGACACGGCGCGCAACTTCATGGACAAGGCGTCCATTCTGCGCACGATTGAGGCTATGGCTATGTCCAAGATGAACACTTTCCACTGGCACATTACCGACTCGCACAGCTTCCCCTACGTGAGCCGCACCTGGCCCAAGATGTCCAAGTACGGAGCTTACACACCGGAGGAGATTTACACCGAAGAGGATATCAAGGAGATCGTCAATTTTGGCCTCGTGAGGGGAGTCCGAGTGCTGCCCGAGTTTGACGCGCCGGCTCATGTTGGCGAAGGATGGCAATGGGTGAGGTTTATTTATGATTTTTCAAATAAAAATAGAATTGTTATTGAAATTTATTACAAATAAGTGCAACTCCGGAACGGGCGTGCATTAATCAATCAAATTTATCAATTCATTGCAAAATAAAAACAATTATTAAAAATAATATGGAATTAAAATTTATAAAACTTTAATATCTTATTCTTTTAACTATTTTATCGAATCAACCTTAAGTTAACTATTTTTGAGTTAACTTTGTGGCTCAAAACGATGGGTATGAAGTTTGCATCGTTGGAATGCAACGAAATAATTTTTTACGATTGATTAAAATTATTAAACAATGGAAATTTTATCTAAACCTTTGCTTTAAAGTTATTTTATACTATAAAAGACTAAATCTACACGCAAAATTAATATTATTTAATATAAACGTGAAATAAAATGAATTATTTTTTTTATTTCATTGGACTCCAACGTTGCAAACTTCAAAACTATTTAAAACGTACATTGCTTGTTATTTAATAATTATGTACCAATCAGAAATAAATTATGGTATTTATACTTCATAAAATGGATATTTTAAGTAGTAGTAAAACTTTTATATAAATTATATTACTTTTGTATCATGATTTTGGCTAAAAATGATTCCATTTAATTAACACGTTAGCTATAAAATATGGCTAATTTTCTACCAAGGCTATTATGAACATAAAAACTTGAATATGAATCAACACTCACAGATGTTTTTAACTGAGATATCTAAAGAAAGAAATATTAAAAAATAAACGTCGAATTAAATGCAAAGGAAAAATACTAGTAAATGCATACACAGCTCAATAAAGGAAAACACATTTTATTATAGCTTGACTATCATTTTAACATTGCCACAGGTGGGCCACAACTCGACCGTCTGCTTCAAAGCTGAGCCTTGGCAGCGCTACTGCGTGGAGCCACCATGCGGTCAGCTCAATCCCACCAGCGAGAAGGTCTATGAGATCCTCGAGGGCATCTTCGTAGACATGCTGCGCGACTTCAAGCCGGACTTCTTCCACATGGGCGGCGACGAGGTGAGCATCAACTGCTGGAACTCATCGGACATCATCCGCGACTGGATGTTCGAGCGCGGCTGGGATCTGTCCGAGTCCAGCTTCTACCTGCTCTGGAATCACTTCCAGAGCAAGGCTTACGACAAGCTGACCAAGGCGAACAATGGACAGTCGCTCGACGCCGTGCTCTGGACCAGCGGACTCACGAACGAAGAGAACCTCAAGCACATCGATCCGAAGAAGTACATCATTCAGATCTGGACTACTGGCACTGATGCCACCATCGGTAGACTGATCAAGAACAACTTCAGGGTTATTTTCTCGAACTACGACGCTTTGTACCTCGATTGCGGGTCAGTTGTGAATGTTTTCTTTTTACCTTTTTTAGTGTGGTATTTTTTAAAGCGATTATTAAGTTTAATGGTTTATTGATTAATCTAGATTCGGAGCTTGGGTTGGAGAAGGCAACAACTGGTGTGCTCCTTACAAGGGCTGGCAGAAAATATACGAGAACTCACCTATGAAGATTCTGGAAAGCCAAGGCTTCTCTCGACAACAGAAGCACTTAGTTCTCGGTAAATATAACTTTTAAAAATGAGACTTTTGTTTAAGTCTAACTAGTAATCTGAGTAACTACTGATTTTTCTATTCTATTTTTGACGAATTAATTCAACATAAAAACACAAAAGTTGTTTGATCTGGGCAACAAATATTTATATACTACGGTTAAAAAGAAGGAAAGTTATCTTTTAAAAACTTGGGTACTCTTGTAAAACGATTTATTAAAAAAATTTATTTTTGTGCCAAAGGTAAAAGCGCCAAGTCATTATTATTAATTTCGGATGGCTAACGTATCCATTAGATTTTTTATTGAAGTTAGAATTTTTAAAGTATCCAAAAATATTATTACATACAATTATTATAGTAAAAAAAATCACGCAATTATAACCATGTATTTTATAGGTGGCGAAGCCGCGCTATGGTCCGAGCAAGTTGACAGCACGTCGGTGGACTCGCGCCTGTGGCCGCGCTCCGCGGCAATGGCCGAGCGTCTCTGGTCCGACCCATCCTCATCGTGGATTCACGCCGAGCAGCGGATTTTACGCCATCGCAAGCGCCTTGTGCAACGGGGTGTCCTCGCCGACAGCCTCGAGCCCGAGTGGTGCCTCCAAAACCAGGGCGCGTGCTACTTGTGAGCGACGACAAGTGTGACCGAACTACTTGGCTGTGAATTATAAGGCGAAATGCGCTGCCGATGATTATTGCGCGTGCGCGTCGCAGGACTTAAAAGAACTGCATATGTACGTACGTCGGGTTTCATTTTCGTAACTTTGTATCCTTATACCTGTTTGTCTCTTGCTTGTTCTGCATTGCGTACATTTGCAAAAGATAATGGAGATGTTTGTACGACCATTTGTATCATTGTGGTGTGCTGAGATTACAGGTTTTTTCAATAAAATGACTTTCGATATAGAAAGTAATCTTGTGAGCAATGCCATAGCAATTTATATTATTGTTTAGTGTCGATATTAAGGACTAATGCCAAATTATTTTTGATGTTAAAAATTTAAAAGTTAATCAATTTTGAAGTCTTCATGATTTTATTCTATTTTTACATTAAATTAGAATTATATAAATTTGATTAGATTTATCTTATTACTATCATCTACTCTATTTTTTTACTTTCATTAGTGTATCAGTTACTGCAAAGAAACGGATATTTTGAAATTCATGAAATAAAGTAGTACATTAATGCAACTTGACGATTTTAAAAGCATTGAGAAGGAAACATTGAGAATTTAAATATTTTCAAAACGATTAAGAGAAAAAAGGATATAGATGGTAATAGTAATAGTACTTCATTATAATTATTTTTAGTTTTGTAAATTACAAAAAATTTTCATATTAGTTACCATAAAATTTATTGCTTATTTACAAAAACGATTGCTTTATAATTTTATACTAAAAATTATAAAATGAGGAGGTGCCATACTTGTACCATTACCGACCGAGCAATTCACACAGTTTCAAGCTGATTAAAAATAAAATACGTCGAATCACAAAAAATCAAGAGAACATTCGTCTGTGTTTTTTAACGTTCTATCATCCATTCAAAGTTTAGAGTCGAAATATCAAGTCGTTTTTGCAAAAATTTTGAACAAAGCGAAATTTAATTTCGTTCAAAGTTTTTGAAAAAACTGCTTGATATTTCGACTCCAAACTTTGACTCGGTGATAGAACGTTAGGGAGAATGTACATAAGCGCTGCGCTACGCTGAGCTGCGCTACGCTGTCGCATTGATTACTTGTAGACAACGTCGCTGATTGGCTAACATTTAAATATTAGCCAATCAGCGACGAGGTCTACAAGTAATCAATGCGACAGCGTAGCGCAGCGCAGCGCTTATATACATTCTCCCTTAAAAAACACAGAAGAGCGTTCTCTTGATTTTTTATAGTTCGATTTTTTATAATCTGATTGAAACTGTGTGAATTGCTCGGTCGGTAATGGTAGGACCATGGAACCCCGTTTGTTACGGATGTTATGTTAGACTAACGACTTTTTTATTTCTTTAAAATGTTAGATAAAATAGTTAATATTTTTTCGGAAAATTTTTGTTTTAACAGGTAAAATATTAATTTGAATGTACTAATTATTCCCAGTGATATAACAAGTTTTTTAATTAATGCTAATACTGCAATCAATATATTTAAATCACAGCCCACGTGCGATAGTGAAGCTACTTCTGTGGGGCACTGTGTTATGTCTTATCTGAAACCTCGTTATAGTATAGTTTGTTGAATTCACTCGTTATATCGTCAATATAAACTAATTTAATTTAACTTTAACAAGTTAATTATAAAATGGTTAATATACTACAGGTTTTAAGAAGTAAGAAACAAATAATTTTCGATAAATAAAAAATTTATATTTCAAAAGTTTACAATTTCAAAGTGTCATTAGAAAATTCACTATTTTGACAGTGAATTTTTAATTAATCAGTTTGATGAAAATTCTTAAGAATTAATTATCATATAGGCATTTCGTTGCATTTTTACAATATATTTTATAGAAGAAACTAATAATTTTCGTATATGTAATCTATCATTTAGTGACTGATTCCTTTAATTGTAAAAATTTTTTTAAAAAATACATACAAAGAAAAGTAAAGTCATGCGTCACTCTGTAGATACGCGCAGCGTCTATCAAAGTATAATTCTCATTTTAGTATTCTCATTTTTTGTCACGGTTCTTTACATAAATTTTCATATGATTTTTCGCAAAATATTTATTATGTCGTCGTATTTACATCTAATTTTACAATCTTTTATTTCTTTCTTTGTCCATCAGACAACAGTTCACTATAGTCAATATATAAAGTAACAAATCTATAGGAAAGTAATTATCTGTCAGATATTATACCTCAGTAACAATTATAACATAAGTTACAACATGTTCACAACTTAAAACTAAATACACCGAAGTACAATGACGCAATAACAAAATGAAATGAAAAATATTTACATTACGATATCTTACAAAATTGTTCTTTAAAAAGGCAAGATTATCATGGAACCACCGTCAAATCGTACACCAATCTCACATTTGCTTGTAGCGTTCACTTCGTGAAAACGTCAATTGTCTCCAGCATCTTTTCAGCAGCCTACAGGACCGCCATGTCAATACCCATCTAAGGAAGTTTATTACGATCCAGAGACAGGCGAGGCTTACGAAAAATATTGCTGAATCGGCGGCTCTTCTTCGGCGTCTCAGAGCCGCCAGTGGTTCTGGTTCTATTGCTTCTCTTCACCTTCTTGCCAGTCAGTAGGCTCTGGCTAAGGCTGTCATTGAACACTTCTTCGGGCTGACCGGTTTTGATCTCATCTTCCGACACGGGCGCCGGGTGGAATTGCATTTCCGCAGGATACGAAGATTTGAGGTGGGGCTTGCACTTCGCGTTGCGCAATTGAAGAATGGATAGCCGGTCGATGTCGGGTCCGGCTGCGCAGATGCTGCTGTTGCTTGACCTCTGCTGCTGCATGTCCGCCAAGCAAGTGGTGTCGAACAGCTCGCCCTCTTCGTCCTCGGTCCTGAAGGCGTTGCCCATGATCTGGAAGCCGCGCACACTCTGAATTTTATGCAGGGACGTGTCCAAGGGTGGCATGATGTTTTCTTTCTCCTTCTCTTTCCTGGGTAGCGGCGCTGGCGGAGGCTCGTGGAATATCTCGGACTCGCGCCTGACCGACTCGCGCCGTGCGTTGTGCAGCTCCAGATTTTCGAACTTTAGTCTGAAGCTTTTGAGCTTATGCTGCAGATCATTGTTCTTTTGGCGCTCGATGATGAGCTTCTCGCCAACGTCCCAGAGCTGCGTCGACAGCTCACTGATGTGCTGATTGTACTTCTTCAGCTCGTCCGCGTGACCGTGACACTGCTTCTCGAGCTTCTGCTCAAGCTTCGCCGAGGCGGTCTCCTGCTCCTTGCGCATAGCTGCCACCTGGTAGTTGAAGGCGGACTTCATCTTTTCCTTCATCTTCTCGAGTTTAATCTCGTATTTCTCGTGTACCTCCATCAGGTGCTTCTGGAACTGAGCGTTCAGCTCATCGATGGATGGTTTGGCACGTTCTTGCACATTTTCGTTCTTCTTCTGAGTAATATCCGATGTCTTAGTTTGAACTTCCTGTTTAGTACTTGATTCATCTTTTTGCGGTTTCTCATCGGATGTATTTTCACTTTCGAGCAAGCTTTCGCTATGAACTTGACATTCAACATCCTTCACTTCAGATTTGACTTGAGTTATTTCAATGACTTGATCCATTTTGGGAGTGCCAGCTGACTTGTCACTTCTAGATTCTAAGCTTTCATTGTGAATTTGACACTCGACGTCTGACATTTCGACTTTGACTTGAATTTGAGAATTATCAGGCTCTAAGCTTTCATTATGGACCTGACACTCGACATCTAACATTTCAATTTTTACTTGATTGAGGGCTTTATCAGGTTCTAGACTTTTATTATGGACCTGACACTCGACATCTAACATTTCAATTTTCACTTGATTGTGAGAATTGTCAGGTTCTAGACTTTGATTATGGACCTGACACTCGACATCTAACATTTCAATTTTTACTTGATTGTGAGAATTGTCAGGTTCTAGACTTTCATTATGGACCTGACACTCGACATCTAACACTTCAATTTTTACTTGATTGTGAAAATTGTCAGGTTCTAGACTTTCATTATGGACCTGACACTCGACATCTAACATTTCAATTTTTACTTGATTGTCAGAATTGTCAGATTCTAGACTTTTGTTATGTGTCTGGCATTCAACATCCAGCATTTCATTCTTAAATGAAATTTGACAAGAGCTATCAGGTCCTAAGTTTTTATCATCGACCTGACATTCATAGTCTAGCACTGGAATTTGAGAAGAATTATCAGGTTTAATACTTTTATTATTAACCTGGTATACCATATCCAGCATTTCAGTTTTTACTTGAATCTTAGAGGATTTTTCAGTTTCTAAACTCTCATTATGTACTTGGCATCCAAAATCTAGCGTTTCAGTTTTTATTGGAATTTGAGAATTGTCAGGCTCTAAACTTTTATTGTGAACCTGAGATTCCTTATCTAGAGTTTCAATTGTGACTGGAATATAAGCATTATCAGGTACTAAGCTTTCATTGTGTACCTGACATTCCACATCTAGAGTCTCTGCTTTTATTGAAATTTGAGAATTATCGGGCTCTAAGCTTTGATTGTCAACCTGACATTCTACATCTAGCGTTTTTGTTTCAAATTGACAAAAGTTATCAACATATATCTTCTTAACTTGATCTATTGCAGGAAATTCTGATGTTATATCCTTGTCTTCATACAATAAACTTTCATTATGGACCTGGCATTTTACATCTTTTATTTCACTTTTAATTTCATTTTGTGAAATTGTCGGTGCTATATTATTCGAAATTTTGTTAGTTTCATATAAACAATGTACCAAATAATAAAAATCATTCATC
The DNA here is from genome assembly GCA_036365515.1 of Torymus aiolomorphi. NCBI lineage: Eukaryota > Metazoa > Arthropoda > Insecta > Hymenoptera > Torymidae > Torymus > Torymus aiolomorphi. Next base: position 18,666,068 of record CM070877.1, read on the forward strand.
TGCCTTTTGATACAGCCAACTTTACTACAAATGTTATTTTGTTGTTGTAAGTTATATTTATTATTATTTTTCAATAAATATAAATCATTTCGTTTTTGAGTAACAGTTATTTCTTCAGTAGTGAAATCAATTTTCTTATTGCAGTACTTATTCAAAACAGTCACAAATTCTACCGCAGAAATGAGATTGGATGACAAATACTGCATATTTTGATTATTAATATTTTTCATTTCATTTTGAATGACATCTTTTTTTTCAACTAGTTCCCTGAATTCTATTTTTGAATAATCATCATTAGTCATATTTTTTAATAATTCTGTTGTAAAAGACCAACTCTTTTCTAAAAACACTAAAACTTTACAAATCTTAAAATTATTAAGTATCGATTTACATAACTCACTCCAAGATGTTTGTAATAATTCCAACTCATCTCTACTAAACAGCATTATTTCACTATCAGTCTCTGTACTATTTAAAGTTATTGTGCTATTGTGAAATATAGTGTTACAGATAATCTCAGTAACCTCACTAATTTCTTTTTGAATTAAATATCTGTTTTTACCTTTAACTATTGATAAATCATTTTTGTCTTTTTCGATATTAACTTCAGTCTTCAGCTCATGAAATAAAACTTTAAAAATGCACATCAATTCATTAGTCCAATTTGTTTGAGAAAGGATTTTGGCAAAATTGAGACTAAGTTTAGTTTCATTAATTTTCTTAATTTCTGTGCTACCTTCATAAGATTGCAAAGCTTTTGATGTATTTAACAAAGTTAAGTTTTCATTAAGTTGTACTGAATCATTGTAATTTGAAAAAGCATTCAGAACATTTGTTTTCTCTTGTAAATCAAACTTAATATTATTTTTAGAAAGTTTATTGTCAGCTTTGCTTGAAATATTTAAAAATAATGATCTTTTATGTAAGACTTTCAAATCATCTTTAAATATTTGTATAAAAGCTTTCTTTATTTCATCTCTAACAATGAAACTACAGTTATTTTCTAATTCAGTAATAGCATATTGATTTTGAATTAAATTATACAATTCTTCTGATGTGACATTACTCTGTTCTAAATGCATTTCATTGTGATTATCTTTCTTTTTTCCCATTTCATTTACAATATGTTTTTCTTTGTCATTTAACTTCTTTAATAAATCAGTAACTTTATTTTTTGATTTTATGTACTCCTCTAGAATAATTGTAGTCAATGTCTCCATATACCTAGATTTATTATATGCATTGATCATTTGTTTTTTTGTTTCTTCTAATTGTATTTCAATTACAGAACTTAGTGTTTCACTTTTAATTATAGACATTTCACTAATTAATTTACTTTCATCAGCTTCAAAACTTTGATTATTTAAATTTTTTGTACTTTCCTTCAGATAATTACACATTTCATCATGTCTTAATTTAAGTTCTGTCAATTCTTCATCTTTTTTTTCTAACTGAAAAGTCAGTGATTCTAATATTTGCTCATTATTTAAATATTTGTCTTCTAATTCACAAAGTTTAATTTTACATGTTTTAATTTGAATTATTAAATCATTTTTCTCATCTTGAAGCTGACAATTATCATTTTGTAATTGACTTACATATTTTTCTAAACTTTCTATTTCTTTCTCATATGATGAATCCATTGTCTTATTATTTCGTTCTGGAATAGAGCAATTTGAATCTCTAGATTTAAAATTTTCTGCGCGCAAAGCTTTTAACTCTATCAATGTTTCCTGTAATTTACATTGTAACTCATTAATTTGTTTTTCTTGATTTTTAATATCCTCTACAAGCTCGGATTTTTCGTAACGTGCTGTCTCTAACTCTGCCCTTAAATGTCTGATTTGTTTTAACTGATCAAACATTTTATGATCACTCTGAACTGATCGAGTTATAGGAGAAGTTAAAAATTCCTCTAGTACATGTTTGGGTTTCTTAAAAGAAAGTTTTACATCATTTTTATCCGAGAGTGAAAATATTCTATGCAAATCTTCCATGGTGACTTTTTTCCCTAATGTGTATAATGCCTCTAAGATTGATTTTATTTTGATTTGCATTTCAAGCTGAAGATTACATAATGATTTATGAAAAATTGGTTCTAAAGATAGTCTTGATAAAATCAGTAAAGTAATGTACAAATTTTGAATAGTATCAGTTTTTTTACTAATAACAAAATATGGATATTCATCATTTAAAAACTCTATTACCATATCTTTATAATTAACATTGTGATTTTTAAGATTCCATAATTTAACTTTATTAATCAATTTGTACAAAACTTGATAATCTTCTAAATCTTCTACAGTTTTGATGCAATTGTTTGCATCAAGCAAACAATTGATCCACTGTAGGATAAGATTTTCAAAAGTACTCATTGTTATTTTTTCAAATTAAAATTTCTAAAATATAATATCTATCTAAAAACTAACATGCTTGTTACGATATGCATGTGTACAAGTGCATTGCATATAAATAGAATTCTAAAGCCGTGTCATGATTTTTGTTGTTCTTTCTGAATTTTTTATCATAAACTTTTTCTGTTAAAACCTAAGTACTATCTATCAAATATCGTATTTTCAATAGTGTCTAAGTATTTACGAATAATTAATGAACCTAGCACATTTGTCATCGCCAAAATAGAACTGCAAAAGTGGAGAAATAAAAACTGTAAACATTCAAAAACATGCGTGTCCCAGGTGGGGATGCGCGACAACGCACTGTACCTTATATCACCTAACACTTGTTACGTAAAAATGGCCGTTGGCGGAGCTGCTGCGGTACAACGGCAGAATTCAAATTCACAGGACAACGTACAGTCGAGGCATTGCTAAGTATCTCACTAGTGCTGTCGTTTCCTACTATTTTGCGGAAAATCACCGTAATCCTCGTCGATTCTTGTTTAGTCGTTGATGTCGTTATTGCTTACGAGATACTGGAATGAGATATGTTTAGTTAATTAAATGGAAAGAGTTAAGAGCAGTAAAAAAAAAATAACGAAAATGTCAGCCATTCTATTGGTTTTTTTTTAAATGTGAGAATTCATACAAAAGTAAATCGACCAGCAATTTTAATATATTATTAACAATGAATAGTGATTTAAAATAAATAGTATTTAATTAAATCGAGTATTAATTTTGTAAACTGTAAAGAAAATAAATTATAACTATAAGCTCGTTTGACTTCTAATCACATGGTCAAATGTAAACAAATAAAAACAGTAATATTTTGATGAAAGCATTGAAAATAAACTCCGATGCGTCACTGAACTAAACAACATTAGGTATACTCACATCTCACGAACGGTCCATGGGGAATCGTCAACACACGCACAAACAGCAAACGAGTTTTCGGCCTGCGTCGTCTCGTTAACCTCTAGACGAATGCGAGAAGACAAGGCGCTCGTGTACAGGTCCAGCTGATCTCTCCGCCTCACTCTAACAAAAATAACGTTTTTTAAATTTTCAACAACAAAATGAAAAAAAAAAAAGTACAGCGGTTGCGAACGATGTATGTGTAGAGCGGCCGTCGCTGGATGCCAAACGCCCAGACGACCTGCGGACTGCGGGGGATGACAATGGACGACAAGAGAAAGGGAAGGGGAGAGAGGAGATGTGCAGCAAGAGATACAGCAGCGCCGCAGCAGGCCCGTTTTGGGACCTACGAGTTGTGACGCGGCAATTTTGAAGATTGAATTGGATTTTGGAAGAGAAATGCATACGCGTGTTATGTGCGTCGTCCACACAGAGGATTTATCGTTTATTTATCATTTATTTATTTAAACATACTCTTTCACGTTTCAAGGAATTTAAAATGCATCGATTTATTTTCGTATTGAAAAATAGAATTACAGTTCAAAGTAGAGTGAAAGAGTATTAACAAATATTAAATAGTATCAATATAAGCATTGTTTTTTTCTAGATTTTAATTTTCAAGTCATTTTTCTAATTTATGAATTGCTTACATCCGTTTTTACAAATTTTATTTTTGGAATGTATAAAGTAATTCTTTTATATGAATTATTATCGTTATAAAACTAATTGACGTTACTGTCTAATAATTCGATTTTCAAAAACTAACAACCTCTTATCCTCAGACCCGAGTTGATTCACCAAACCCTTAGAGGATTTTGAGAGCATTCTCATAAGTAGTAGATATTACAAATTTTAAAACAAGAAAAAGAAAAACAGGTTTAATTAAAATGATTTTCAGAAAATAATAAATTATTAGAATCTGTAAATGTATAAATTACCAGAATAAATTATTAGAAATTCGTAGTTTGAATGTTGTATAACTGGAAGTAGAATCATAACATTCAGTTTATGTAAGAGCTTTAAATTGTATATAGTAAATTAGTTCGTTTATTTGTCACTAGATGGACACATTATAACTGCTACATAAAGTGTATCCCTTAGTATATAAATAGTCCCCATTCACACATTGAGTTCGTGGTGTGATCCACATTTTAATTTATCATACTGTATCGAGCCCACCTGACATGCCGAGGGCAAAATATGGAATTTTATTCTAATTTAATATTCAATTAGTATTTTTCAAGAATCATTTCAAGTATAAACCTGTTTTTTTTTTATTCAAAATTTTTAAGATTTACTCTTTGCGAGGAACCTCTCGAAATCCCTCGATTGTTTGACATCGTCACGACGCTATATTCAATATCAGCAGAAGACCATTGCCTCCATCGAGGAGCGTCGTGATGCCGAAGCTACGTATTCAATTATTGTCTGCCTTCGCGCGAGGCAATTAAATTTCTTTAATAATTTAGGAAATTTTATAATAATTTTAGGAAACAATAAGTGGGGTACTTTTATTAAAAATTTGTACGTACCAGAAGAGTGGATGTAACGTATTTTTTGCAGTTCGTTCGGAGGAAGACAAGCAAGGTTCCCCCTGAGAACCGAAGCTTTCACTGATGTCGCGACTTTCGTGAAAACGTACCAAGTTGCCGGTCCGACCACGTGTGGGTCGCATCTCCTCACCGAAATTTCCGTGTTAGGGTTTTTATTTCCATTTAAAATCAAGATTTTTCTAAATTTGTATTTTTTCTATTTTCATCTTAGAATATTTTTGATTGATTTTGAGGGTCGAGAACTCGGAAATGAATTTTAAAAAGATAATGAATCGGTAATTTTCGCCAATAGAATTCAGATGTTAGGGGTGTGACGTCCATAGATAACCAAATTTTAATATCTATGAGTGTATATATATGCATTTGTTGTAATGTGATATATTTTACTTGTACAATATAAGTTTAATTACGTAAAAATATATCACTAATCTTTATGTTTATCTTTTGCTTCAAATACAAAGCATTCTATTCCGTTTCTATTTTAGTAAGTAGATTGTGATATTATTTAATATTATAAATAAAAGAAAATAGTGATTTCGTTTGTTATATAAAATGTTACTTTCAGTTTGTTACAATTGACTTTCTTTGTTATATGCCTTTATCTGTCAGGATGACACCACCCGATTGGGAACATTTATAAAATGAATTCACTCGTGAGTTTGCAACCGTTCTCTTACCCGAGGAAGGTAGGAAAAAGAAAATAGGAAATTAAAAAGGTTTACAATGTTTACGTATGAATATAAGTATATTTATTTTTTTCTTATCTACTAACAGTACACAGTATTGCGCTCGCTCTCAAGTAGTTAGAGGCGATTTTAATTTACACTTTTGTGATCTGGTTCGCTTAGATTCTCGCAGCTCGTGGCGCGTATAATTTGTTTATTAAAATACTGACTAGCGGTTTACACTTTCCATCTTGTGCGGAGTTATAATTACGTGATATATAATAATTCTATTTGGCGACTCTGACGGGGCTCATCCAGACTAGTATCCACGCTCGCGAAGGCTCTTCACATGACCTTCTTCTATGAAGAAGGTCCTTTGTTTATAAAATATGGTTGATTTTCTTCTTCATCGATAGCCTTACAACTTTTTTTCTGGTAAGGTCTCATTCAAAAATTTAAGACAAATATTTTGGTCGTAATTATACGAATTATCGTCGAAAACACTAATATTCTACAGTACTAAGAGTAAACAAATATGTAAAATGTTTTTTAGAACTATGAAGAAAACTTTACATCGGTTTTAGAACATTGTAATGCTCATTTCTTTTACTTTTTGGTATGACTGTACGTCTTATTACACAGTTTTTATGCTCTAACTTTAATACTAGCTCGCAAAAGCAATTCATTTCAATTGCAATCGATTACAAAGGTTTTCTTTTACATATACACAAATTTACAAGAACTAAACACTATTTTTTCAGTAATTACGACGAGTCTAGCCATATTTAGAGAATCTCTATAAGAACCTATGTTAATTTTAAACTACAATATCTCGAAAACTAGCTCGCAAATCGTATTCAAATTTGGCAGAGACGTTTATAATGATATTATTGACCTACTGACGAAACTTTATTGATCTGACATTATTTTTTACATATAGCCCATACAACCTTAAGAGTGACTCCCTATAGAGTTTACTCTAGGTGTGGAGGCTGTGGACAGAAATAAGGGTCGGCGGCGACTGGGATGTTACAGTGCTATTTTAATTTATATATAACTGTGCCTGCAGCGATCGTTCCGGAAATGCATTGAATGTATTTTTCAGAAGTGTCTAAATTATATCGGAGAGCAAGACGTCTCGAGCGTTTGCTTTACAGAGGTGAGTAAAAATTTTTTGTAATAAAAAGAATTTTTCCTTATTGTGACAATGGTATTGACGTGTGATTTTTATTTGCAGCTATTTTGTAAAAATTTGGCGATGAAGATAATGTTGACCCTGATTTATTTACCTTGAAGTGATGCGTGTATTAATCTAAGCTTATTTTCTTATTTTCTACTTACTACATTTTTTTGTAAAATGTAAGATAAAATTAAATTATGTTTTTAATTAAAATTTTGTTTGTGTCAAGAAGTATGAATAAATTTGGGTTCATATTTATTCGCGTACAGAGCTGTTTTCTTAATACTAATTTCTCTTATAAATAATTCAGAATAATTTACGAACTAAAGTTCAGAGTAGTGCTATATGTTACTTACGGACATTTAAATAAGGTTTCTATTCTAACTAATGGATGCCCAGAAATTTCACTTGAGCCTTCTTTCTAAGATTGGAATTTCCGCATGTTTTTTCTGATTATCCTGCTCATTATTTGTATCTAACATGCAGAAGTTAAACTTTCTTAATTTTGAATACACGTGTTACAGTAAGAGGTCATGTTTCTCTCATATTTCATTAGTCGTAAAGAGTTTTTCTTCTTAATTTAGTGTTTTTGGCTCAAGTCGGAGGAAATTGGTTTTATTGAATTGAAGGTGTATAATTATTATTTAAATAAGTAGTGTTTACTATCATTTCCCAAATTTTAGCCGGGAATCAACAAGGATTTGGCGCGTCCAGGATAAAAATATTGTCGAACGAGTACTATACATGGAAAATAGGTGCTAAGCACCATTTTTTAATTTTCATAGTGACTCAGGAGTTTGAGATCGTTCTCCCATTACCTCTATATTGGCTTAAGCGTTGTTCTTATGAGTATGTTGGAGTGCCTTGCCAGTGGTTTATTTATTATTTTAGTTACTCAGTGCCTAACTATATCCTTCCTGGTAATAACCGTTTCCTTTTTTAGCTTTTTTACGTAAGTTGATTTCCGTACCAAAAGTATGGGAAAAGACAAAGCAAAGAGAAGAGAAAGAAAAAAAACATTATTTTCCTTTGTAGGTTGCTCCTTGAATTCTTTTTAACAAATTCCTCTTTCTTTTACCATTTTACATTAATATTAAATTTCTTATTTTCTTATATATATATTTTTCTTTTTATATACTATCTCAAAACCAGTGATCTAAAGTTGATTATTTTGCATGTTTTCTAAAACTTATTACTTAATCGATTTTTATTAGTTCTTATGTTTACATAGAAGTTAAGGGAACGCCAGATTAAATGTATTAATTTTTACTATGAAATTATGTAAGTTTGCGTTAATTCTTGAAGTAGAGCAGAGAAAATATTAAATTTTCAATTAACATTCTGGCGTACCGTTAAGCACTTAACTTATTACTAACTATAAATCCTCGCTCCCTAACGCTGGTTCGGCATATTATTTTATCAAAGAAAAATTTGTGAGTGTGATGTTTATAAAATAAAAAAAAATCTTTCCTGTATATATGGTGGCTGCTGTTGTCGATGAACTGATGAGTATGATTCTAGATTACTGATGTTGTACTGTCTGGTATTATTGATCTGGCTGGAGTTCCTGACTGCAGCAGGCGTTTACTTCTTTCTGGGTGCTGGATTCGATGGTGACAGGTTCGAATAAGCTCGGACATTGTTCTTTTTACGATAAATGAAGTAGAAGATTCGTGCATACTGATCCATCGACAGGGACCATTTTAATTCCCACACTATGAGAATTACCGATTGTTTGGTTTTTGGTTGCTGTACGAATATCTTGGTAGTTGTTGTTTCACTTGTCGCATGTCAGATCAAACACGGCTGGCTGATCTTCTCTTGGTTGCGGTAAATACAGGCGCGTGGCTTGACCGTAAATCCATGTACTGATAGCAAGTTCAGGGCAGTTTCGTGGACCTTCATAAACTGTAGTTCCTTCTTATAATCGGTATACATAATGGTGTGCGAGAGAGTGAAGTTTGTTGTGCTTGTGGCGATGAATCTTAGAGTTGCTGCATTCTTCTGAGTGGATGTTGCTGTTTTGTTTTTCTTCTGCCGTCATGGAAGTCCACATGATGTTCATGTGGCACTACTTGGATTTCGTTACAATGTTTTTTTCCTATATATTTTTCTTCTATTACTCGTGTAGAAAATTCTCCTTGTTTCCATTGTACATATAGTGTAGAGCTTCTTAGACGTTTGTTGCTCTCAATCTCATAACTTTCTGGAAAAACAACCTAGTTGTTGTTGACTGTGTTACTGTTGGAATGTGTGAGTATACCTACATTTATATTTGAGAGAGAAAGGAAGTGTGTGTAGTGCCACCACACGTTTAGAGAAGTAGGCGCGTGACGAGAGCGAGTCGAGTCGTCACTTGATCGTCGTCCTCTGCATGGTGCGGTTGTATAAGGAGAAGTCGGGAGTTAATAAAGTTTATTTGTTCACGTTAGCCGATGTGTGTGATAGTTTATTTGGCCCTGTATCCCACACCTCCAACACCTCTATAATTAACATGGTAGCTGAGCGCGTGGTTGATTAGTCACGAGGTGAGTGATTTCTTTTATCTTCTACATCAACTCTCGAATCGTGTAGAGATAAGGAAAAAGTGTTTTTAAGTCAAGCGCGTGGTAAGCGTGAGAACAAAGAAAAACACATGGACGGAAAAAAGTTAAGTGAAACAAAAAGTGACATTGAACAAAAAGAAGAGTTTTTTGATTGCGAAACAAAAAGTGAACAAAAGGAAGTTCCTGTTGAAAGCAAGATGACTTCGGAAAACAAAGGATTCACGTTACAAGTATTTGATGGGACACACCCTGATAAATGGAAGAACAAATTAAAATTATTCCTAGAATTTAAAGAGTGCAATGAAGTTATAGAAAATGATGAAAGGCCGGCATTGATACCAGAAGTCGAGTGGAAGAAGAAAGAAATAAAAGCCAAAAATTATATAGTGAACAGTATGACGAATACACAACTAGAATTAATTATTTCAGAAGAAACTGCAAAGAAAATGGTTGCTAAGTTGGATGAAAATTACTTAGTTAAAAGTAGTGCTGTGAAATTATTATGTAAAAGAAATCTGCTCAATTTGAAAATGGAAGAAAGTGAGAACCCGACAGACTTTTATAATAACTTTGAAAAATTAGTGAACGAATTAAAAAATGCTGGGGAAAATGTGACGAAAGAAGATAAATTAAATTACTTCTTATTAACGCTACCAGAAAGTATGTCACACATGGTTGATATTGTGGACGCATTAGCTGAAAAGGACAAAATAGTGGAATTTGTAAAATCAAAATTGGAATTTGAATTTAAGAAAAGACATGGTGAAAGTGAAAATTCGAGATCAAACGTGTTTACGTTTGAGAAAAGAAAAGAGGAAAAAAGGACATGTTATGTATGTGGCAGTGTAGGGCACATACAGTACGATTACCTGAAGAAAAACAATTCGTGGAATCAAGGGACGCCGCAGCGAGGAGGCGGTAGAGGAAGCCGCACGCCACAAAGAGGAGGGGGCAACGGCAGAGGCTACTCGCAACAGCGAGGAGGTACTAGCGGGCGCGGAGCCAACCAACAGCGCGGATCGAGTTTCAACCGGCGCGGCAGTGGCAGGTACGGACAACGCGGCCGAGACGCGAGAGCTGGCGACGACGGAAGCCAAGCTGAATGAGGCACGGAGAAGAGCGAAGCATTTAGCGCGTCAGTAGAGGTTAGGTCTGCGCATACAGACAAGGGTAATAAAATAGAATGGATTTTAGACAGCGGATCCTCAGACCATGTGGTAAATAATGAAAATTATTTTAGCGATTCAATTGTATTAAAAGAACCGGTTAAAGTAAAAGTAGGTGATGGTAGACTTTTGAAAGCAACTAAAATAGGACATATAATGAGTAAGTTTAAAGAATTTGATAAAGAGACAAATATTGAATTGAAAAATGTATTTTATGTTAAAGAGATGGACAGAAATTTAATAAGTTTTTCAAAAGTGACGGATAATTATAAAGTTGTATCTGTTGGAGATAGTTTAAAAATTTATAATAAAGATAACAAAATAATTGCAATAGCTTGGAAAAGTAATAGAATTTATAAAATGACTAGTTATTTAGAAAAGAATATAGAATCAAATTTAGTAAGAAAAGATAATGGAAAAATGTTTTTAAAAGAGAAATGGCATAGAACTTTAGGACACGTTAATTTTAATTATTTGAATACTATGTGTAAAAATCATACATTGGAAGGTTTGTCTAGTGAAATAGAATCAGAATATTATAAATATGCTACGTGTATTGAAAACAAAATGCACAACATTCCTTTTGAAAATAAAAGAAAAGGAGCAAAAGACATTTTAGAGTAAGTGCATACAGATTTAAATGGGCCACACTCTGAAGGTTATAAAGGGGGAAAATATGTTTTAACTTTTATTGATGATTACAGTAAATTAGCTAAAATTTATCCCTTAAAGTCAAAAGGTGAGGTATACGATAAATTTGAGGAGTATATAAATTGAATTGAAAATAAGACTGGAAAGAAAATAAAGAAATTAAGATGTGATAATGGTACTGACAAGGAGAGGGTTTCAGCTGCGGGAAACGGATTTTAGCGGGCATTGGAGAGTCGATTTCTGGTACCTAAAACTGAAGCCTAGTGCTCACATTTCCGTCAAATGAGCCCTTTTTCTTGAGATATGACCAATTTAATCTCAAATATCGTCTATTTCGTCAAAAAAAATGTCTCTTTTATTGACTGTCACATTGCAAATATTTAAGATACGAAAATCAGGAAGAAAAATTATAAAAGTAGACAGTAAAAGCTAAAATTTAAGCCCTGATTTATTAAAAAATATTGATTTTTCAGGAATTACAAGCAATCAAAGATAGGGTACGAAAATGGTTAAAAATTTGTCTTCATTTCAACCGATTAAATGGATCGTATTTCTAACCATTTTCGTACCCTATCTTTGATTGCTTGTAACTTCCTGAAAAATCAATATTTTTTAATAAATCAGGGCTTAAATTTTAGCTGTTACTGTCTACTTTTATAATTTTTCTTCCTCGTTTTCGTATCTTAAATATTTGCAATGTGACAGCCAATAGAAGAGACACCATTTTTAACGAAATAGACGATATTTGAGATTAAATTGCCCATATCTCAAGAAAAAGGGCCCATTTGACGGAAATGTGAGCACTGAGCTTCATTTTTAGGTATAAAAAATCGACTCTCCAATGCCCGCTAAAATCCGTTTCTCGCAGCTGAAACCCTCTCCTTGTTAGTTATATATTGTAAATTTTACCTTTAAATTTTCTCAAAATAGGATAAGCAACGTGTATACGTTTTCAAATTTTTTTTCATACTATTCTCGTGCAGTACATAGTGCATAGTCGCAAGTGAATTGAAATTTAATTATTCATAAAGTAACTGAATATATATATTTTTTTCGTATACATATTACTTAACATAAATGTTATTAGTAGGAATTATTTTAACATGATCTAAATAATTCACTCGGTCTCCATGGAAATCCTACTGCGAACAGAAAGATATTAGTAACATCGAATTTATTTCTTATTGATTACAGTAAATTGAGGGGCTGTGTCGAATAACGGTATAACTCTTATGGAATTCCCATAAGAGTTATACCGTAATTCGACGCAGCCCCTCAATTGTAATTATAATAGTTATTCGTAGGGTTTTTGTACGATTACAACACTATCGTCATACTGAGTGATTGGTCACGATATATCGACGAAATGGTAGGTGCAGATGTTGCCTTTTTGAGTGCATGAGTAATAGCGCACGAACACAGCGCTCCAACAAACATCTTATTATCCGCTATATACAGAAGCTTAGTGTTGCGGGGAGGGCAGAGTCGAAAAATAAAGACTCAGTCTCCGCCCAGACATGTCGCTGGGGCGGGGGAGGAACTGGCGCTGCCCCGCAACGCAGATCTTAAGGGGGAGGGGGGGGGCGTGTCACGTCGAGCACGACGACTCGTGTGTTAAATCCAGTTACCGTGCAAGGGTAACTTAATCTCGACCTTTTTAATAAATTTATTATTATTAAATCTTAAACCTTTGTTCGGCTACTCATTTATTTCAAACGGAACCTATTTTCTATTCTTACCAATCTGCGACCAGAGCTCATCGAAGCTGCCAGCCTGCAAAGTAGTAACCATTTTTCAAGTTGCCATCTATTCGCAAACCGGATGGTCTGACGTGGGAGCAGTGTTGGCGCTGTAGCCAATTCAGATGTGCCGCGTGCAGAAATAGACCATATGGATGTCTCCAAAAAATGGACGCACCGCGATCGCCAACGCCGCCGTCATCACGATGACCGCTGCAGCAACACCGGCACCAGCAGCAGGAACAGCAAAAAAGTGTAGCGTGCGTAGTGTGTGCAACGTGTGAAACGTCCCATATGCGGTCTTATATTTACCGCAATTGTACCGGCTGTGTGTGTGTGTGCGTGTGTGTGTGTGCAACGATACATGTGTGGACTTGTGGACCATGTATAAACGGCATACGCTATATGCAAAATATTCCTTTGTGTGTGTGCATGTATGAGTGTACGTGTGCAACGGCACCTATATGTATGTTAAATAAAAATTATGTCAAATATTCCTTTGTATGTGTGTGTGTGTGCAACGGCACATATATGTACGTTCGCGTCTGTGTGTGTGTGTTAAATAAAAATGAATATTTTTTAATATAAAAATTATTTATATTTTATCCCTATCCACTTCCTCGCATCCACGCGCACCGTCACACACCAAAACTCCCCATTCCTCTCTCTACTTGTAGGCACGCATGCACAAACCCACACAGCAGTACACTCAATCCACCCGGAGAGAGAGCACGTGCGTGACCGATATAGCGTAGTCCTAATTCCCCACTCCTACGGCCCGCAACAGGCAGCACAGACCCGCGCTCAACCTGCCCGTGGAGAGAGGAGTGGGGATAGCAGCTAGCTGAACGCTCGTGACGGGTATATCGTAGCCCACCTCCTCCCGTGAGCCACCTAGCCAGCACTGCCTCGCGTTCAAGCTGTCGGCGAAGGAGTGGGGGCGCCATGACGGGTATAGCGTAGATGTAGGTGTCAGGTTACAGCGCCATGACCACTATAGCGAGACGGTAGGTATCAGGTTACGGCGCCATCAAGTGGGCACTTTACAGTAGCTATACAGTAGCCAACTAACAATAGGATATTAATAATGGTTTATATAAACAAACACTAATTAACTACTGTTTTGCTACTGTTTTGCTACTGTTTAACTACTGTTTATATAAACAAACACTTAAGATAAGAGATGTTTATATAAACACTTGAGTCAAGGGCCCATGTGAAGATCACACCGGAATTGTAACCTGATAGCTATCTGCCTCGTTATAGTGGTACATCTACTACTAGCGTGGGCCTACGCACAAGGATCAGCGCTTCGGAGAGCCCAGCTAGCAGGCGCTAGCACTACGTTACTATTATGTTCAGAGATACAATAACTCGACCGCGACAGTATAATTAATCAAGGTTATAGTTTAGTAGATGTTAGTATTTTAGTAAGAAACTCGAGCAATTGGAAGAATTAGCTATATTATTGTATTTAAACAGAGTCGAGTGGTATTGGAGAAAATTAGTCAGGAGGGCAGGGCAGATAAATAAAAAGAGAAAATTTTCCTTTTAGCTTTTCCCTCACTCCACAAATCCATCCCTTCCCTTTCTCAAGTCCCAAAAAGGCGGGCGCAGTTCGAGAGCTGCCGCGCCGAAAGGAAGCATTAGCTCGCCAACACTCGCATAAGCACCACCGCAGATTTGTTTTGTTTCAGCAAATTAGGCCACACAGAGCATCTACATTCGCCTTCACACATCACTGGTGTGCCAGAGCCACTTCAAGCCATTCCAAGCCACTACAAACCATCACGGATCACGAGTGGGAGCAAAGGCCAACGCTGCAGAGATTGGCGTTGGAGGCTTTTGTTTTGGTCGAATCGCACAGCTAGTTTACCTGACGCTATGGACGTTCGCCAGGGACTGGTACATCAATGGAGCAGAAGTAGTAATAGGACAGGTATTGCGAGACGTGTGACTCATCGGGCGGTATGTGTCAAGTGTCAAGTGGCACTTAACTCAAGAGGTCATTAACTCAAGTGTTATGTAAACAGTAGCTGCACAGTAGCTAATGACCCATGTAAGTATGTGTTAATGACCCCATTGTTTTGAAAACAGCTACTGTTTTGCTACTGTATTTGTAAACAATGGGTCCATTAACACATACTTACAAGGGTCATTAGCTACTGTGCAGCTACTGTATACATAGCACTAATGACCTATGTAAGTATGTGTTAATGACCCCATTGTTTTGAAAACAGCTACTGTTTTGCTACTGTATTTGTAAACAATGGGTCCATTAACACATACTTACAAGGGTCATTAGCTACTGTGCAGTTACTGTATACATAGCACTTGAGTTAATGACACCGCTGTGTCACACGGTCGCTATACCTGCCCCACTACTACGAGAGAGAGAGAGAGAGAGAGAGAGAGAGAGATCCTTTGTGTGCTGCGGCGACCTTCTCCACAGGGGTCCCCAGCGTCTAAAGTATAGTGAATCGTTTGTATACGTGATAGAGTTAGTGGCCCTGAAAAGGGCCGTTTTCTTTTTTGTGTTAAGTTTTAATTATATCGTGAATAACCTTGTTTACTGGGAAAGAAAGAAAAATTGACGTCCGCAATCCACGCACTCTATCATGTCAACTTGCACGTTTCTGCACGGTGGCGAAACGTAACAGCTCTCACATAATCGCGTACATTTGTGCTGATTTACATAACGGTACCCCTTATTACAATAAGAACAGAAAAAACGTGTCCCTGCCGCTCCGAATAAATTCGTAATTAAATTAAAATGACGCATACGCTCTTCGAACATCAAATAAATAATACCACTAAGTGCGATATTTAATTCGTGGAGAGTGTTGCGGCCGTCAAAGAGCGCCAATTCACCGCTCCCAAAATTATCTTTCTCGAAAACAACCAATGCTATCCCGTGCGCGAGAAAAAAATCTTGGAAGCTTGTGAGCTCTTCAAAGCCGCAACCGTCTCTTGGAATTTTTACACCCGCATCGGTCATGAGTCTTTCCGCGTGCTCTTTTTGCATTTTTCGTCGTCCGTCGCGAATCAGTAGTAGGTGTACCGCTATAGCGAGACAGATAGGTATCAGGTTACACTTCCGGTGTCATCTTCAAGTGTGCACTTGACTCAAGTGTTTATATAAACATCTGTTATCTTAAGTGTTTGTTTATATAAACAGTGGCCAAAACAGTAGCAAAACAGTAGCAAAACAGTAGTTAATTATTGTTTATTTATATAAACAATGATTAATAGCCTATTGTTAATGAGCTACTGTATAGCTCCTGTTTAAGTGTCCACTTGATGGCGCCGTAACCTGATACCGCTGTTCTCGCTATAGCGGTCATGACGTAACCTGCTGGCCCACTATACCCGTCATGGCGCCCCCACTCCTTCGCAGCCAGCGCAGGGTATTGGTGCGCTATACCAGTCACACGCCCCCCACTCTTTCGCAGGCAGCTTGAGCGCGTGGGCGCGGTGGATGTAGAGGGGCGGACTACGCTATACTTGCCACGCGTGTGCCGGTAGTTGGCATCCCCACTGAGCACGGGCCGTGTGCTCTCTCCGGGTGGCTTGAGCGTACTGCAAGTCGCGTGGCTCGAGAGGAGTGGGGAGTTTTGGTGTGAGAGAGAGAGAGAGATGAGTAAGCGCTCGCTTGCGTGGTATCAAACGGTCGCTATACTCGCCCCGCTACTACGAGAGAGAGAGAGAGAGGGTGAGGAGGGGATAGCGTGGGATTGTTTTTCGGTGGTGGTTAAAAATAACAATTTGTATTAATAATTAATAATTAATATTTTTATTAATTATAACGCACACACACACGTACAAGCGCATATTTGATACGTATATGCACATGCGTGTCACGTGTTCGCAGACACGTACGGACACGCAGTGCGCACACACACACACACACACACACACACACGCACACACACACATACGCACATACACATGTACATTTTTTCAACAGTACTTACTGCTGTCACACACATGTACAAACACGTACAGTCGCACACGTATCCGGTGATACGTGTAGGCACACATGTGTCAAGTGTTCGCAGACACGGCCGGGCACACAGTGCACACACACACATACGCGCCCACACACGCACAGTTCTGTGCCCGCACACACATATTGCACTATACGGCTGCACTGGTGTCGTCTGTTGCTGCTGTAGACGCAGGAATTTCTGCTGCTGCTGCTGCTGCTTGTGGTGGTGGTGGTGGTGGTGATCGCAGCGGTGATCGCGGTGTGTCCATTTCGTTGAGACACTCTCACGCGGTTTTTTTGCACTCGCAGCACTTGTACCGGCTGCACCACCAGCATTGTTCCCACGATTGGCCCTCAGGGTCTCTCCTCAGAGTGCGGAATATTATTCCACACGAATTACACCATGTGCCCGTTGCAGGGCTGGGCAGCTGCTGCTGCTGCTGCTGCTGCTGCTCGAGGAGTTGCACTTGGGCTTTTATTCCTTCGACTATTTCCGCAGTACGCCTCACACCGCGCATGTAGCGCTCTAGTCTCTTGCTCGCACTAGCGAGCTGTTGTCGCATGGCGGCAATTTTACCCGTGTGCTCCATCGCTGGGGTAATACTGACGACCGGCGAGCGGTGACATGACGCAATGCTGCGTGGCGCTGGTGGCGGCAGTGGTGGTGGTGGTGGTGGGGGCTCCGTTAGCCTCGCTCTGGATGCCCCCACTTTTATTGGCGGCGGCGGCGACGCATGCGTAATGAGCACGCACTTTGTCGGCTCATGCACAGTGTCCGCTGTCTCTTGGTGCGTAATGCGTATATTCTTTCTTGATTACCATCTGGAAGACGTATACGACTCATGCACCGAGTCCGCACACGTTGCCTTTCTTCGCTGGGCCAGGCTCCCAGAAGTACCATTGAATCCGCCGTCAGTTTGTCGTATACTTCTTGTTTATCACGAATGTGGTTTTCCTCGCTGTGCAAACGCTACCTGGCACAATCCAGACAGCGGACACTCTTATTTTGAATCTTCACGGTCATCCGCTCGATGACCCTGGCGGACGCCTCTATCTTTTTATAAATATTATATTGCTCGTTGAAGACAGTTTGTAAAATATTCTCGATAAATTGAAAATTTTTCAATGTTTCCATGTTGACGGCGACGATGACGACGACGACGATGATGATGACGATGATGATGATGACGATGACGATGATGATGATGGCGATGGCAGCGATGGCGATGCTGTGGCTGTTGGCGATGCTGTGGCTGTTGGCGATGCTGTGGCTGTTGGCGATGCTGTGGCTGTTGGCGGCGATGGCGATACTGTGGCTGTCTAAGGTTGATTGGTACTGTGACAGTGCGCGCCCCACGCTTTTATGTGCACGACCGTGGAGGGTAGAGTGGGGAGAAACTGGCCAGGATTCGAGGGAGTAAGTACGAGCGTTTCCTACAGAAACTTTCAGTTTTATAGTAGTAGTAGTGTTATAAAATTCTCGGGGAATAGTGTGAGCGATGAAAAAGTACCCGATTAAGCGCCGTGGTTTATAGCGGCTAAAGCGTCGAGAAAACTGCCTAGGTTGGCCAGAGTAAACACACGTTCCCTACAGAAACTCTCGGTTTCGGGGAATAGTGTGAGCGATGAAAAAGGACCCGATTAAGCGACGTTTCTTAAGGCAAGAAAATTTCCAGCGTTGGTGGGCGTCCCGAAGAAAGCGGGCTGCTCGGGGAAAGTCTGTACATTTTTGGTGTTGTGAGGTATTTACGTCGTACTTACGACGTACTACGAGCGGTAAACGAACTATCAGACCCACAATGCTAGCCTGTATTTAGATTTTTCTCTAATTTTGACAGGCAGGCAGGCAGGCAGGCAGGCAGGCAGGCAGGCAGGCAGGCAGGCAGGGTGAGTAATGGTTTTGTAAAACAACACCCCCGACTGTAGCGTACTTTCGAGCGATAAACGAACTATCAGACTCACAATGCTAGTCTGTATTTAGAGTTTTCTCTAATTTCGGCAGGCAGACGGGCGGGCGGGCGGGCAGCCAGGGTAGAGTGAGCAATGCTTTTGTAAAACAATACCACCCGACTGGGCACGGTACAACGGTTTGTATAGTTTTTATCTCAAGTGTGCTTCTCGGCTTTCTCGTCAAATCAATGGGGGTCGTATTTTACGGCACTGGTCCCACGCACGTACGTTTGAGGAAGTGTTGTTCCTTTTTCTCAGCTGGAGTGCCTGCATAGCGCTGCTATTTTTTTTTCGATGTCCACTCTTTTTTTCATAAGATGTTTATTTTGACTCTCGGAATGTTTCGAAGAAAATGTGCTCACGGGGTAGGACGCTGTCGTCAACTTCTTCGAGATGACTAGATGACTAATTTTTTTTTTATCATACGTTTGTTGGGGTGCGTTTCAAAGATGACGGGTGTGTATAAGAAGTCCAAGCTTGCGTGCGACGCACTCAGTCTATTCAGAAGTTTCGAGATGGATAATCAGGCAAATAGTTCGTTGCGGAAAGCCGTGTTACGGCTCGCGGCTAGAGCCCGTCACGGCAGAAACCCCGCGTGGCTACGCCGTTTACGGCGTATGTCGCGTGAAAACTTATCAGCGCAATTACGACTACTACTAAGAATGGCAGGGTATCGCGCAATAGTGCGCCTTTACAACGCATTCGCTTGTTCGCGCGAAGTGCAGACCGTCATTGAAGATGATGTCTTCGAGCGCCGATTAAGCGGGTTACCCGTGTTTCGCGATATTGCGAATGCGCGCACGGAACGTTTAGGTAAGTCTAAAACTTTTTTTTTCAAAATAATTTTCCTTTACTTTTTATTTATTTACATATTTTTATTTACAGCATTTGAGAGCCTCATTCGCGATGATTCGGATACGGAGCTATCCGATAGCTCGAGTGCGGCCACCGATGAGACAAATTTCGAGCCAAGCGCGTCAGCCATGTCGCCGCAGCACTCGGCGCGCACGGGTGGGGTATTTAATCCTGTAGCGCGACGACTCAACTTTGAGTACAGCGATACGGAGAGCGAAGCCGCGGACGAGAAACCGGTTGTCGCGGACGACGCGCGCAGGTCCGAAGATGACCATCCCGAAGACACCCAGCACGAAGACGCCCAGCCCGAAGACGCCCAGCCCGAAGACGCCCAGCCCGAAAGTCCGTCGCTCATTGCGTGGGAGCGTTTCGACGACGACGAGGATGAGGTGGATGAGTCGGAGACGGAAGAGGAGCGAGTGGCGCGAATCGAGGTTGATAGGCGCCTGGAAGAGATGATGTACAGGGATCTCGGGATTGCCGACGCGCTTGAGATGTACGAGCGTCCGCTAGTGACACTAGTAGAACGACGTCTTATCGCGAGCCACCCACCCAACGTGAATGTCGAAGATAACAGCACTGCTGTAAACACTGTGCGTGCCGATCGTGAACGGCTGTTGACGAGCCTGCAAGGCGTGGTAAACATGGTTAACACCGTGTACAACCACAATTACCCGTCGCATCGTCGTGTCAACGAATGTAAGTAAAAATATATTTATTTAAGGGCGTTTCTGATTTTGTTTTTTTTTAAAAGTCAAATATTTTTTATTATAGTTATCCGCACGCGCGATCTGATGTATCGGGAAATTCGTTCGTCGCTCCCCGATGTCGACGGTTTGCCGGAGTTATACGAACAAATAGCGCATAATCCGCAGGCAGTGATGCAGCGCTGGTTTCGCGACCAGGCGCAAGACGAGACTTCGCCGCTATATACCGACGCAGACCTCATAGATCTTGTAAAGCGAATACTCGAAAGTTTTGCCGGCTATTCCGAGCCTTAAATGTAAAAAAAAAATCAGAAACATTTAAAAATAAAAAAAGTTAAGAAAATATAATTTGTTTTTGACTTTTTTAGCGAGTCCCGAGTCCCATTCGTCACCACAGGTAGGTGGCGGCGTTTATAGCAGCAACAGCAGCAGCAGCAGCAGCAGCAGCAGCGGCAGTGTCGTGGCGGTCAGCCCCGAGTCCGAGAACAATGAAGTTATACAGCCCGTCGTCGAGCGCTTCATCGTTGCAGCCGAGGGTCAACAGTACCTGCGACGGTTTGGCGTCCAAGGGCGCACGATTAGTTTTAGAATAGGTGAACCGCGCGAGGGAGAAAATGTTGTATTATGGATGGAAGCGGCGGTTAGCGATATCCATAACTACATAACCGAGCATGTTCCGGGTAATAATTTAATCAGTGTGAGGGTAGGATGCGAGCAGTTCGCGCAAGGTCCCGCGGGGCTCTCGTTCAGGCCTATAGAAAATTTCACCGTCGCTGATTTATGGAATCTAATTAGTTCCATATGTCAGAGTAATGAGATTATAGGCATTGACGACACGTTCATTTTACAGGCTTATTACGTTGAAATGCCCGTTGGTGCAGGTAGAATACGCGGCAAAGCAGCTCTGACGGCGTCCAGTCTTCAGAAGCGCTCAATAGTGTCTATACAAAATGACGGTGATAATCTCTGTTTACCGCGTGCGCTCGTAGTGGCGAAAGCGCACTTGGCGCTCAAGGGGCGGGATTGCGTGGAGGCGCGCAAAGAGTGGAAAAACATACGCGATTCACGGCGCACCCTGCAGAAACAACGCGCGGAAACACTCGTGGGTGACGCTGGTGTGTTTTTACCACGCGAGGGTTGCGGGTTTCGCGAGCTGTTAGCGTTTCAAAATTTTTTGTCGCGTCGGGAATCGCGATCGTTGTTTTCGAAATTGAAAATTTTGGTAATGGCGATGCGCCGCTTTTCGATGGCCGAAACACGTTCGAAGAATTAAATACTCCTCTTCACGGTGTAATTTATTTAATTTTTGAAGAGCGTCGACGTCATTTCAACGTAATTACGAATTTATTCGCGGCGGCTGGTGCTCGTTTTTTTGCTCTTATTGCAACAAAGGGTATCGCTGTGTCGACCAGCACGCTTGTTCGCGTACTTGTCAATGTTGTTTCGTAAGTCCGCCCTGCAGGAGCGACGGCGTGGAAATGATCGAGTGTACAGACTGCGGGCGCAAATTCTTTGGCCACGGATGTTTTGCGAAACACAAGCAGGCGGGGTCGTACAAAAAAATAATAAGAGAGTCTGCGACGTTGTGCGGCTGTGCGCGCACTGTTTAAAGATCGTGAATATTTTCAGACGACAACACGTGTGCGGTGTCGGTTACTGTAAGCAATGCATGAAACACCATCCGTTTAACGATCAGTGCTTCATGCAGCCTATTATTGAAAACGACGCGAACGCGACTAAAAAATATTTGTATATTTTTTATGATTTTGAAACACGTCAGGACACGCCGTACGCTCAAAACATACAGCTTCACGTGCCGAATCTCTGCGTCGCGCATCAGGTCTGTACCGACTGCATGGCTATCGACGATATAAAAATTATCTGCAACACATGCGGCGCGCGCGAGTTTGTTTTTACGCGGGATCCGGTGAGAGAGCTGTTAGGTTTGTGCATTCGGGTAAACACAGCTTTCGCGGAAATTATATGCATCGCCCACAATGCCAAAGCTTTTGACGCGCAATTTATTCTAAAAGAACTGGCCGAGAATCCCGAGTATAGTTCACCCAGTGTCATTTTGAACGGTCAAAATGTAACACTGCTCAAATATGGTCGCACCAAATTCATCGACAGCATAAATTACTTTCAGATGAAATTAAGCGCGCTGCCCGTGACCTTCGGTTTACCGGAGAGTGTTAAAAAGGGCTATTTCCCTCATCTGTTTAACACTCTCGCCGCTCGGGACTACATCGGTCCTCTACCACCCGTTGAGTTTTATGGCCCCGACTCGATGAGCGTAGCCGATCGCGAGGTTTTTCTTGCCTGGCACCGTGAAACGAGTCCGGACTATATATTCGACATGAAAAAGGAGATTGTCGAGTACTGTCAAATGGATGTAGAAATTCTCAGGCGGGCATGCATACAATTTCGGAAAATTTTTCTAGATGTGTCTGATACGGATCCGTTCGTATCAGCATGCACTATAGCGTCAGCGTGTTCGCACGTTTATAGAAAAAACTTTTTGACCGCGAATACCATCGGCATAATACCGCCCAACGGTTACAGACGCGCCGACAGGCATTCTCAAAAATCTATAGAGTGGCTACTCTGTTGCGAGCGTGAAATCGGCCGAGAGATCGTACACGCGGGGCGCGCGCGCGAGTTTCGTTTGTCGGAGGGCTATTTAGTGGATGGCTACCTGCCACCAGCCGCCACCGTCGCCGCGCCGGACAAAGGAATTGTTTTCGAATTTCAAGGTTGCTATTGGCACGGCTGCCCGCGGTGTTTTCCAAATATGCGCGATTCGACAAAAACCCGTTTCAATCAAACTTTTGCGCAAGCTTACGAGAGCACTTGTGAAAAAATTATACACATGAGGAGAGTCGGTTACGAAGTGCGCGAGATGTGGGAATGCGATTTTGAGCGGTTAAAAGAGCAGCAACCAGATATCGCGCGTTACATCGGCAATCATCCGATAATGTGTAAAATCACGCTTGACCCGCGCGACACGTTTTACGGTGGTCGCACGGAGAATATCGTCACCTCTTACAGAGTCGCCGCGGACGAAGAGATCAAATATACGGATATTTGCTCTCTTTACCCGTATATTTGTAAAAGAGGTCGTTTTCCAATTGGACACCCGCGTATTTACAGCGGGGGCGAATGTGCCGCTCTAACGACCGGTCAAAACAACAATCTCGAGAGCGTCGAGGGCCTGGTTAAATGTCGCGTGTTACCGCCGCGTGATTTATTACTGTGTCACGTCGTGTACGACTGATCGTCACCGCCCTTATAGTTAGTGGAACCTCCACACACCTCTAGCCTTGTTTTAGACTCAGACGATACAACGCCAACGGCCGGTAAATTACCGACCGCCCGTAGCAGCTTGAACAACAACTTTTTACCTTAAAGTAACTGGGCACCAGTATCGATCGCTCACCGAGCAGAGGCCGTTCATCTCACCCTTGCACGTGTCCAAACATTTTAGTTCCTGAAACCTCCCCCACAGACCCCCCATAGCCTCAATATTATAATTCCTAGAAACCTCTCCCACATACCTCCCCCACATATGGATTTTATCCTAAACCCCCGCCTTTTGGCACTGCCCTAATTAAGCGCGCGGGTATAAAAGCGACCGCACGCCTCCACTCGATGCAGAAGCTTTTTATCATTTTCTTTCGTAGGGTGAAACCCTTGACCGACGAATATTCGAATTATCAACTTTGACTTAGAATAATTTCGGCAACTTATATTGTATCGGGACTTAGAATATTTTCGATCACTGTAAATTCTGACTTAGAATATTTTCGAGCAGAATTAACTTAGAACTTTTATTGTAACGCTTCTCTGATTGTAGTGTCGTGAATAATTGTTGATATTACATCTCCACTACAATCAGTATTTAACCAGTTGTAATTTAACATTGATCTATTTAATAAACTTCAATTAATTTATACTTGGAGTAACATTATTTCTCCGAGCCTGTCCTTCTGCCATTGAATCTCCCGCTACCATTGGAGCCGCCTGAGGTCACGAGCTAAGCGCACTACCATAAAGTAAGTAACATTATAGATTGCTGTCCTTCTTCTATTGATCTCAATTGCTGCTGCCGCTTGTCGCTTAATAGTTATCGCGAGTATTCATATTATTATTTAAAGTCCGATCTGCTACTTTCGCGCGTTCCTATTCCCGTGGTTATTACGTGTAGGCGTAGACCGAAACAGGAACATTTATCGCGCCGACTTTATCGTCATCGCGACATTGTAACACGGACGTTACAACTGCCTGTGCTGCCTGTAAAAATGCACAATCGCCTTATTTTCGGGCTATGCCGTTCTTGTTGCGCCGAATTACGCGAGGAGGACTGCAATCACGAAGAAGCGGAAGATCGTGAATTTACAGGCACATGGGTTGCGCGCGAGCTGCGCAAGGCGATAGAGTTGGGCTACAATATCACCGAGATTTACGTGATATGGCAATTTGAGAGCACGCAGTACGACCAGCGCACGGGCGAGGGTGGTTTGTTCGCCAACTATGTAAATACTTTCCTTCGACTGAAACAGCAGGCCAGCGGGTGGCCGAGCTGGTGCGGCGACGACGCGTCGAAGCAGCGCTACATTGACGAGTACGAGCGCGACGAAGGGATCAAATTAGACGCTGATAAAATTGAAAAAAATCCCGGTTTGCGCTCGCTCGCTAAGTACTGCTTAAATTCACTCTGGGGCAAGTTTGGGCAGCGCTCTAATTTAAAGCAAACTGAAATTGTAAAAACGCGCGAAGACCTGCTGAAACTGTTAGCTGCGCCGGAAAAAGAGGTTTTCGATGTACTGCCAGTGAGCGAAAATCTCTTGTACGCGAATTGGTGCTACGTAGACGACGCTGTAGAATCTGCCCGCGGCACATGTGTTGTATTAGCCGCGTACACGACGGCCCAGGCACGTCTAGAACTTTACAATTACATCGAAAAGCTCACAGCTGCGCGGGTTCTCTACATGGACACCGATTCGTGTATATTTAAATGCACACGTAATAATCCCGACGAATACAGGCCTGCTCTGGGTAGTTTACTCGGCAATATGACCGACGAGCTCAAGGTTTATGGCGAGGGCTCATTCATCACGGACTTTATCTCCGGGGGGCCAAAATTTTATGCCTTTCGAGCCTTTGTCCCTTCGAGCGGTGAGACTGTCGAGTGTTGCAAGGTGAAAGGCGTCTCGTTAAATAGTTCAAATTCGCGTAAAATTAATTTTGACAGCGTGGAGCGCTTGATCGCTGCGTACTTTGAGGGTGACGTCGCACCTATCGTTCTCAATTACAATGCCATCAGACGCACGCGCACACACGAGGTCATCACGCGCGCCGAAAAAAAGTCCTGCTCTGTAGTGCTGAGGAAGCGAAGGTACTTTGCAAATGGTACTTCGCTCCCTTTCGGCTACAAAGAGGAATAGTAATAATTTATATATTTGTATGCGTCGTTGTTGTTGTAAAAATAAAATGTAAAAATATATATAACTAGTAAAATAAAAATATATTTATTCTTTTATAAAAAAAAATTCATTCATTTCTCCTCGTCCCCCCAGCTGCTGCTGCTGCAGATAAAAAAAAAAGTTCTAATTGTTGTTGTATTTTAACCGGTTGAAAACGCGGTAATGTGCTCGTCCCGCGGCAATGTGCTCGTCCCCGCGGCAATGTGCTCGTCCCGCGGCGAGGAGCTGGCCACCGCGGGCAAGCGTCCACCGCGATGATTCGCGCACCCCCTCGGTCGACCAGCGGCCCCCGCCCGCGCCGCCGCCGCCGCCGCCGCCCCACCGCTGACGCTAATGTTCTTTGGGGAGCGGCGTCTCGACTCTCCGCGCGCGTGAGTATTATAAAAACGTCGGACTGTCGAGTGGCCGTGGTACTCTTTGTCTTTCTCGTCGCGCGCGAGGTCCTCGTGAAAAAAACATGGACATTCGTTGGAAGCATCCGTTTACCTGCTGCGTGTGCGGACCCACAGGCTGCGGGAAAACCCTGTTCGTGCAGCGCTTTCTCGCGCAGCTCCCGGCAATGTGCGATGCCAGCTTCCACCGTATATTATTTTATTACGCCGAATGGCAGGAGGCATACCGAACAGCCTTTAAGCCCCAGGCGCCCACAACCATCGAGTTTCGAGAGGGACTGCCCCAGGCAGTCGACTATTCACGGGACAATGACAAAAAAAAATTACTAATCCTAGACGATCTCATGCGCGAGTCTTCGAGCGATGTTATTTTGGATTTATTCACGAAAGGCAGTCACCACAAAAATATAAGCGTCATATTCATCACGCAAAATGTTTTTCACAAAGGTAAGGCACAGCGCGACATAAGTTTAAATACCAAATATCTCGTGCTGTTCAAAAACCCGCGCGACAAAGCACAGATACAACATCTGGCGCGACAAATTCACCCGGAGGACTCGCTTTTTTTACGCGACGCGTACGTCGATGCGACACGCTTGCCGCATTCTTATCTCTTTATCGATCTCTCGCAGGACTGCCTGGACGCGTTTAGATTTCGTAGCAATATCTTTCCCGACGACCACGAGCCGCATTACGCGTACGTGCCAAAGCACCTTAAAACACGCTGATCTCGCCAGCCGCGCGTCAGTTGGAAAAAAACTATGGCAGCGGGCAGTCGCATCGGAGCCCAACGTCGGCGCCGCGGGATACAGCCGCGCGGTAATCATTTTTCCAAGAAAAATCTCGCACTCCTCGGTGCGCTCTGTCACGGCGATAAGAAACATCGAGCGCCTATCGCGCGCACGGCCGACAAACCACTCGTCAAGTGCATATGCGAGTGCGCGTTGAACGTTTTACAAGGGGTCGTAAAATTGAGCGATACCGACAAGAGGCGATTGCGCAGACATAAACGCGCGCTTAGAAAGCTGAGTGACGCACGGGGAAACGGCGATTGGCGCACAAAGAAACGATCGATTGTTCAGAGTGGAGGATCATTTTTACCGCTCTTGCTCGCCCCGATACTCGGAACGCTAATCTCAAAAATATTTGGATCGGGTGGCGGCGCCGCCACGCGATAAGATGGAACGGGCACGCAAGATGATACTCGTACCAGAGGACACGTTTCAAGCTGCGCAGCATGCGATGACGTCATCCACTCCGCCCGATACAACACAGCCAAAAGAGTCGCGGGGAGAAAAAGTTTACAAACACAGGGTGATAATTTTTCACGATTAGACGCCGAAATGTACGAGGTTCTACGCTCAAAAACGGCACGCGATGATTACGAAAAATGCCTAAATTATCTACAGATTTTACGTCGCTATCTTTTTTTCCGAGACAGCGAACGAGCGACGGAGCGCGAGACGAAGCGCGAAATCGACGAAATAGAGGAGGCGCTCGGACCACTCAGCGAGGAAGCTATACTCGAGAGCCTGCCAAAAATACACGCACCCAAAGCGCGCCGCATGCTGCACATCTGGAAAACAAGAGTGCCCAATCGCCTGAAATGGGACAATACAGGCACTGTGAGCATCGATGGCCGCGTCATACCTCGCACAAACATAACAGAGTTATTGCTCGACGCACTGCAGAAAAAGAAAAAGACAGCGGCAGCAGCAGGAACAGAGGACGAAGCACCCGTTGGCCGCTACGAATTTGCGAAATTTCTCAAAGCGAGCGACACGCCCGCCGATTTGATCGGAAATCCAAAAGTTCTGAAAATAGGGCAAATACTAACAGCCAAACGACGCTTGCCAGCGCAGTCGTCTACAGCAGCAGCAGCAGCAAACGACTCGACGCGCTCACCGATTCTCACCCGTAATAAAAAGACCGTCAGATAAGTGAAGAAAAACTGGCTCAAATTTGACCTGGCGTGAGAGAGAGAGAGAGAGAGAGAGAGAGAGAGAGAGAGAGAGAGAGAGAGAGAGATAGAGAGAGAGAGAGCAATGGCTTACGAAAAGCAGTACTACGATCTCGAGCACGAGGCGGGCTACGCGGGCGCGTGGAATCTCCTGCGTTTGAACGCAGCCAGCACAGAGGCGAAGAAGAAGAAAATTTACGACTGGCTGAGCAATCAAGACGCGTACACGCTTCATCACCCGATAAAAAGACGCTTTCCGCGACTCACCTACAACGTGAGCAACGTCGACGACGTGTGGGAGTGTGATTTACTGCAGCTCACATCGATAAAGGATTACAACGACGGACACTGCTACATCCTCGTAGTCGTCGATGTACTCGGCAAGTTTGCGTGGGTTGAACCATTGATGGATAAAACGGCGCGCAATGTTGCCGACGCATTCGAGCGCATTATCGACAGAGCACAACCACGTTTACCCTTGTGCGTGCAAACCGATCGAGGCAAAGAATTTACCGGTGCAGCGTTTCAAAAACTTCTTGACCGACGGGGAATTGACTTTCGCGTCGCCAGGAATCCCGATATCAAGGCAGCAGTCGTCGAGCGCCTCAACAGGACACTGCGCGAGCGAATCTGGCGATATTTTTCCCACCAAAACACCAAACGATATATCGACGTTTTACAAAAAATTGTCCACGCGTACAATCATTCTCTACACAGCGGCACCCGAATGCGACCCGCCGACGTTGACATCTACAACGCCGCGCAGGCGCGAGAAAACTTGACCAAGCGCGCGAGCTCCAATTATCGGTGGCGACGACGGCAGCGCCACCACCACCACCACCGCGTCGGCGCGACACATGGTAAATTCAATGTGGGAGACCTCGTGCGCATCAGTCGAACAAAAACACCTTCGAGTCCGGATACGAGAACAATTTCAGCGAGGAAATTTTTAAGATAGCGCGCGTATCGCGACGGCAAGGGCTGCACACGTACATTCTTCGGGACTTGAACGACGAGATCATAGACGGCTTCTTTTACAAAGAGGAACTCGTACGCGTCGGGCGCGAGCGTCTGGCGCCCGATAAGAATTTCAAGATCGAACGCGTCGTGCGCGAGAGAGGGCGCGGCGCCAACAAGCAGCTGCTTGTCAAGTGGCTCGGCTATCCGGATAAATTTAATTCTTGGGTAAAAGCTAGTCAGCTCGAAAAAATCGCGTAAAAAGCAAGCAAGCAAGCATGGACACGTACGAAGATTTTTACATGGTGCTGCCTAGCAACAGCAGTATGAATTACTTTCCCGATAATAAAACTAGCTGCTTCACGACGCACTTACCGCGCGAGATCAAATTACACGGCGAATGGCTCGTCGGGCTGGTGGAAATACACGTGCCATGCAGCGTCGTACATTTTCAAGAGGAGGACGCCTTCTACAAGTTTTCCACGTACGACGACGACGACGCGCAACTCGTGGAGGAAAAATATTGTAATATACCCGTTGGAATTTATGACTCACTCTTTG
This sequence comes from Torymus aiolomorphi, assembly GCA_036365515.1. Classification (NCBI taxonomy): domain Eukaryota; kingdom Metazoa; phylum Arthropoda; class Insecta; order Hymenoptera; family Torymidae; genus Torymus; species Torymus aiolomorphi. Next base: position 18,695,732 of record CM070877.1, read on the forward strand.
AGCTGGCGGACGCGATAAACAGCTCGAATGAAACCTATCGGCATCAAATGCTCGAACCCGTTAAAACACGTCGCGGCTATTACGCGATAAGGCGCAAGTGCGACTGTGCACAGCTACACGAGACTTATTTCAACGAAAAAATGCGTCGTATATTTGGCTTCGATGACACTCCGGAGAAGCAAAAATACCTTTTACCACTCTAAACGACGAGGGCAAAAGGGACATAGTCGCCGCGAGACCTGCATCGCTCTCTCGAGCAATTCCCGACCAGCTGTATGTTTACACAGACATATGCGAACCCTACACAGTGGGGGATACCCAAGCGGCACTCTTGCGCATAGTTTCCATGGATACCTTTAAATTCAGATATGGATGCAGCACTGTCCAGCGCTTCGCACCCGCTCACTACATACCGCTTCTCTATCACAATTTTAATAATGTTATTATAGATATAAGAGATCAGCACGGGCGGCGCATACCATTCGAGTATGGTACGTTGACGGTGACGCTACACTTTAGGCGCAATCGCTAACATGGCACATTATACTCGCTATTACGACGAACAGATCGGGGGTGGCGTGAGAAACGTTTTTGCCGGCTCGCCATTTCAGAGGGGCCGAGGTGTAGGCGCGTGGCTAGGTGGCCTCTTTCGCCGCATTCTGCCATATGTCACGAGCGGCGCTAGGGCAGTGGGTAAGGAGACGCTGCGCGCAGGTATAAAAGTTCTCGACGACGTTGCCAACACAGGGAGCAGTTTCAAGGAGGCTGTAAAAACGAGGGCCCGTGAATCGGGTCGAAATCTCAAGCGTAAAGCGGCCGAGAAAATAGCAGAAGTTATGAAAGGTTCAGGCTATAAAACAACCAACCGAGTCAAACGTCGACGTCAGTCGCGAAAGTCACGCGGCCCCGTTCGCACCGTGCGCCCCAAACGCAAGAGGGCCATAAAAGTGCCAGCATCCGGCGGACGAAAATCGCGCAAAGGAGGTAGAAAAAAACGCAAAACACCGACGTTTCGAAGCGTTAGCGATATTTTCGGGCCAAAGTAAATAGAAAAAAAAAGAAAATGTCTTTCTTACACTCGCACTCGTCAGAGTGTATGTCGAGCGAGCTTGATCTTTTTACACTCCCCGCGACTCAAACTTCGATCGAAGGCAGCAGTTTTCTGAACTATAAGCCCGTGTCGTCGATCAGCGATGAAGGCGACGCGCCGATCGAATTTGTCGTACCCAGCGCCAGCGAGCATTACATCGATCTCGCGCACACCATGCTGTACGTAAAGGCACAGATATTACCGATCGCCGATCCCGACGTGAATTTAAAAGTTGCGCCCGTAAACAACCTTCTTCACTCAATGTTCAATCAAATCGATATTTTTCTCAATCAAAAACTTGTCTCGCCGCCAAACAACGCGTATCCCTACAGAGCTTACATCGAGTCGCTGTTGAGTTATTCACCGGCAGCCAAAGAGTCTCATCTGACGGCTAGCCTCTGGTACGATGACACACCGGCTTGCTTCGAGGCGACCCCACAAAATCAAGGAGCGGGCTCTAACAAGGGCCTCGTCAATCGTCAAAACTATACGCTCGGCGGAAAGACATTCGACATGATTGGCCATCTGCACTGCGACTTGTTTAATCAAGATAAAATGCTTATCAATGGTGTCGAAATGCGCGTGCGCCTAGTGCGGAGCAAAGACGCCTTTTGTCTGATGGACAGCACAGACGATGGACAATTTGGCATAGGATAAAAGAAGCTACGCTCATTATTCGTCGCGTGAAAATAAACCCCGGTATTTTAATCGCGCACGCCAATACTTTGGCCAAGGCAACTGCCAAGTATCCCATAACGCGCGTCGAAATCAAAACTTTCACGCTTCACGCCGGTATACACGGCGACAGCATCGATAATGCAATTCTAGGCCAACTGCCGAAACGCGTAATCATCGGTTTCGTAGATAACAGAGCGTTCAACGGAAATCGGCGACTTAATCCTTTCAACTTTCAACACTTCGACATAAATTACCTCTCCCTCTACGTCGATGGTGTCCAAATTCCGAGCAAACCATTACAGCCACACTTTACCGGGAACAATGCCTCGTTTATCGAAGCCTTTCAAACACTCTACTCGGGCACCGGTATACATTTCCTCAACGAGGGCCTCGGCATAAACAGAGCCAATTATTCACAAGGCTATTTTCTCACAGCTTTCGATCTCACGCCCGACTTATCGGCTCACTGTCACACGCACTGGAATCTCGTGCGGTCGGGTAGCGTGCGTATAGAAGTAGGCTTCGAAGTCGCGCCGACAACTACGATAAACTGTATTGTTTATGCCGAATACGATAACATTCTCGAAATCGACTCCACTCGACAAATTTTATCGGATTTCAGTGCCTAAATGCTGACGTCAGCACTACAGGTGGCGTCAGTCTCGCCGGACGTAAAAAGTGGGGGACAAAAGTGGTGGAGGGTGCGCTAACGACGTACGCTCTATGCCACCTCGCGTCACTTCGTTTTTTCTCTCGCACCCGGCAGCATACACGCACTTTTGCGTGCGCGCGCGCGCGCACCCCAAACAGCATGGACTACGTAATAGATATTCAAGGCTTCCGTGATACCGAAAAAAAATTTTTGCCAAAGGAGGTGGCAATCATTTGTCTGCAGAAAAAAATTATGGATCACTGGATAGTACAGCCGCCCTGCAGCTTCGATGACTTGCCTGATGAGGTTAAACAGACCAATACTTACTGCGCTGTTGACATTCATGGACTTCATTGGTTCGAGGGGGAAGTGAGTCTTCGCCAGTTGCATCGACATCTCTACAATATCGCCCGAGGGCGAGAAGAATTTACGTACGCGGCGAGGAGAAGGCCCGCTACATCGAAACACTATTTGGACGCTGTATATGTAACTTGGAGAAATACGCTTCTCCAACATTTGGCAAGTTCAACAGTATTTTTCCAAAAAACACCGTGTGCGCCACGCATTCGCAGAAAAAGCAAAAAGAATTTTGTGCCTTATACAAGGCTAATCAAATAAAGAAATGGCTACGCTCGCTACTACCCGAAGAATGGCGGCTTACTTCGAAGGAAAGGGTGAATAGTGAAATGTATTTTTCAGCGCTTCACGAGTACCGCAGCAGGGAGAAGAAAAAACTCTGCGGATTGTAGAGAAATCGGAAGATGATGATGACTACGAGGCAAAAGATACAAATAGCAACGATTCGAATAGTTGCAACATATACTTCACAGCTGGCGGCGACTCTGCATCATTGTCTCAAGAATGAACACCCGAGAAATAACACGAGCCATCAGTGGGCTCGCTGCTAATTCGATCGGAGTCTACGCCGCTGACCATATACCATGGCGCTTGAGCCTTCCCGCAGCCGTCGTGACTAATATCGACACGGCGGATAAACCTGGATCTCACTGGGTGGCATTCTACATAGATCGTCATGCAAGAGGCACCTACTTTGACAGCTACGGTCTGGGACCAAAGTCGCGCTGGCATCTCGACCGACTCGGAAGAAATTGCAAGCGTCTCGTGTGGAACAAGAAAAAGTTGCAGAGCATCGATTCGAAAGTCTGCGGTGAATATTGTATTATGTTTTTGTATTTTATGTGTAGCGGGCGTAGTTTACGCACTTTTTGTCAAGTCTTTACGCGCGATTCTCGCGCGAACGACAAATTAGTTGCCAAGTTTTATGAAAATGTCAGGAGAAAAGGTCGCGATAAAAAACTAAGAAAAACAAAAGAAAATGCGTCGCGTGAACAATTTTCCGCGGGCAACTTCCGCAGGGGCAGGATTTTGTATGCAATCGTGTAAACCATTGTCGCAATAATGATGATGTCGCCGTTCTTTGTTCTATTGTATGGTGTTAATTTTAATGATTTTTCTTCTTTGTGTGTATGAATAGTTTGTAGGCTTTTCTATGCGCTTTGTACTTTTAACATTTTAGTTTAATATCCCTGGAGCAAAACACATTCAATTTTAGTTTGTAAGTAATCAGTCCCGGTTGTACGCGCTGCTTTAAAATTTATGTAATCATAGTTTGTAAGTTTTTGTGTATTTTTACTATGTAAGTTTTTTTCTTAATAATCTGATCGATCGATTAAACTTTTTTTTACCAAAACGACTTCTTTCATTTATCGAACCCACACTCTTCCAGTAAATTATCCGATCCCCTTCGTTTCCTCGAAAAAAAAAAGTAATAGTCGGGTTTCATTTTTGTTCACACACACACACACACACACACACGCGCATGACTAAAAACACGATGAAACGCGTTGCTTGCAAGTCTAGCCTTGGCTTTTCTTGGAATAGTTATCGATATTTACGCACTGATCGCGTTTCTCTCTATTGAACAAAACTTATCTACACGTACGTGACTAAAATTGATGACCTCATTTCCGCTGTTACCGAATACTCAAGCGTAATAAAATACCTCTTGAACTACGATATGCATCGATTTATCAAAGGCAACGTTAAAATCTCGCTTATCGATAAATATTTTCAAAACAAAGATATCTTTCTCTTTGAGAATAGATCGTGTTTCTCTCTTGTACATTTCCGGTGTTACCGATGAACTCACGCGTAATAAAATACCTCTTGAACTACGATATGTATCGATTTATCAAAGGCACCGTTAAAATCGCGCTTATCGATAAATATTTTCAAAACAAAGATATCTTTCTCTTTGAGAATAATTTTTCGCACAAGGTCTTCCCCCACCACCACCACGCTCCAACAGCATGTATACGTCGCGATCTGTCATTGGATAAATGCTTACCACCACCACCACCGCCACCCACTGCGCAAAGGATGGAGGTACGCGCTCGTACGCGTATAGAGAACCATAGGGCATCGCGAGCGGGATAATATAGTAGAAGCGCAGCAGCCGAAAGCACGACATCTCTACCGCCGAGCAGTATTTTCTTAAAAAGAAAGCACGAACCGCACTGTACACTATCTAAAAAAACACATCATCTCGGGCGTTGCCGTCAGTATTTTTTTTATTAAAAGTGCGCGTAAAAAGTGTTAAAATGAATCAAGAGAATATTCCGCACACGCTGCTATTCAGCACGTGCTACGCTCTCAATAAATCGCACTCAAAGTTTGTCTATCTCGGCTTACAATACTTCGGCAAACAGTTTCGCCCTGTTATTCAATTTGGCGGCGGCGTTTCACCTCACAAATACGTCACTATGGACAAACCTAGCTGGGAAAAATTCACGGAACATTTTGTCACCATTCAAGAATATCTGATCAACGAGAATCGAACACCTAGAAAAATCATCCTACCCGCCCACGACATTTCATTGATGCTCTGCTACAGCTCAAAAGCCGTATCCGTCAACCATAGTCGGGAAATTACACCACCTGACTTCTCGAGCTGCTACGAACACGAGGCCCAGGACTGGGATACCGCCGATGGACGCAGTCCCTGCCTCACGCACGGCATAATACACGACGACGATACCGTCAGCACCACCAGCACCAGCACCAGCACCACCAGCACCACCCCCACCACCGCCACCACCACCACCGCTGCAGCCACCGACGACGACGAACCACCCAAAAAGAAGAGAAAGATCGACATTTTACCGAGTGTTGTGATGCAGTTAAAGACATTTGCGCACTTGAAAAAATTACGCGAGTGTATAAATTTTAGATTCAAACAACTAGAAAATATCGTGATATTTGTTAATTCCGCGGTAGAGTTAATTATTAATAACATCAAAATAAACATTCGTGAAAAAAACGACGAGAATATAATACACTCATTTTTTGACGGCATAACTTTTCTAAAAATATTCGACGAACTAAAAGAAAATTTAAAATCTAATGTGAACGATCGCGTAGGTTATTCAAACTTTAGAGAAACCGACGTAGAGAGATTGTTTTTAGAACTTCGCACTCTGTATTTACACATTCTGGAAAAAGAAGTACACGAAAGCATCCAATAAATACACATTATTCGCACATTTGATTTTTTACTTGCGTCATCATCATGCCCATCACCACCACCACCACCACATAAATATAAGTAAAGGACAACACCGCGATAAAACAGTAGAGCTGCGATCCTCATCGAGACAACATCATGGGACCGCCGTTCAGCAAACCAGCCGGCAAGCCGGAAGACAAACAGCCTCTCGTCGATAATAAAAAAGACCATTCCTCCACGGATAAAGATTCTGCCCGTTTTAAATCTTTTTCCACCAACACCCACTCTTTCCCCAAAAAAGAAGGCTACTCCAGATACAGCTAGTCGTCACCACCATCATCATTAAAAACTAATAACACAACCAAAAATACTACACTATGACAGACAGTCCACTACACACTCCTCGCGCCATTTACCTGTAAAATTTCTTAGTGTCTGCGTACACTATTATGTGTTATTTATGTAAATGTGTGTGTATGCATGTATGGTGTGTTAATAAAATGTGATTTATGATTTTTTACCAAAACAATTGTTTTCATTTATCGACCTCACATTCGTCCAGTAAATTATCCAATCCCTTTGTTTCCTCGAAAAACATAATATTCGAATTTCCCCTTTTTTATTCACACATACGATTAAATGCGCTGCTACCTGCAAGCATATCCATTTGTATATCTATACAGTACCTTTCCCTCCCATCCACGCAAGCGAGCGCTTACTCATCTCTCTCTCGCTCACACCAAAACTCCCCACTCCTCTCGAGCCAAGCGGCTTGCAGGCACGCATACACAAACGCACACAGCAGTACGCCCAAGCCACCCAGAGAGAGCACACGGGCGATCCACCACAGGCCCGCGCTCAGCGGGGTGCCAACTACCAGCACACGCGTGGCAAGTATAGCGTAGTCCGCCGCTCTACACCCACCGCTGCGAAGGAGTGGGGGCGTGATGACTGGTATAGCGCACCAATACCCTGCGCTGGCTGCGAAGGAGTGGGCCAGCAGGTTACGTCATGACCGCTATAGCGAGAACGGAGGTATCAGGTTACGGCGCCATCAAGTGGACACTTAAACAGGAGCTATACAGTAGCTCATTAACAATAGGCTATTAATCATTGTTTATATAAATAAACAATAATTAACTACTGTTTTTGCTACTGTTTTGCTACTGTTTTGGCTACTGTTTATATAAACAAACACTTAAGATAAGAGATGTTTATATAAACACTTCAGTCAAGTGCCCACTTGAAGATGACACCGGAAGTGTAACCTGATACCTATCTGTCTCGCTATAGCGGTACACCTACTACTCGAATCACTGCCCATTTTGCACGCGTCTCAGCGCAATCCAGCGCCTTGCGCTCCACGTATACCAGTCCAACCGCAAGCGCACGCGGTAAACATAAGAGTAGTATATGGTCAGGTATAGCGAGACATATCATATTACAAGTGGGGGAGGGGGGCGCCCCGGGAAGGGTCATTAAGTCAAGTGTTATGTAAACAGTAGCTGCACAGTAGCTGTCCCATGTCAATGGGCCTATTGTTCTCAACCGCAACTGTTGTGTAAACAAAACACCCATTGACATGGTTAATTAGCTACTGTTTTTACATAGCACTTGACTTAATGACCCATACAGAGGCGCGACCCCCACCCCACTTGTAATATGATATGCCTCGCTATACCCGACCATATACGAGAGAGAGAGAGAGAGGAGGTGGAAGGCGGGTGAGGGGGAGGCGGTGGGTGTTGGGTGATGGGGAGGCGGTGGGTGGTGGGTGAGGGGAGGTGGTGGGTGGTGGGAGAGGGGGTGGTGGGAGGTGGGTGAGGGGGCGGGGAGGTGGTGGGCGCCGGTGGGTGGTGGGTGAGGGTAGAACTGAAAAAATGTTTATAAAAATATTTTATTTTTGTACACACACACACACACACACACGCACACACACACACACATACACACGTACAAATTATGTTGCTTACGAGGACGCATCTCACACACACACACACACACACACACACACACGCGCGCGCATACACAAGAGAGAGAGAGAGAGAGAGAGAGAGAGAGAGATCCTTTGTGTGGTGCAGGTATGGGCCTGCATTCCTAGTCCTCCGACGTTCGACGGTCAGCGCAGCGGGTGTCCCAAGCGGTCAAAGTATAAGAAATAGATTTGTATACGTAATAATGAGTTTGTGGCCCTGAAAAGGGCCGTTTTTTTTTTTGTATTAAGTTTTAATTATATCGTGAATAACCTTGTTTTTTGGGAAAGGAATTGGTATTGGTTGAAAAAGATTTATATCGCGATGAATCTTTATCCGATGATGAATAATCTTTCTTTTGTTTATCAATGAGAGGCTGTTTATCCTCTGGTGTCTGCTTGCTGAATGGTGGCCCCATGATGTGTACTCCGTGAAGGCTGCAGACCTTTTGCTCTCGCGACTGTACTACTATTAGCTTATATCTAAGATCGAGTGAGCGATGGTGGGGAAGGGGGCGTAAGAGTAGGATTATGAAATAATGAAGAAGGAGAAGGCAATTCAATTAAAATTTGTATTTATTGATTATTAACGGTTTCGTATACATCTTTTTCTAGTGTCGGTAAATAAAGACATTTTATTTCTACATACAGTCTTTCCACATTCGAACTACCAAAGTTTGAATAAATCATTCGGTTTTTTACATTAGATATTAACACATCTTTGTGATCATTATAAAGATTAGAAAATGTGGAACCGTCGAAACATTTATCAATAGCGCGGCTTTCCTCGAGTACTTTCAAACTGTCTATTATTACATCATACATTACATTAACATACGTGGACATATCCTCTAACTCTCGAAGGCGCAACTCGATACACTCACGCATGCTTTTTAATATTATAAAAGTATTACGCATAATCACAACACTAGGAAGTCTTTCAGCTTTTCTCTTCTTTTGCGCTGGTGCGTTCTCGTCGTCGTCGTCGTTTCCAACCCCTGCGCCACTGGATGTATCGATATGCAAGCCGTCGGTGGTGTCCCAAGCCTGCGCCTCATGCCGATACACCCGGCTCCGTAATGACACGGGCTCCGATGTTTTTTTCTTCTGAATGATTCCAAGTACTCTCGAGCTATACGCAGTGGTCAAATCAAGCTCGTGCTCTGTTAGACCTATTTTTACATCCGCCCGCTTGGGCCCGTAGAGATGATACATTATTGCAGAAAAATGTGTGGTGAATTCCTCCCAGGCGCTGCTTTCCATGGTTACGTATTTGCGTGGCGAAGTATCGCCGCCGAATTGAATCACAGCACGGACATGGCCGGCGTAATATTGCAATCCAAGGTATGCAAACTTCGTGTGAGACTTATTGAGTGCGTAACTTGTATTAAAAAGCAAGTTTTGTGGAAGCTCGTCTTGATTCATCATTATTAAAGCCTGTTGTCGCAAACTTGTTTTTAAAAAAGAAATACTAATTCACGTGACTGAAGCGATGAAGCTGTACTGGCTCACTTTGTGTGTAAAGAAATACTGAGACGTACTTTCTACAGCTGACTTGACTGCTGCTGCTGCTGGTGTAGCGTGTTGCGATGAAGCTGTACTGGCTCACTTTGTGTGTAAAGAAATACTGAGATGTACTTTCTACAGCTGACTTGACTGCTGCTGCTGCTGCTGGTGTAGCGTGTTCTACTAGACTGACGCAACGTCAACGGCTGCGCTATTCGTTTGGGCGTGCGCGTCGAGATGTGGTAGGGGCTGCCAGCAGTGGGAGGCGGTCGCGCCACCAATGAGAATGCGTGTGACGCAACGTACCCGGTGGTGGAGGTAGACGGCGAGAAAAAAATATTAGGTTTATGACTGTATTCGATAAGTGTTTCCAATAATTGTCGTTATGAATGCGTCCATTGTTTAGCGCTTCCAATCACACACTCACGACAAAGATTTTCGTGAGGAGGAAATGCGCGCTGTGACGTGTAACTATAACAGTACCCGATAACAACGTTAAGTGGTTCTAAACACACTTCACTCTCGTCGTGAATGTGTCAATTGTTCAACGACTTTAACGGTCAGTTTCAAGAATGTGCTCTCAATTTTACGAGGCAAATGCATTCTTTGTTCTATGAGAAGGAAATGCGCGCTGTGATATGTACGCGATAACAGCGTTAAGTGGTTCTAAGAACACTTCACCATCATCATGAATGTGTCAATTGTTTAATAGTTTTAACGGCCGGTTTCAAGAGGGCGTGAGAAAGAAAAATGTGTAACTGCTTAAAAGTCAAAGCGCATACATTGAACGCACTCTTTGTTCAACGACATTTAAGTGTCGCGGGGTTTAAGTTACACATGCATTTCGTAACAAAACGTTTTAATACTCTCTCTCTCTCTCTCTCGCGGCACGAAAATGAATTTAACTGTTTTTTTTCTTTTTTCAGGAGTGGGAAAATGAAAAGGTCTGTAAATGAAAACATGATTTATGTAATATTTTTTTTTATTCAATCAAACTTACAAACTATGAATACATAAACTTACAAACTATGAATACATAAACTTACAAACTATGAATACATAAACTTACAAACTATGAATACATAAATTTTGGGAAGAGACAAAAACTTACAATCTACGAATACATATGGTATAACCGAGACAGGCACAATCGATGCTTAAAATTAACTACACTTTTTGAACAGGGGTCTGCTTCATTTCAGTATTAAGTTTTACAAGTAATGAACAATCACGCATACATACATACATACATATATTAGCAATGCAAAATATATCTTAAAGTTAGAAAGATTAATAATAATGGTTCAATGGCATACATGCCTGAGTGCACGACCCGTACCCCGTGAAGTAGCACACGGGAAATTGTACGTGCGGGCATCTTTTTTTCTTTTAATTTTTTGACCTTTATAATTTTATAAAATTTAGCAGCTATTTTGTCGTTGGATCGAGCATCCGTCGTAAAGATGTTACAAAATTTTTGTAAAGTAAAACCACTACACATAAAATGCAAAAACATAACGCAATATTCGCCGCACACTTTAGAATCGAAACTTTGCAACTTCTTCTTGTTCTACCTGAACCACTTGCAATTTCTTCTGAGTCGATCGAGATGATGTCGCGACGATGGCGGTAGTCCATAGCTGTCGAAATAGGTACCTCGTGCATGACTGTCTATGTAGAAAGCCACCCAATGAGAGCCCGGCTTGTCCGCTGTGTCGAGATTTGCAATGATTGCCGCTGGGTGGCTCAGTCGTCTAGGGATGTGATTGGCTGCGTAAACTCCGATTGAATTAGCAGAGAGTCCTTCAATGACGTGAGTTATTTCATTGGTGTTCGCTATTCTTTCATTCGGTGGATGCGTCGTACTCGGCGGCCGTGACGTATATGTCATTATTATCGCTACTGGTGTCGCTATTTGTATCCCTTCGCGCGTAGGCGTAAATCGCTCTAGTGAACATCTCACTATCCACTTTTTCTTTAGGGAGCGCTTTCCATTCTACAGGAAGTATCGAATAGAGCCACTTTTTTAGCTGGTTAACTTTGTAAAGAGCACAATGCTCTTGTTTGGCCGGTAATGTTTTCGTTGAATGCGCTGTGCACAGTGTATTGGTCGGGAACATTCTCACGAGTTCTTTAAACGATGGTGACTTAAATCTTTCCAAGTTGATGGCGCGGCGTCCGAGAAGCGCTTCGATGTAGCGGGCCTTCTCCTCACCCCGTGTGTAAATCGTTCGCGACACTCGGGCTATGTTGTAAAGGTGACGATGTAGTTGGCGAAGTGTTACTTCCCCGTCAAACCATTGAAGGCCGTGAACTTCGACAGCGAGAAAGGTGTTTGTCTCTTTGAGATCGTCCGGCAATTCGGCAAAGCTATGTGGTGCTTGCACTATCCAATGACCGCTAATTTTCTTTTGTAGGCACGTAACGGCCACTTCCTTGGGTAGAAACTTTCTTTCCGAATCACGGAAACCTTGAATATCAATTACGTAGTCCATTGTGAGTGAGTGAGTGCGTATAGAGAAATGGAAGCAGTTGTGTGCGCGTGCGGTCGCGTGTAAGAGAAAAAGCGAACTGATGCTAGAGAGCGGGACGCGTGAGCAGCGGGGTGCGCGTACCTCCACTTTTTTTTTTACGTACGTGGCAACGTCGCACGTGGCAACGTCGCACGTGTGCGTTAGTACTTAGGCGCTGAAATCCGTTAAAATTTGTCGTGTGGAGTCTATTTCGAGAACGTTATCGTACTCGGCGTAAAAAATGCAGTTTATTGTAACAGTCGGTGCTGATGCGAACCCCACTTCGATGCGTACACTGCCCGAACGCACGAGGTTCCAATGAGAGTGGCAGTGTGCTGATAAATCAGGCGTGAGATCGAATGCCGTGAGAAAATGACCGATTGAATAGTTGTAGCGGTTTATGCCTAGGCCCTCATTGAGAAAATGTATTCCTGTGCCTGAGTAGAGTGTTTGGAAGGCTTCGATAAATGTTGGGGAGTTGCCCGTAAAGTGCGGTTGTAATGGCTTGCTTGGTATTTGAACGCCATCGATATACAACGAGAGATAATTTATGTCAAAGTGTTGAAAGTTGAATGGGTTTAGCGCACGATTTCCATTGAACGCTTTGTTATCGACGAAGCCGATGATTATACGTTTCGGCAGTTGGCCCAGAATCGCATTATCGATGCTATCACCTAGGATGCCTGTGTGAAGCGTAAATGTTTTCACTTCGACACGCGTAATGGGGTATTTGGCTGTTGCTTTGGCCAATGTATTGGCGTGTGCGATCAAAATACCGGGGTTTATCTTGACGCGGCGAATAATGAGCGTAGCTTCTTTTATTTTTATTCCGAAACGGCCATCGTTTGTGGAATCCATCAGACAAAACGCGTCCTTGCTACGCACTAGACGCACTCTCATTTCGACGCCGTTGATGAGCATTTTATCCTGATTAAACAAGTCGCAGTGCAGATGGCCAATCATATCGAATGCGCGCCCTCTTTCGTAAAGTATTGTCTCTGAATGAGACCTTTGTTCGACCCGATTCCTTGATTTTCCGGAGCACCTTCCATACAGCCGGGTGTATCATCGTACCAGAGGCTTGCTGTGAGATGAGAATCTTTGGCAGCGGGTGAATAGCTCAACAGTGACTCTATGTAAGCTCTGTACGCATACATGTTGTTGGGTGGTGAGGCGAGCTTTTGATTGAGAAAAATATCGATTTGGTTGAACATTGAATGAAGAAGATTGTTTACGGGGCCAACTTTTAGATTTGAGTCGGGGTCGTCGCTGGGAAATATTTGTGCTTTTACGAAGAGCATGGTGTGTGCGAGGTCGATGTAATGCTCGCTGGCACTGGGTACGACGAATTCGATGGGGGCATCACCCTCGTCGCTGATTGAGGAGACAGGCTTATAGTTCAAAAAAGTGCTACCCTCGATGGAGGTTTGAGTAGATGGGAGAGAGAAAAGGTCTAGCTCGCTCGACATACACTCTGACGAGTGAGAGTGCAAGAAAGACATTTTTAAGATTTACTTTGGTCCGAAAATATCGTGAATGTCGCGAAAAGTAGGGCTTTTCCGCTTTCTCTTGCTCGCTTTACGAGTCTTGCGCGCGACTGATGTAATTTTTTTCTTACGCTTGCTCCGCGAGGTACGGGTGCTTGTGCGTGTCTTTGTCGACTGCCGCTGTCGTTTGACGCGCCTGGTAGTTTTATACCCCGAACCCTTCATGATCTCGCTAATTTTCTCGGCCGCTTTTCTCTTGAGATGCCTTCCCGATTCTCCGGCTCTCGATTTTATGGCCTCCTTGAAATTGACACCATTGTTTGCGACATCGTCTATGATTTTCATACCTGCGCGCAGGGTCTCTTTCCCCATAGCCTTAGCGCCACTTCTGACGTACGGGAGAATACGGCGAAAGAGGCCTCCTAACCAAGAGCCAATGCCACGCCCTCGCTGAAAGGGCGAGCCCGCGAAAACGTTTCTCACACCGCCACCGCCCCCTATCTGCTCGTCGTAGTATCTAGTGTAATGAGCCATCTCAGCGACTTCGCCTGAAATGGAGTGTCACAGTCAGCTTACCGTACTCGAATGGAATGCGACGCCCGTGCTGGTCTCTTATATCGATGATAATATTGTGAAAATTATGATAGAGAAGCGGTATGTAGTGAGTGGATGTGAAACGCTGCACAACACTGCAGCCGTATTTGAATTTTGAGTTATCCAAGGAAACGATGCGCAAGAGGGCGGCCTGTGTGTCCCCCACTGTGTAGGGCTCACAAATATCTGTATAAGCGTACAGTTGGTCAGGTATGGCGCGCGAGAGCGAGGCTGGCCTCTCAGCTACAATTTCTCGCAGTGCGCCATGGTTAAAGGTCGTAAACAGAGTTTTTTCCCGGGTTCGTCATCGAAGCCAAAAATGCGCAGAATTTTGTCATTGAAATGAGTCGTATGTGGCTGTTGACAGTCGCACTTGCGTCTGATGGCATAATAGCCATTGCTCTCCTTTACGGGTTCAAGCATGTGATGCTTATAAGTGTCATTCGAGTTGTTTATGGCATCTGTCAGCTGTTGGAGAGAGTCGTAAATGCCGACTGGGAAACGGCAGAGTGTTTTCTCAGTCTCTTCGTTGTCGTCCTCGCTGTACGAACTAAAAGTGTAAAAGGCGTCATTGTCTTGAAAATGCACGATACTACATGGTATGTGAATTTCCACCAGGCCGACCTGCCACTCTCCGTGTAATTTGATCTCGCGCGACAAATGCGTGGTGAAACAGCTGGTTGTGTTATCGGGAAAGAAATCCATACTACTGTTGCTAGGCAGTACCATGTAAAAATCTTCGCTCGCATCCATGCCTGCACGTGGTTTTCTACGAAATGCTCTTGAGTTGACTCGCTTTTACCCAAGAATTAAATTTATCGGGATAGCCTAGCCACTTGACGAGAACTTGCTTGTTGACACCGCGGCCTTTCGTACGCACGATACACTCGATTTTGAAGCTCTGCTCGTCAGCCACGCGATCTTGCCCGACCAATACGAGCTCTTCGTTGTAAAAGAAGCCGTCAATTATTTCACCGTTTAAGTCCGCCAATACGTACGTGTACAGTCCTTGGCGCCGCGATACACGTATTATCTTCAAAATCTCCTCGCTGAAATCTTTTTCGTATCCTCGCTCGAAGGTGTTCTTTGTACGACTGATGCGTACGAGGTCACGCACGGCAAATTTACAGTGAGGCTCAGCAGGCCGCCGATAATTGGACCGTGCGCGTTTGGCCAAGTTTTCGCGCGCACGCGCAGCATTGTAAAGGTTGACCTCTGCGGGGCGCATTCGTGTACCGCTGTGGAGAGAATGATTATACGCGTACACAATTTTTTGTAGAACATCGATGTAGCGCTTAGTGTTACGGTGAGAGAAATATCTCCACATGCGCTCGCGCAATGTTCTGTTGAGGCGCTCGACCACGGCCGCCTTGACATCTGGATTTCTAGCGACACGAAAATCGATCTCCAAGCGCTTGAGAAGATTTTGAAATGCGCTGCCGAGGAATTCCTTGCCGCGATCGGATTGTACGCACCGAGGTAAGCGTGGTTTCGCTCTGTCGGTAATTCGTTCGAAAGCGTCGGCAACGTTGCGCGCCGTTTTATCCTTCAACGGTTCAACCCAGGCGAACTTACCGAGTACATCGATGACCACGAGAATATAGCAGTATCCGTCGTTGTAATCCTTTAGTGACGTTAGCTGAAGTAGATCGCACTCGCACACGTCATCGACGTTCGTTACATTGTACGACAGACGGGGAAATCTTCTTTTTATCGGATGATGAAGCGTGTAGGTATCTTGATTGCTCAGCCAGGCGTAAATTTTTTTCTTCTCCTTCTTGGCATTCACGCGTAGAAGGTTTCGCGCACCCGCGTAACCAGCCTCATGCTCGAGATCGTAGTATTGTTGGTCGTAAGACATCTCATTTACATATCAAACCGCAGCCATTTTTTCTTGATCTGCGCTTTACTGCGTGTTTGCATGGGCGAAGCTGCGCTATTTTCTTCAGCCGCTATAGCGTCGTGCCGGGGCAGTCGGCGCTTGGCAGTTTTCGCGGGTGCTGTCAATATTCTTCCAATTTTCAAAACTTTGGGGTTTTCGATGAGATTAACAGGCGTCTCACTAGTTTTGAGAAATTTCGCCAACTCAAAACGCCCAGCAGGCACGCCCGCCTCCTCGCTCGCAGGCGTGCTCTTTTGTAGTGTGTCAAGAAGTAACTCGATTATGTTCGAACGCGCCACATGACGTCCGTCGATGGTCACAGTGCCTGCATTGTCCCGCTCGGGAACCGCTGTCCTCCAGTGCCGGAGCAAGAGTCGTGCTTTGGGCACGAGTACTCTGGGTATACCTCGGAGAATGGCGTCCTCACTGAGCGGCGCGAGACTCTCTTCGATTTCGTCTATTTCGTGATTCGTTTCGCGCTCGGCGCTACGTTCGCTGTCGCGGAAAAAAAGATAACGACGTAAAATTTGCAAATAATTCAGACATTTTTCGTAATCATCGCGCGCCGCCTTCGAGCGTAAAACATCGTACATTTCGGTGTCCAAGCGAGAAAAATTATCACCCTGAGTTTGTAAACTTTTTTCCTCGTTATCGGCGGCGGCGGCGGCGGTTGGGGCAGCGGCCATCGAACTTTCGGGCACGAGAATCATTTTACGCGCGCGCTCCATCTTATTGCGTGTCACGCGAGCCAAATATTTTTGAAATGAGAGTACTCACGATTGGAGCTAATAAGATAGGTAGGAATGATCCGCCGTTCTGAACAATCACGCGTTTCTTTGTGCGCCAGTCGTTGTTTCCAACACTCGGGTGTGATAACTTGCGCAACGCAGCTTTATGCTTACTCAAACGCCTTTTCTCGCTGTCGGATAATTTTACGACCCCGTGTAAAACGTTCAGCACGCACTCGCATATACACTTGACGAGGGGTTTGTCAGCCGCTCGGGCTATGACTGTGCGATGTTTCTTATCACCGTGGCAGAGTGCACCGAGTAACGCGAGATTTTTCTTGGAAAAATGTTTACCATGAGGTAACGTAGCGCGACAAGAGGCAGCTCGTCCGTACGGCGCCATAGTTTTTTCCGACTGACGTTCGCTCGCGCAAATCACCGTGATTTAAAGTATTTGGGCACGTATGCGTAATGCGCGCCGTCATCGGGGAATATGTTCGCGCGAAATCTAAACTCGTCGAGGCAATCTTGCGCGAGGTCTATAAAGAGATAAGAGTGCGGGGTTCGCGTGGCGTCTATGTAGGCTTCGCGGAGAAAACCCGAGTCTTCGGGATGAATTTGACGCGCGAGATGCTGTATTTGTGCCTTGTCGCGCGGATTTTTGAAGAGCACAAGGTACTTTGTATTTAAACTTATGTCACGTTGCGCTTTTCCTTTGTGGAAAACATTTTGTGTTATGAATATCACACTGATATTTTTGTGATGACTATCTTTCGTAAATAAGTCTAAAATAACGTCGCTCGAGGATTCTCGCATAAGATCATCGAGAATGAGTAATTTTTTCTTTTCGTTGTCCGAGGAATAGTCGGCCAGATGCGGAAGCCCCTCTCGAAACTCAATGACAGGTTCTTTGGGTTTAAAAGCTGTTCTGTAAGCCTCTTGCCATTCAGCGTAATAAAACAGTATACGGTCGAAGCGTGCGGTACACATGACCGGTAAATGAGCGAGAAAGCGCTGAACAAAGCGTGTTTTTCCACACCCTGTGGGTCCGCACACACAGCACGTAAACGGGTGTTTCAAGCGCGTGTCCATATTTTTTTTGTTACGACGTCTAGGCACCGAATGAGCGCGTCTCACACTTTTCCATGCATTTTATAAGACCCTCTTTTTCAGTCGAGCGAAACATTGACAAAATTGTCTGCAAGACGCGCGCGCGGGGGGCGGCGGCGGCGGCGGCGCGTGCGGACTAGCATCTTTACCGCGGTGATGAGCTGGATGACCGCGGCGACAAGCTGATTCGCGCTGACTAGCATGCCACCGCCCGCGGAAATGAACAGGTCTACCGCGGTGACTAGCATACAGCCGCCCGCGGAAATGAACAGGCCTACCGCGGTGACTAGCATACAGCCGCCCGCTCAAAATTATTAAAATTATTAATTATTATCAGCACATGCTTTTTTTTCAATCTACTACTACTACTAATATGAGGAAAGTGATGGGTATAGGTAGAAATAACAACAATAATAATAATAATGATAAAACATTTTGCAGGTAAAATTTTATTAAAAATATAAAAAGAACAATTTTTATTTTTTTACATAAATACACGTATTTACAGGTTTTATAAAATATACATACATACATACTATGTGTCAGTCTTGTAACCAAAAGGTAGTGATACAGCGTTGGAAAAGTATCTACGCTTCTTAAGTACAACAGAGCACGATTTTTTTTCATCGCGGGTGATTACTTCATGCTCACGCGTGCGCCTGATCGCTTTATATTTCAAAACGATTGGGTCTCTTTCGTTTTGAAAATACGCTGCGATCAAACGTTCGATACTGTCGAAGTTTATTATACGTGAATTGGTGCTATTGAGGCTAATTCCCTTAATTTTACAGCACTCGACAGTTTCGCCTGTAGAAGGTACGACCACGCGGAAACCATAAAATTTTGGCCCTGCTGAGAGAAACTTTGTAATGTAGGACCCCTCGCCGTAGGCCTTTAGCTCGTCCGTCATGTTGCCGAGTAAAGAACCCAGAGGGGGCGTATACTCAGTAGGGTCGTCTTTCTTACATGTAAAAATACACGAGTCCGTGTCCATGTATAAAACACGCGCTGATGTGAGCTTTTCAATATAAGAATACAACACGAGACGGGCCTGTGCTGTTGTATACGTGGCTATTGCTACATTTGTATTACACGAAAGTTCGATAGCATCATCGCGATAGCGCCAATTTGTATATAAAAGTTGCTCGTTGACCATAAGAACGTCGAATACTTCTTTTTCCGGCGCCGTAAGAAGTTTTAGTAGAGCCTTACGCGTCTTTATAACAGCCGTTTGTTTCAAATTTGAGCGTTGCCCGAATTTTCCCCACAGCGAATTCAAACATAATTTCGCGACAGAACGCAAACCCGGATTTTTTTCTATTTTTTCAGGGTCTAAACTTATTCCCTCATCGCGCTCGTACTCGTAGACATACCGCTTTCTACTCTCGTCGTCTGTACAGTAAGCGGGCCAACCGCTCGCCTGCTGCTTTAGACGGAGAAAAGTATTTACATAGGATGCAAACAGGCCACCCGCACCCGTGACAGAATCAAACTGTGTGGTCTCATACTGCCAAATAACAAATATTTCTGTGACACTGTACCCAAGTTCGATCGCCTTCTGTAACTCGCAAGCAACCCATGTGCCTGTAAATTCACGCTCAGAGGGATGCTCGTGATTACAGTCAAACTCGCGCAATTCCTCACAGCACGAGCGGCAGAGACCGAAAATCAATCGCGAGTGCATTTTTACCGGTAACACAGGCAGTGTCAAATTACGAGGCGGTAAAACTTTGCACTTTATCAGCCCCTCCACGCGTGCGAGATCGTTGTTACAGCCGCCTGTCAACTCACAGCATTCATTGCCAACGTAAATACGCGGATACCCGATTGGGTAACGTCCCCTCTTGCAAATGTATGGGTAAAGCGAACAAATATCGGTATATTTGATCTCTTCACACGGCGCAGCAGTGCGAGAAGTGACGATATTTTCCGTACGTCCACCGAAAAAAGCGTCGCGAGGGTTTAAAGATATTTTGCTCATGATCGGGTGAGCCGCTAAATATTGATTAATTTCCGGCTGTTGACTTTTTAAGCGCGTGAAATCGCACTCCCACATCTCGCACACCTCGTATCCGAGACGTTTCATAGCGGCGACTTTTGCACACGTGGCCTCGTACGCCTGTGCGTATGTCTGACCATATTTGTTCTTTTTCACAGTCCGATCGGCGATAAAGTAGCGCGGGCACCCATGCGTGTAGCACCCTTGATATTCAAAAACAGTCCCCTTGTCTGTTAAGACAGACTCACCGAGCGGCGAAAGATACCCGTCTACTAGAAAACCCTCGCGTAAACGAAACTCGCGCGAACGCCCTGCGTGTATAATTTCACGGCCGCACTCGCGCTCGCAATAAAGCAACCACTCTACAGAACGTTGCGAGTGCTTATTTCCACGCCTATAGCCGGTTGGTGGTATCAGCCCGATAGTGTTAGGCTGCAAAAAATTTTTTTTAAATATATACATGCAGGTGGACGCTATTGTGCACGCGCAGACGAATGGGTCTGTTTGCGCGACTTCTATGAAAATTTCGCGAAACCGTATGCACGCCCGTCTCAAGATTTCAACGTCCATTTTACAGTATTCGACAATCTCTTTTTGAAAGTCGAATACGTAGTCTGGGGGTGTATTCTCATACCACTCGAGAAAAGCGGCACGCTCAGTCACGGACATGGTGCCAGGGCAATAAAACTCGGGCGAAGGTAGAGGACCCCTGTAGTGCTCATTCTCACGGGTGTTGAAAAGGTGCGGAAAATAACCTTTCTTAGCGCTCTCGGGCAGGCCAAATGTCGCCGGGAGAGCACTCAGTTTCAATTGAAAGTAATTAATACTATCAATAAACTTGGTGCGGCCGTACTTTAGCTGTGTAATATTATGACCGGTTAATATTACACGGGGTGAACAGCGCTCGGAACTTTCCGCAAGTTCTTTCAATATAAATTGAGAATCGAATGCCCGAGCATTGTGCGCTATACATACAATTGCGGAAAAATCCGTCTTTTCGCGCACGATCAAGTGGATTGTAACCGAAAGACGGCTGATTAGCTGTGGCGCACAACACACTAAGTATGTGCCTCCTTTCTCTGCGTGCATTCTCAGCGGCGGGAGAATCGTCGTCAGCCGCTACAGCAGGTGGGTGACTTGACAGAAGGCGAAACTCCTCATCGGTGAGAGGTGGGCGGTCGTACGGCGCAAGATACTCGCCTATGACTTGCTCTTGAAGCTCGATTTCGTTCGCCACTTCGCGCGCCTCTCTTACGTCATCATCCTCCTCCTCCTCCGCGTCCTCCTCCATGCGAATATTCCCTACAATTAGCGCAGGGCTTTCTACCTCTCGTGGGGGTGGGACAACCTCCTCCTCCTCCCTCTCACCGTCAGCATGCACGTCAGCTATAACAAGAGACGGGCCAGCGCCGTCTTCATCATCGCTTGTATCACTGGCATCGAAATTCAGAGTGCGAGCGACTGGATTAAACACACCCGCGGGGCGCCGCGAGCGCGAGGGTGTGTCGTCCTCAGCGCCGGAAAAATACGTAACGTCGCTGTCGTCGTCGTTTAGTAGACTCTCCAGAGCTGAAAATACCAAAATGTCAATGATTATAAATTTTGTTTGAAATTTTGTTTGAAATTTTGTTTTGAAATATTTTAAACTTACCAAGCCGTTCCGATCGTCCGTTGCTTATGTCAGTAAAAATCGGAAGATCGATTAATCCACGATCGAAAACAAACTCCTCGATTACCCGCAAAACATCACCGGCACGCCTAGACGCACGATATAGACGCGCGATCGCGCGGTAACCTGCCGTCCTAAGAGCCCTCTGTAATTGACGAATCAACTCGTCACGCGTCATCTCGCGCAAGCGTTGCAGCCACGAACTGCCTCTACTATATCTCTCTACCACAGAGACGAAGTATGGCTTTTCGCAGCGAAATTTTTATGAACGTATCCATCTCGGAGTTTCGAACAGAGTGAGGTTTGCGCAACGCTGTCAAGAGCTCTTATACAAGCGTGAGCGATAAAAATTCAACATCGTGTCACGTGACATTCATCCAATCGCGCTTTTCCACGGAACGACCAATCGCATTTTCCTAGACGGCCCTCTGCATACATGCATGTATGAAAAAACAGTGGGTGCTTGATAAAAAATCGCTATATGACACGAAACAACGCTTTTCCAAAGGAGACCCCGAGATGCTCGTTAAAAACAATGAGCCTTCTATACTCGAAACTTCTCGAAATCAAAACATTCGTGACACAGGCGAGACAAAAATTTACCGCGCATGGCTAATGGGCCCGAAATATTTTTTATAAAGCATAGTTTATTACTTTTGACGGGATGGGTCTACCCCCTGTAGTGCATCGGTGTTGCCGTTCAATCGCATTTTCCTAGACGGGTCTCTGCATGCATGTATGAAAAAACAATAACAGCGGCCCTAACGGGTAGTTGACAAAAAATCGCTATATGACGCGAAACAGCGCTTTTCCAAAGGATACTTGATACAAAACAATGAGCCTTCTATACTCGAAACTTCTCGAAAGCAAAACATTCGTGACACATCTGTGGAATGCTCCAAACCCTCCTGTGGTGCATTGGAGTTGCCGTTATATGCCGCGTTCTCAAGTCGTAAAGATTTTTTTGATAAAAATCGCCGACGGGGTAGTGCTGTAAACACCACTGAAAAATGACATGACAAACGGCCACTAGTCACGAGTATGAAAAAATTTCTCTCGGATTAACAGACCCTGAGGAAAAACATTTCCGACGTGTCCGCGCTTTCTTCCTAATACTTTGGTGGAGAATTCCTCTCGCGTTAAAACCATCTGGGGTCAGTACGGCCGCATACGCAACCCCTACCATACCTACTTCTTTCAAGTACCCGAGGCTATGAGGCTGATCGTGTATACGGGTTACTTCAGTCTTCACCATGGTGTCGAAAAAGGAAGGCGAGCTCATCATACAGATGCTGTGCACGGTCTGCGTCTACGGGCAGCACGTCACCAAGCAGCTAGCGCGAGCAGAGCGCGATGCTGCGTTTATAAGATCGCGGATTGACCGTGACTTCAGCAGTCCGAGGGACCACCGCCTACTTCGAAAGATTGTCGCTTACATAAGCGAAAATTCGAAACTACTGGACAAATGCTGTGAGGACATCCGGCTATTTTTGAATGTTTGGCCCGCGGAGCAGCGCGCCAGTGTGGAGGTCTGGGCCTGTACCCAGGAAGAGGCCGTCTGGAGAATGTTGAGAGCGGATGGCTCCACTCCTGCGGACGACAACGTCAGCGCTGCCACATCCGCCAGCACCGACCCCATAGCCACGGAGATATTGGACCTGCGGATAAGACTGCGAAAGCACCGACGGGCGCTACAACTCCACCGTGCCAACGCATTACAGGCTGCGAAGATGGTGCGGCAGCTAGAGGCCAAACTGAAGCGAGCGAACAAGGCAGCGCAGCAACAGCAGCAGTGGGAGCAGCCGAATATTAAACAGGAGGAAACGCCGCCGTATTGCAACGACTGCGGAATCATGTTCTGTGTCCTCGCCGGCGA
The DNA here is from genome assembly GCA_036365515.1 of Torymus aiolomorphi. NCBI lineage: Eukaryota > Metazoa > Arthropoda > Insecta > Hymenoptera > Torymidae > Torymus > Torymus aiolomorphi. Next base: position 18,719,014 of record CM070877.1, read on the forward strand.
CCCGGAGGGACGGTCGTGGAATCAGTGCTGGCGGTGCAAGTGTTGGCGATGCGGAGCATGTCGCGAGGGCACATGCCCGTGTGTTATAGGGCTGGACACGCCCGGATCGCCCAGTGCTGGTTAAAAACTCATCAGTGAGTGCGCACGTGTGTGTGTGTGTGAATGAGGCGTCTGTGCACGCCGTAAAATTTGTACACTTGCGCGTGCGTGTGCGCGTGCGGCATATGCGAGCGCCTTGTAATTTGTGTGTGTGTGTGTGTGTGTGTGTGTGTGTGTGTGTGTGTGAATGAGGCGTCTGCGCACGCCGTAAAATTTGTACACTTGCGCGTGCGTGTGCGCGTGCGGCGTATGCGAGCGCCTTGTAATTTGTGTGTAAAAAAAGAAAAATAAAATATTTTTTATTTTTATTTTTATAAACAATTTTTTAATTCTACCCACACCCACCACCACCCACCGCCTCCCCTTCCCTCATCACCTCCTCTCTCTAATTCTCTCACACACCCCCTCACCCACCGTCCCCTCACCCACCTCCTCTCTCTCTCTCTCTCTCTCTCTCTCTCTCTCTCCCTCTCTCTCTCTTGTGTATGCGCGCGCGTGTGTGTGTGTGTGTGTGTGTGTGTGTGTGCGAGATGCGTCCGCGTAAGCAACATAATTTGTACGTGTGTGTGTGTGTGTGTGTGTGTGTGTGTGTGTACAAAAATATTTTTATAAACATTTTTTCAGTTCTACCCTCACCCACCACCCACCGGCGCCCACCACCTCTCCGCCCCCCTCACCCCGCCGCGAAACACATGCAATCCACTTAGTTGACGGACGAAGACGTCGTCTTCGATGACTCGCTGTACTTCACGCGAATGCGCGAATGAATTGTGTAGGCGCACTATCGCGCGATACCCACTCGATCTGAGTATCAGTCGTAATTGCTCCTCCAAGTTTTCACGCGACATACGTCGCAAACGACGCATCCAGTCAGGGTTCCTGCCGTGTCGTGCTCTTGCCGCGAGTCGTAACATGGCACACCGAAGCGTTCTCTTAGCGTAATTATCCATCTCTCACGAAACTTCTGAATGAACTGTGCACAACAGCGAGTCGCACAGGATTCTTATACACATACGTTATCTTGAAACGTACCCCGTGAAACCTATGTTAAAAAAATTAGTCATCTCGTCATCTCGCCAGAGTTTGCACCCACCAGCGCCACTTGTTCCGCATCTACGCTCCATTGTTTTACAAGCGCATTTTCTTCGAACCAATACTGAGATTCAATAGTGTCCTAACGGCTGCTTGATAAAAAAAAAATCGTTATGTCTCGTGAAGTGGCACGTGTATTTTTCCAAAGTCCTCGGAGGTCCGAGCTGAACAATGGCCCTTCTATATTCGTCGCTGAAAAAAGGATAAGGTTTCACAGCTCTCGAAACCAAAACATTCGTGACACATCTACGGAAAAGCATGCATGCGAGATAAAAATTTACGATGCATAGCTAGCAGACGTGAAAGAATGTTCTACAAAAAACATAGTTTATTACTTTCGACGACACGTGTCAAACTCCATTAACGCGAATGCCTCACTTTCAAAATGGAAAGAGTAGTGGAGAGGCTGTGCTGTAAATCCCTCCGAAAAATGACCTGGCAAACAGCCTCTAAACGGTATATGAAAAAAATTCTCTCGGCTTAAGTAAACAGCACACGAGTGAAAATATTCCTCAGGGACGTACACAGGTCACTTTCTTCGTCTGCTTAATCCATTGATGAGAGCTCGCTATTAATATTGCCCGAAACGGTAGGGTCGTAAAAACCAGATGGCGACGGCGGCGGCAGAATATAGAAGTGCTCCTCGACGCCTGGCGTGAAGGTCAGCATGCACGAGTGCGTGCTGTTTGCAAGCGAGGGCTTCGCTATTATAGCAGCCGACACCAGCTGTATTTTATTAGGAAGCGGTTCAGGGCCCTACATTTATTCGGTGATAAAAACATGTGCATGCAAGCGGTCACCAACAAGCAGTGGTGGGGGAAAGGCCCTCCCCCACTACGCAAAGGATGCTGCTCCCCACCACCACCACCACTGCTGAAACAAGGAGCGGCGGACGAAAGGGCCTACCCACTAGAGGTACCAGCATCATACGCGCCAGTTGGCTACAGATGATGGACCAGGTCAGTCGTGAAATATCGACTTTGCGTGAGGAGCTCGAGAGGACTCGACGGAGAGCGTGCAACAGCCACAGTTTTATCGAGCATCTAAAGCACTCGCTGATACGTCTCAGCCGTCGCATCCACCAAGGCTTGGACACCACAGAAGTGGCTGGCTTACGGGCACAAATTGTGCGGGCATCCCAGCAGCTCCAGCACCACAGAGAGACAGTGAACCGTACAGCGCATCACGCTGAAGACTTGGCAGCACGAGTGGCCGCGCTAGAAAAACTCCTGCGGTAGAGAAGAAAATCAACGCCATCGCCATCGACAAGAGAGAGGTCAAAGCATACGGTCTGCAGACAGCAGCTGCAGCAGCGCAATGGAGATTGCGCATTTATATCAGCGCCTTGCGAGATATAAAAGAAAGCGGGATCATGCCATTCGCATGATTAACCGCCTAGACTCAGCAATTAATCAGGCGCACCAACAAGAGCGCCGGCACGCGTCTGCTACAAGGCCGCCGAAAAATTGCGCTGGTGCCAAATGCCTTGTATGTGGCATTCTTTTTAGGATTTTGAGGAGCGATCCGGAGGGCCGCTCCTGGGAACAGTGTTGGCACTGCACGTGCTTTCGGTGTGGTGCGTGCCGCGAGACGCCGTGTGAGTGCCTACAACAAATGGACACTCCACGATCACCATCACCGGAGCCTGCTGCTGCAGCAGCAGCAGCAGCAGCAGCATCATCGTCATCATCAACAGCAGCAGCAGCAGCAGAAGAAATTCCTGCGTCTACAGCAGCAGCAGACGACACCAGTGCAGCCGTATAGTGCAATATGTGCGTGCAACCGCAGAACTGTGCGTGTGTGTGCGAGTGTGTGTGTGTGTGTGTGTGTGTGTGTGTGTGTGTGTGTGTGTGTGTGTGTGTGCACTGCGTGCCCGGCCGTGTCTGCGAACACTTGACACGCATGTGCCTACACGTATCACCGGATACGTGTGCGACTGTACGTGTTTGTACATGTGTGTGTGTATGTGTGTGTGTGTGTGTGTGTGTGTGCATTGCGTGTCCGTACGTGTCTGCGAACACGTGACACGCATGTAACGTCTGGCGGTCTTGTCGACCACCTTACGTAGATTCCTCTTTAGCATCGGCAAGGAAAAAATTTTTCCTTTTATTCTTTTTTGTTTTGAACCTTTGTCCGTAGAAAGTAATGGTCAGATTTTATGTAACACAGATGCAAGACACTGCATCTGGCTTAGTTCAACGAAAGAGGAAAAACACACGACACCCGAAAGTGAAAACTCTCTTCAGAGGCGAAAGCATTTCCGTCTATTTAAAAAAAAAAGGGAAAGGTTTTACGACTTTACCCCGAAAAGCAGGCCACCCCGGCGCTGCACGTGCGCGCCTACGCGATGCCGAAAAGCCATAAAATTTGACCGTTACAAATTCCTTCGACTTTACACATTGCATAATCTATTTTTTATATTTTAAATTTTAGTTAATAAGTCATATTAATTTAAATTTTTCTGGTCACGCTGATCCAAATTTTACGAAAATAGACCTGATAGAAGTAAGAAAAATTAAATAAAAACACTTTATCGTGACCAAAATCTTTATACACTCTTTTATATATATATTGGTTATAAAAGGTCTACCTTAAAGGAAAAAAAAAATATATATATATATATATATATAATGTAATGCAAGATGTCTTCGCGAATTTATTCTGATACATATGTATTAACTGCATCTCTTACACACACATATATATATATATATATATATATATATATATATATATATATATATATATATATATATATATATATATATATATATATATATATAACACAAAAAAAATATTTTCTCTTATTATTATAAAAATTATAACGTATCGCAATGATATACACAAATTCAGTTATAAATAATAATTATTTTGCAAGCGACTTACCAGAATAATTTAGTTTAAATAGAAAGAATATTTGTAAATTTATAATTTTACTTTTAAATTACTAAGACACTTTAAATTATCTTTGAGAAGCATGTAATATGTGCAAACAATTCCTTTGTTTTAATTTATTTAGGCGTCAATAAGTAAACAATAACAACACACACAACATATACACACTCTGATTAAACACAAATATAAACTACATATTAACTTGTAAGAACATCAAAAAGAAAGAAAAACAACAACGGAAGTTATGTGAAGCGTGCGCAAATTAGAATAATTAATTTAAGTTTAATTAGAAAATAAATTGTTTCTTATGTATATCTAAAATTATTAATGTACATTAAATATTAAGTATAAATTACAAAATAAGCAGGAAAATAGTACAACTAATGTCATCTCTGTAGAAAAACTGAAACTAAAACTGAGGGACGCTCTCTTCCCCCAACAGCCAATTAGCCGCGTCACAGGGCCTTAGGCCCACCCTAATTGTAACGCCCATATCGCTGTGGCCAATCAACCTTCCCCAAAATAATTGTAAACTCCCTCGCAAGGAGTAACCCCGGAACTAGACCCGTTGAGGGAGCAAAGAGGGAGAAAACCGAGTTTAGCTCTTCCCTCATTTCTCCGCCAACGTCAGTTCCTCACCACCACCGGAGTTGACCAGCCACCAGCACACCGAATTGTAAGGCAGAAAGAAATAAAACTTAAGTGTAAGTCTTCTCAAATTTCTTCACTTCTTTTCTTTCTTTTCTCAAATTTGTCCCTCGTATTACCCACTTCCGAAGAGCGATACCACCCTTCTGTACCGAATGGGCAGAGGTAGTGTGGGTTGTCTCCTCAAATATATATATACTCCTCCTTTAGGGAAATCATAAAATTGTATAACGTTTGTTATGACTTAGCCATCCTTAGCTCTTGGTTTACTCCAGGCTAGAAAAGGCAAAGTTTAATAGTAAGTATTGACGGCCTTAACTGGACGTCACATACATAATTTTTGGGGGTTCGTCCGGGATCATAAGTGACCACAACAAACGTTTTACAAAAACTTTATCTCTCTCTTTCTCTATTTCTTTTAAAGCATATCTAAAAAAAAAATAATAAGAGAAAAGTGATATGAATAGTGAGTGCGCGAATAATTGTATTCCAAAGAAAAAAATAAACATTTTGCAAATTTAATTAAAGAAAAACAATTCAGTAACGTAACAAAAAAAAAACGGGAGCTGCAAGCTTAGTATCCGAAAAAATAATAAATGAAATAAAACATAAATTAAAACCTAAAGAAATCGATTTAAGAACTAAAATAAAATAAGGTGGTGGTGGTAAAGAAAAGGAGGAACTCGAACTAAAAACAAAAAGAATAAAAACGGTGTGCGCAACCAATTTTAAATTAAAATTAAAAAAAAAAAAATAAGAAATATTAAATAAAGAAATTAATCAATTGAAGCGGTCAAATACCGTAGATGAAAATATTAAACAGCAAAAGCGGTCATATACCGTGCTGTAATTTTGTTAGAATAAAATAAATAAATAAATGCGGTCAAATACCGTATTGAAAGAAAATTAGTTAAGCCCCAAAGCCTCTGAGTCACATAAAAGATGACTATGCGAAACGGCCTCTGAACTAAAATTAAAAATAAGAAATATTAAATAAAAAGAAATTAATCAGTGCAAGCGGTCAAATACCGTAGCTGAAATATTAAACAGCAAATGCGGTCAAATATCGTGCCGAATATTGAAATTTTTATAATAAAGGTACCCTTTCTTATTATTATGTTTTTCTTTTTGCAAACCAACGTTGGATAATAATAAAAAAAAAAAATAATAAAAATCGTGATCTATTGTCTTTCTTTCTTGACGAAGAAAGGAAGAAGGAAAAAAATTAATGAATATTGAATGAATGAATAATTGATTAACTGATAAATAGTTAAATAATAATTAAATAAATAATAATAAATAAATAATTAGACGAACAAATAATTATTATTAATAAATAAATATTAAATAATAAAGTATTGTTAGATAAACTAATTAATTATAAATAAATAAATAAATCTAGAAGTAATTTATTGATATTAAATGTTATGTAAGTAGTTATCTTCGCGAGTAATTAATAAAATTAAGTAAGTCATTTTATTATTTTAATTAATAATTATTAGTTAAAGTTTTATAGTAAGTTTCATGTAATTTAAATACGATAGAATAAATTGTTTTAACACAACATGTTACGGGAATTATTGCCGTTACGTAATTTAATGCTAATGATTCCCCAGTTCATAGAAGGATTGGATTCCTTCTCTGCCGCCACAAGGATTTAGAATCTAGAAGAATTCATCGGAAGGTTACAATTGGAAAATTTAGATCAAACACTAACTATAAATAAAATTTAGCAACATTTTGTTGAGGATGCTGAATTTCTTAAAACTAGAAAAAGCCTAGAGCAATTTTAAAATAGAATAGTAAATAATAAAAAATAGCTAATTAAATAAATTAGTAAATTATTAATAAATAATCAGTAATAATCAATAAACAAATAATTAATGATAAATAAATAATTAATTAATCAAGTGAATAGTAAATTAATAATAATAATAAATAAATAAATGAATAAATAAATAAATAAATAATGATATATAATCGAAGTATTTCTAACAAATGTGTAATTTACTTATCATAAATGAATCCAGATTGTGAGGGATATAAGACAGTTCCGGAAAGGAAAAAGAAATCGAGGGAAGCTCGGCGTATGGGTTTGAAGAAATTTGGGCGCGAATTGAAACACAGGGGTGAGATTTGGCTAAGTCAAAAAGAGTGCCTGGAGAAAGAAAATCAGTATGCAATAGAAAATTTCACTGACTTACCACTCAATAAGAAAATAAAAATTGTGAGAAATAGTATTCAGTCTCATGAAGATCAACCATCAGCCGCGCCACCCGCAGAGACCTTACCCCAGCTCACAGAGGACGCAGTAGCCAAGATAGAGAAATTAAGATTTAAAGAAAAATTAAATAAATATTTCGAATCCTATACGAAAAGGAAGTAAAAAATAATAATTACTCATTAAGAAATATAAAATCTAATGTAAAAAAAAAAAAGGAATTATATAAAGAGTTTCATGAGTAAGGAGACTCCAAATAGAATTACAAGATCCGCTACAAGATCGGACGAAAAATCGCGGGCCGAGTTAGATTTCTTCAACCGCTACGCCAATCGGTCCAGTAACCCCCGCGATCCAAATTACATACCCAATTTGCCAGTAGATTCCTCAAACGGAAGCGAATCTAACTGCTCGTTTGAAAGTGCGAAATCTTTTAACGACACCGGGGATATAACTATCACAGCTAGCGACAATCTTGACGCTAATTTAAGCAGCGTCAGTAATACTTCTGTAGAAATTGTCGAGTCATCCGAAGAAATGGCTCCAGTAGCTGGACAGGGGATTAAGATAAGGGATGCCATAGAATTTATCCCCACATTTGACGGGTATAATATTCCCCTCAGTGAATTCATTGAGGCATGTAACGAGGCAAAGAGCATGGTGGAAGCTGATTCCGAAGTTGCTTTAGTAAGATTAATTCGTACACGAATTACCGGAGAGGCGCGACGAACAATTATAAATAAAATATTCAACAATGTTGCTAGCCTAACGCAACATTTCAAAGATTTATACGATACTGGAGAAACCATCCAACAGTTATTTGGAAAGCTAGGATATGAAATCCAGAGGGATAACGAAGGCGTAATACCCTTCGCTAATAGATTGCGTGAAATCGGCAGCCGCATTCTTGAAGCAAAAAGGAAGGATGACGACATTATTTCCGAAAACGACAAAAAGGATGTGGAAGAGGCAATAGTGTCCTGCTTCAGGCGAGGACTGAAGCCTGAAATCGAGACACGCCTTCCTTCCGATCTCGCTGTCGATGCTGTCATGAAAAAGGCAGTAGAAATCGAAAAACAATTAAATGCGAGAGCCACATTACTCGCCTCACTGGTGAGAAGCGAAAATCGCCGTAGGTCCGTGTTGACATGCGATACTTGCCAAATGGAGGGCCATATTAGCAAGAACTGCCCACGTTCTCAGAAATTTTGCAAATATTGCAACAAACCTGGCCACGTGGAAGAAAATTGTTTCCAAAAAGGGAGAGACAACAAGAGTGGAACGTGTCAAACCTGCCACAAGCCAGGCCACAATTCAAAAAGCTGTTTTAGAAATGCTACTTGTCAATTGTGCAGTAAGATTGGACGCACAGCAAAAAAATGTAAAGGTAAGCAATCGCAACCGACAAACGTAGTTTGTCAAATCTGCAACAATCCGGGACATACAGCTGTTAGCTGTAGGAAGGGGGAAAATAAAGCGAACCCTTCCGCCAAAGTGGTGTCTTGTAATTATTGTCAAAAAAAGGGACATGAAGAGGCGAAATGCCGTTATAAATTGTTTAACTCTCAAAGACCGTCGGAAAACGGGCGAAATCTCCAAACGTCGAGCGCGGGTCAGGAGATTTCACAAACTCAGGCGCGCTCATTAAATATGACAGAGTTGAACGAACTGATAAGCGAGTTGCTGCCATTGGAATAAACCAACGAAGAAAATATGTCCCTTATATATCAATGAGGATGAGCAGAAGCAATAAGCCACTTGACTTGATGCTCGACAGTGGTTCGGAAGTGAATATAATTCGCTTGGGATTTGTTCCTCCCGAATATAAAATCAATGATAAAATCGTATATAACTTACAAGGAGTAGGATCTGATTCTATCTATTCACTTGGCATAATAAAAATGAAAATAGCGAATTATGCGAGCGAGTTTATAGTAGTGCCGCATGACTTTCCCATAGTACATGCAGGAATATTAGGCACCGAATTTTTTCTACAAAGTGAAGCCGAAATAAACTTCCAAGGAAAATTTTTGAGAGTGCAAAACTACAAAATCAAAATGCATCAGGGTAATTTAGACATAAGTAAGGGAAACTCCATCTCTAGCGTAAATCTAGACGATACCAGGAAGTTACCAACCCTACGGGTTATGAATCCACCCACCGGCACTGTAGAAACCTTTTTAGTTGACTCAGGCTCGGAGGTCAATCTCATTGCAAATTATTTATTACCTTCAAGCAGTCTAATAAATAAACGTGAAAAAGGTAGCCTAAGAGGAATAGGTAAGGAATTTTTTATTACTGAAGGTACAACTGAAATAACTATTCTGGGGGTACCAACGACTTTCCATGTGATCTCAGGAAAATGTACAATGCCGGAAGTAGGTATTTTGGGAGCTAATTACCTCACTGCAGCAAATGCAATAATAGATTTTGGCAACAAAATCTTAACTGCAGGAGGAGTACACAAGCCATTGGAATTCGGAACCACTGCAGAAACAAATATGCTGCAATTAAACGATGTCGATAAGTATGTCACTGAGATTCCAGAAAACTTTACTAGTAATTCCGGAACGGGATTAAAATACTTGTATAAAATAGCATTTACTGAAACTTTATCGGATTTAGGCCTCAGTGAAAATGAAAACATCACCCACTCCTTTTTGGATCTTGACAATCTTAGACCAGAAAACACCGAACCTCAGAATAAAAAATTAACGGATCTGCTGAGGTTAGATCATTTAAATAGAACCGAAGCAGATTATGTAAATAAACTCACAAAGGAAATGAGGGATGTGTTTTTTTTACCTGGAGACATTCTCGAAGGTACAAATCAGGTAAAGCACAGAATACCTACTGTTGATGACAATCCTATCAATTCAAAACAATATAAATATCCACATTCATTAAAAGAAGAAGTCAACAAACAAGTAAAAAATTTATTAGATGCTGGAATAATTAAACCATCGGAATCACCTTACAATACGCCAGTTTGGATAGTTCCTAAAAAAGCTGATTCACAAGGAAATCAAAGATGGCACATGGTTTTAGATTTTAGGGAATTAAATAATAAAACCATAGGCGATTCTTACCCCCTTCCCAACATAACGGAGATTTTTGATCAAGTCGGTAGTGCTAAATATTATACTGTACTTGACCTAGCATCAGGATTCCATCAAATAAAAATGGATCCTCGCGATGCACATAAAACTGCATTTAGCACACCTTATGGCCATTACGAATTCGCGAGAATGCCATTTGGGTTAAAAAACGCACCTGCAACTTTTCAAAGACTAATGGACAATTTGTTGCACGGACTACAAGGAAACGATCTTTTTGTTTACCTTGATGACATTGTGATTTATGCAAATAGTATTGAAGAACATGATCGCAAGTTTAAGCTACTAGCAGCCCGTTTACGTAAAGCAAATCTAAAATTGCAAATTGATAAGTGTGATTTTCTAAAACGTAAAGTTTCTTATCTAGGACACATATTAAGTGAAGAAGGTCTGAGTCCAGATCCCAAGAAAATCGAAGCGGTAAAAGATTTTCCAATTCCTAAGAATGTAAAAAATATCCGTCAATTTTTAGGGTTAGCTGGTTATTATAGACGCTTCATTAAAGATTTTGCAAAAATACTTTATTACAAAAGGAAAAAGGGTTTGATTGGGACATTAAGAGTCAAGAGTCATTTGAAATTCTTAAGGAATTATTGTGTAACGCTCCGTTGTTACAATTCCCTGATTTAAATAAACCTTATAACATCACAACTGATGCATCAGGTTTTGCAATTGGAGGTGTATTATCACAAGGTGACATTGGCAAAGATCGCCCAATCGCGTATGTATCACGCGCATTAAGAGACGCAGAGCTAAATTATGAAGTCTATGAAAAAGAGGCGCTTGCAGTCATTTATTCAGTCCAAATGTTTAGAAGTTATGTGTATGGAAGGAGCATTACAATAATCACAGATCATCAACCTTTAGTATGGTTTAAAACAGCTGATTTAAATACACGCGTGCAGAAATGGAGGTTCAAATTATCAGAGTATGATTATACTATCATTTATAAACCGGGTAAATTAAATTCTAATGCAGATGCACTTTCTAGAAACCCTGTAGAAAACGTGGATGTTAATGTAGTGACTAGAGCAAAGGCAAAACTGTTAGACGAAAAAGAAAGTAAGAAGCCAAATAATACATCAATTAATCTGGGCCAAACTAAGGATAAGTCAAAGGAATCAAAAACAAAACGAAAAATAAAAACTAATAAAAATAAAACCAAAAATAATGAAAGTAATCAAAATCGTTACCCAAGGAGACAGGCAAATAAACCAGAATACTATGAAAGTGATATCTCAGACAGTGAAACAGAAGCTGAAGTTATAATACCACAAAGTGTTCCTAAAATTATAGAAAACGATAATGATGAAGAGTTAATTCAATCTGAATCATCAAGTTACGAAAGTACCGACGAACTTGACCATACACCAAGCAAATACATAGAATCCAAAGAATTAATACAATGCAGAAAAGGAAACATTGCTTATTTTGTCAATAGTCTTGGGGAACCCTGTGATAACGGTTCCAAGAAACTAATAGAGTTCAATAAAATCCCAACAGAACAAAATTTGGAGTTCAATGAAGTCCAACAAATAAAGAGAAAATTAAAAGGTAAATACTATTATTCACTCTGCATCCGTGGAGAAAAACCCGAATCATTGACCACTATAAAGCAAAATATAACTACAACACTTTTGATTTTAAAACATTTATTAATAAAAAGTAAACAAAAAGAGATTAGCATTGCTAAAAGTGAGGAAATAGAGAAATTAAATTGGACGGAAGTCGAAGAAATAATTAAAAAAACATTTCAAAATTCTGGGATCGACGTAATAATTTGCACTGGGACCTTGAAATACATACCCTATGAAAAAAGAGATGAGATTTTTTACGAAATGCATAAATCTCCTATAGGAGGACATAGGGGTGTATCTAAGACTTATAACAGAATTAGACAGCAATTTCATTGGGAAAATCTCAAAGAGGATATACAGGGAAGAATTCAACAGTGTTTAAATTGCCAATTAAAAAAATTGACTAGGTTAAAAACTAAACAACCCATGATAATAACTGATACTCCCGGATCTGCGTTTGATAAAGTAGCAATGGATATCGTAGGTCCTCTGCCAATAACTCAAAATAAATTTGAATATATTTTGACAATCCAAGACCAACTATCAAAATTTTGCACAGCGGTCCCTCTAATGAATACCTTATCGTCCACTATAGCGGACGCTTTTATCAAAAGATTCATTTGTATTTTTGGTGCTCCAAAGATAGTATTAACGGATCAAGGGAAAAACTTCCTCAGTAATCTTATGGCTAGAATAGCTAAACGATTTAGAATCAAGAAAATTAGGACCACTGCTTTTCACCTACAATCAAACGGATCTTTGGAAAGGTCACATCACGCATTGGGAGAATATTTGAAGCAATATACAGATAAAGACAATGAATGGGACGTTTGGCTAGATTTAGCAATGTTAAACTACAACACTTGCGTTCAAGAAAGCACTAAGCATACTCCTTATGAGGTCGTGTTTGGACGATTAGCAAGACTTCCCTCTAATGAGCCACTTAGAGAAGCAGATATGATACCAACCTATAAGGGATATGTCGAAGATTTGGTAGTTAAATTAAATGGAATTCAAAAGTTAGCTTATGATAACCTAGTCGCATCTAAATTTAAATCAAAAAAATATTACGATAAATCAATTAATCCCAAAAATTTTAAACTCGGAGATTATGTTTTTCTTTTATCTGGTCCCAAACCAGGCAAATTTGGAGATCACTATACTGGTCCACATAAAATATTAGAAATATTAAATAAAAATAATGTAAAAATTCAAATTAAAACAGGATCTAAAATTGTTCACACTAACAGATTAAGGATTTCGCACATAAATTAATTTCCTTTTCTGATTACAGGAAAATTACATAATGCACCTAATAATCGCATTTTTATCACTATTCCCCGCAATGGTATGGAGTTTAGTAGGATTCGACTGTGGCGCGAGATCACTAAATATAACCACCATTTCAACATTGGGAGTAGAAGAATGCTCAACCATTACAAATCAGTTGAACATTACAAAGCGTTATATCCAACTTGTACAAATTAATGAATTAATTAGCACAAAGGTTTTCCAATGCAAACTAGAGATACATCGAACTATTTATGAATGCGGCATGTTTTCACATAACTCTATCGTGGAAAATGGCGAAAGTGAATACATCTATGAAATAAGTAGGGAAAAATGTAAACAGGCCCACGAAACCGGAATCTTGCGATTCGATAATAAGGTCATAAGTGATTTACGAATAAATCATACCTCAATGCATTCACTCACCTATGCAGGATCAATTAAACCGAATGGCAAGTGCGACGGAGGTAGTTTTTCTGATCCCTACGGTACATGGGATAATGTAATAGTACAGGGTACTTTAAAAATTACCCTTAAAGAGCATACAGGCTCAGTAGACATGGACCATAACAAAATCTTATTACGATCCGGCACACGTTGCACATTGACTGATTCATCCTGCATGGATAATGAAGGAGGATATACCTTTTGGGATGTAATCCCTGCTGACAGGTGCGAACTCTATAAATACGGTATCTTATATGACGGTTTAGCTAACAAAATTTTTTATTCAACCCCAAATTCCGAACAAACCTTATATTCATTGTCCACCGAAGATGTAACCTTTTCATTAATAGCCAAAGGAAAAATCAATATTTGCGGTTATGAATTAACAAAAACAGAGCACCCAAAACTACTAATTTTCGAAACAGTAAAAGGTATATCCTTCGTCAGAAAAGGTAGGGTATCAGTCGAAAACTTAGACATATTCGCGTATGTAAATTCGAAGTTCGTATTTGTAGAAAAACATATAAAAACTCAAATTAGACGTCTGTATGAAGACATTTTAACCCAGAGATGCAAAGAGGAACGCCGTATCCTAGAGAACGCTCTAGCAATTGCATTTCAGTCACCTGATCAATTTGCATATAATTTAATGAAAGGACCAGGATATATGGCAATCACTTCTGGGGAAGTAGTGCATATAATTAAATGCCTCCCCGTAGAAGTGAAAGTTGCCCACGGAGAAAAATGTTATGAAGAATTAGCAGTTACATGGAATAATAAAACTATGTTCCTCACTCCGAAAACCCATATTCTAAAGTCAAGAGGAATACAGATAGAGTGCAATGGATTATTACCAACCTATTATCAAATAAATGAAAACTGGTATAAGATCCTACCCAAATTAACAGAAGCAAAGAACCCAACTACTTTGCACCCTACAACTCAAGCTACCTGGAAATACAACGATCCAGCATCCCTGGCAACCAGCGGAATATATACAGAAAAGGATCTAGATGAACTTAGGAATCGAATAATGTTCCCTATGGATCAACCAGCCTTACTAAATGAAGTAGCCCGAGAAATGCATGGACATGTCATCACCGATAATGAAGGAGTGATCTATAGATTGCTTAACGAGAACACCATGGAGAAAATAATTTCAAACACTTGGGGCAGATTGTGGGCGAAATTCACAAGCTTCGGATCCATAAGTGCTGGCGTTTTTATGATCATAGCAGTCCTACAAGAAATTAAAATGATTCTCGGAGTTTTCCTAAAAGGTTATGCACTTCACCGCCTTTATGGATGGTCAAGCCATCTGTGGAGCGCCCTTTGGGGATCTCTTGCCGCACTATTTATAACACTTGGACAAGAGAAGTATCACCAGGCACAACCACCCAATTCTGATGTAGAAGTGCCTCCATCATATCAAGAAGAGAGATACGTCCATGCTCCAACACCATCCTTTCCAGATAGATCACCGAATACGCCCAGCGCACCTCCTCCCAAACTGGTACCCAAAGCTACATACGTGGTGGCCAATGAAAACTCACATGTTGTGGAGGTACAACACAGCAGAGATCCTGTTCAATTTTCATTTTAATAACATAGCATACAATTGCAATAATGACTGATCAGATGTCTGAAAGCAATTCGAGAGTGTAGATTACTAGAGTTGCTTTTTACAACTCCTAGTAATCCTTTTAGGATGGGGGTGTAACGTCTGGCGGTCTTGTCGACCACCTTACGTAGATTCCTCTTTAGCATCGGCAAGGAAAAAATTTTTCCTTTTGTTCTTTTTTGTTTTGAACCTTTGTCCGTAGAAAGTAACGGTCAGATTTTATGTAACACAGATGCAAGACACTGCATCTGGCTTAGTTCAACGAAAGAGGAAAAACACACGACACCCGAAAGTGAAAACTCTCTTCAGAGGCGAAAGCATTTCCGTCTATGTAAAAAAAAGGGAAAGGTTTTACGACTTTACCCCGAAAAGCAGGCCACCCCGGCGCTGCACGTGCGCGCCTACGCGACGCCGAAAAGCCATAAAATTTGACCGTTACAAATTCCTTCGACTTTACACATTGCATAATCTATTTTTTATATTTTAAATTTTAGTTAATAAGTCATATTAATTTAAATTTTTCTGGTCACGCTGATCCAAATTTTACGAAAATAGACCTGATAGAAGTAAGAAAAATTAAATAAAAACACTTTATCGTGACCAAAATCTTTATACACTCTTTTATATATATATTGGTTATAAAAGGTCTACCTTAAAGGAAAAAAAAAATATATATATATATATAATGTAATGCAAGATGTCTTCGCGAATTTATTCTGATACATATGTATTAACTGCATCTCTTACACACACACACATATATATATATATATATATATATATATATATATATATATATATATATATATAGATATATATATATATATATATATATATGTATATATATATATATACACAAAAAAAATATTTTCTCTTATTATTATAAAAATTATAACGTATCGCAATGATATACACAAATTCAGTTATAAATAATAATTATTTTGCAAGCGACTTACCAGAATAATTTAGTTTAAATAGAAAGAATATTTGTAAATTTATAATTTTACTTTTAAATTACTAAGACACTTTAAATTATCTTTGAGAAGCATGTAATATGTGCAAACAATTCCTTTGTTTTAATTTATTTAGGCGTCAATAAGTAAACAATAACAACACACACAACATATACACACTCTGATTAAACACAAATATAAACTACATATTAACTTGTAAGAACATCAAAAAGAAAGAAAAACAACAACGGAAGTTATGTGAAGCGTGCGCAAATTAGAATAATTAATTTAAGTTTAATTAGAAAATAAATTGTTTCTTATGTATATCTAAAATTATTAATGTACATTAAATATTAAGTATAAATTACAAAATAAGCAGGAAAATAGTACAACTAATGTCATCTCTGTAGAAAAACTGAAACTAAAACTGAGGGACGCTCTCTTCCCCCAACAGCCAATTAGCCGCGTCACAGGGCCTTAGGCCCACCCTAATTGTAACGCCCATATCGCTGTGGCCAATCAACCTTCCCCAAAATAATTGTAAACTCCCTCGCAAGGAGTAACCCCGGAACTAGACCCGTTGAGGGAGCAAAGAGGGAGAAAAACCGAGTTTAGCTCTTCCCTCATTTCTCCGCCAACGTCAGTTCCTCACCACCACCGGAGTTGACCAGCCACCAGCACACCGAATTGTAAGGCAGAAAGAAATAAAACTTAAGTGTAAGTCTTCTCAAATTTCTTCACTTCTTTTCTTTCTTTTCTCAAATTTGTCCCTCGTATTACCCACTTCCGAAGAGCGATACCACCCTTCTGTACCGAATGGGCAGAGGTAGTGTGGGTTGTCTCCTCAAATATATATATACTCCTCCTTTAGGGAAATCATAAAATTGTATAACGTTTGTTATGACTTAGCCATCCTTAGCTCTTGGTTTACTCCAGGCTAGAAAAGGCAAAGTTTAATAGTAAGTATTGACGGCCTTAACTGGACGTCACACGCATATGCATATACGTATCAAATATGCGCTTGTACGTGTGTGTGTGTGTGCGTTATAATTAATAAAAATATTAATTATTAATACAAATTGTTATTTTTACTCACTACCGAAAAACAATCCCACGCTATCCCCTCCCCCTCTCTCTCTCTCTCTCTCTCTCTCTCTCTCTCGTAGTAGTGGGGCAGGTATAGCGACCGTGTGACACAGCGGTGTCATTAACTCAAGTGCTATGTATACAGTAACTGCACAGTAGCTAATGACCCTTGTAAGTATGTGTTAATGGACCCATTGTTTACAAATACAGTAGCAAAACAGTAGCTGTTTTCAAAACAATGGGGTCATTAACACATACTTACATAGGTCATTAGTGCTATGTATACAGTAGCTGCACAGTAGCTAATGACCCTTGTAAGTATGTGTTAATGGACCCATTGTTTACAAATACAGTAGCAAAGCAGTAGCTGTTTTCAAAACAATGGGGTCATTAACACATACTTACATGGGTCATTAGCTACTGTGCAGCTACTGTTTACATAACACTTGAGTTAATGACCTCTTGAGTTAAGTGCCACTTGACACTTGACACATACCGCCCGATGAGTCACACGTCTCGCAATACCTGTCCTATTACTACTAGCAGAAGAAGACGAAAGAGGCGTCGCGCCAGCTGAACGGCGCTTGCCGTGGCACCAAGTGTTGGCATGACGGCTGTGGCGGGATATGAACCGCCAGGACCGGTGGGACGTGGTCGGCGCCCCAACCAGAGAGGGGCAAGTGCACTGGAATAGGGCCTATTTGCGCGAATCCAACTACTGGTTAGAGTCGCGAAGATTCTCATTGGATCGTGTGCTCTTGCCGCACGGAGGCGAGAGGTACAGCAGCTGGAAAACGTATGGGAGCTGCAACGAATGTGGCATTGATCTCGCAGCATGGCGAAGCTGCCAAGACTGTGTGCGGCATAGCACCAGCTCGGACACCCTGGATTGGTGCCTCTGCTGTGAGGACGAGGAGCACATAGGAGCGTTGGAAGGGACACTGTGTCCAGGGTGCGGAGGAGCGCCAATTCTCCCGGGCTGGGAAGAAGTGCCCGAAGAAAACTGGAACGATGCGCCCGGGCACTGGTTGGTGCAGAACAAGTGGAAGCAGCACGAGCTAGCAGCAGAGCCAGACGACTGGGTCGAAGAAAGCCAGTCATGGCAATGGCAGGACTACAGGATGGTCCTGTACACCGTGGGCGGTATTTTAATTACCGTCAACCACCTTTGGCGAACGACAAATTGAAGAAACTATTTTTAATGCAATAAATTGGTTTGTAACACAATAATAAAAATAAAAAATATAAATATACTATGTTAGATAGTAAGGGAATAGTTAAAAAAAATATATATTATAATAAAAACAACAATAACACAAAAAATAACAGACACAGAATCTGCTTGTGGAGGTGTCGTTATCGGGGTGGAGACCAAATGACTCAGCCCCCGCCCGAGGTGACACTCGGGCGGAGGGACCAGCAAGCGCCGCCCCGCAGGGCACATCTTTTGGGGAGGGGGGGGGGCGTGTCACGTCGAGCACGAGTGACCGCATCTCTCGCTACCCATCCTTACCACCCTACAATCTTTTTTCCTTCATGTTACCATGAGTCCTACTTTCCTGTCAGTAACGCCACCTACTAGCAGTAAGGTTACCTATGAGAGACAATCACTCTCGCGGTAACATGACCTTCCACCAACGAATCCTACCTTACCTATAGCATTACCTCCTATCGATCCAACCTTTGTCCTTGGCACGCGCCACATTTGAACCAGAGTAACCTTATCCTCCACCCGAACCTTTGTCACCCCATGCATAGATGAGATATCCAAAAAACCCTCCCTTTGTATCTGCCCTAGATAGAAGCGCGGGTATAAAAAGCCAGCTCGCGCCACCACTCGAGGCAGAAGATTTTGTTCTTTTTGTTTTGAAGCTCTTGTCCGTCGCTTATTTAAATTGTAACTTGGACTTAGAGTCATTTCGACTAATTTATCGTATTCGGACTTAGAATATTTTCGAGCCGAATTTACTTAGAATTTTTTCGTGTGAAATTAACTTAGAATAATTATCAAGCTTCTCTGATTGTAGTCTCGCGAATAATTGTTGATATTATATCTCGACTACAATCAGTGTGTAACAGTTGTAACGTAACTTTATGCAATTAATAAATAACACATAATTGCATTTTTGAGTGTTACTTTATTTCTACGATCCTATCCTTCTGCCATTTGAACCGCCCGCTGCGCTTGGGTTCAGGGACTGCCTAGGGCTAACTGAGAGAACGAGCCAACCGCAACCGCCCCAAAGTAAGTAACTCTGTAGATCGCTATCCTTTACCTTTTGCTGTCTCTCTAATTGTTCGCTGACGCTGACGTTTGCCGCTTAATGAAGTTCGCGCATTAGCATTGTTTAATTTGGCAGTCTGATTAGCTATTTTCACGCGTTCCAACTCTCGTGGTTATTACGTGTAGGCGTAAACCGAAACTGGAACATTTCTCGCGATTACTTTACCGTTTTTCGACATTGTAACACGGACGTTACAATATTATGCTAGAAGCATATGGGCTTTTAGCCTATAAAAAAGTAAATCCTGAAGAAATTACGAAGTGGATTAAACTAGGCAACCAGAATCTAAGAAACTTGAGGAGGCTTTCGCTTAAAAATGGAAACACTGTTGCAGAAAACAAAGTTTTATATCCACAATTGGGTTACTTAAAGGCATTCAAGGCAGATTCAAGCGTTTATTAAAGAGTGGTGTGGGTTTGCGTGAAACAGAAAGTGACAGAGTAAAATGGCAAACCGTGGAGTCTGCTTTCAATGATCGTATTAAATCTGGAGCGATTCCCAACTTAAAAAATTTAGATATAACTAGATTTATGAAAGACGCTCGATCATTATTTCAATCTCAAATGAAAAATGTTTTGAAAAAAGAAGAGGCTCTCAAAGTGCATACTATCTTGTCAGCTGAATACATCATAATAAAAGCTGACAAAAAGATAGTAGAAATCAAGTATTTTAATACATAGGTGAAACCGATTTTACGAACAACTGATTTAAAGCAATGGTTTACTGAGAATGTTCAACAGCGTATTGAAAAAGATATGGAAGAATTTCAGGAGAAAGATTCCGGCTGGACACTTCGACAAATTCTTAATTTATCTGTACACATCAATAAATATAATCCAATGCGAGGAGGCTCATACATCAGTCTACCCCAGCAAATACAAAAGAAGCATGCATGTATCAATGTATAGAATTTCGATGATGCATGTTTCAAGTGGGCAATACTGTCAGCTTTGCATCCAGCACATAATAACGCAAATACTAGCAGAGTATCAACATACAAGGTTTATGAGGATGAATTAAATTTTAAAAGAATAGAATTTCCCGTGAGCCCCAAACAGATGTTACATCCTGCCCATTATATAGGTTTAGTCAATAACAATAAGAAAAAAAAAAAAAAAAAACAGGGAAATTTTTTTTTTTATCATTGAGCGCGTGGCCATTTTGTAATGTTGCAACCACTTCATATTAAAATAATTAATTATATATAATGTAACACAAGTTTTTATACTTGAATACGTAATTTGATTTGCGATGATCATTATAATCACTGCAAAACCACGTCATATTTTTCTATTATTAATGTTACTTTCTCATATTAAAAGTTGCTTTCAAACTGAAATTTAAATTCCATCATAATTAAATTATACAGTATAAGAAACCCGAGCGACCAATAATATCTTTCCACGTTTAAGGAAAGAAGCGTCAGCGTCCTCCTAGTTAGGCTAGCTCGTAACGCTGCGCGTCTACTCAGTCTCAGTCACTCACCAGCCATCACCCTCCAACGAGGTCACTTACACGCGCTCACACACACGCGCTCTCTCGCTCTCCAACAAGGTATCTTACACGCGCTCAATTTAACACGCGCTCAATTTAAAACGCGCTCAACCAACCTCAAACAGACGAGGTCCGCGACATTTAGTTTGCTCTAAGATTTTGTATTTGTAACCTTATTACCGTGCAATGGTAATACATATTTTTTTTTTAGTGAAATAAAGTGATTGCATAAAACTAAGAATTCTCGTGTTTATATTCATTTATTTTAAAATCAGTTAACAACCGACATTTTCCATAAAAATACGTAGCAGAGACAACGGACCATCAAAAGCCGCTAAGGACCGAGGAAAAATAAAAGTAAGTGAAAAATTTTATTTGCTATCTTAACTTTTCTACTAGTTAGCTAGAACATTTCCCAAAATATTAACCCCATTTCATGTTTAATTCGTGTTTTCGTAAAGTTTCCCCTAAAACAAAGTGTTTCTTCTATATATCTATCCATCTTTCTAAATCGACCCCCTAGATATCCTGAGAATAAAAAATATATTAGGGAATCTATTCCGCAAGTCGTCAGTAACTTGGCCTTTCTTGTGGGTACATTCCCTAATCAAAACAAATTAAACAATTCACATTCGGGGTGAATAAAAATAAAAGAGACAAGGATAACCAGAAACACCACTGGTTATCAAATTTTTAAACTTGCTTTTTCAACCGCATCGCGCCCTTTTTGCTGCCCATAAACTACCCTATCCTTCTAGTGCTAGTATCTAGCTCAATCTCGAGCTAGTAGGTTTTCATTAGCCTAGGCTCTAAACTGAGCAAAATAGTTTTTTATAAAACTAACATGTTGGGTCTTCTTTGGTAGGCCCGACGTAACACAGATTCCAAAATTTGAAAAACAAAATAATATCTCGGTTAACTTTTATATTTTAAAAAAGTCTAGTGGAAATTTAAAAATTGTGCCGCTCAAATTTGTAATACCTTGTTAAGGTAACATCTAATAAAGTAATGTAATGATTATTTTATAAAACTTCGGTTTTCAATAGTTTTTATAAAACGTAAAATTTATCAAGAAAACTCTCCAAGAAAGCGGAGAGTGAGAGAGATAGGAACATATTTTCTCTCTCTCATCTTCCTTCTTCGTCGCACAGTATAGCGTTCTCTCTCGCTCTTGAAGAAGGATATGAGCCGCCGGAAAACACTCTAGAGAAGGGATGAGCGCCCGCTCTCTGTGTTAGAGCATAGGGTTCACCCCGCTTGACGAAACTGTGGCGCTTGGAAGGGAGATCGCCCCCACATCATTGGGCCCTGTTTTCCCGCACTCTTCACCTCGCTCAACATTGAAACATAGGAACAGTTAAAAATACCACAGCCGCCGCCGCACGCATCATCGCTGATTCGACAAGACGCTGACGCCGAGAGTCCTGATTTGATACTGTAGTTTTTTAAGGAAAAGCAGTTTTCCACGCCCATTACCCCCGAGGCAACAAAAAGGGAATCACGCAGCCCCGGAAGTCAGTTTGCCACCACCATCCAGCAAGACGGAACACGATCAACCAAGGGACAGTCTGCCATCACCACCACTACGGGCCTGTTAACTTTTTGAAAGAGCGTGCAAAGCTCCGTTTCCTGTAATTTAAAGATTGAAAGTGGAAAAGGGGAGTCGAGTAAGAGCAAATAAAAAGTAAGTTTTTCAAATGTAAACATCTCTGTCTCTTTTATACCTCACCCTCACCTATCTTAATTCCGGGACGTTGAATTCTTCTGTTGAAGACAACAGGATCAATTGTCCCTTAGACTAGCCAACTCTGCATTCGGCCTCTTAAAGTCGACGGATCAGAGCAGTGAGTGAGTTAGAATTTCGCATTCGGCCTCCTAAGAAACGGAAGAGCAAGGATCGAGAAACTAACTCACCTACACTGAGGGAATAGAGTTAGGGGGTTTTTCCCAAAACCTAACGTCAATTTGCAGTAAATAGCCATTGCTTGTCCCGGTTTAATGCAGGCAACTGCAAACCGAAAAGAGCAGAATTATCACGCAAAATACGTGACATAAAATTTTTGGAGGCCCCGAAGGGATACGCTAATTGCTCAAATTGCGTTAGGAAAAACAGTAGCATTTTCTTTCTTCTTTTCCTTCTCTGTAGTTTTAAGAGTCCGTACGCGCTGCGAAAAATATTTTTTTTTTTGCTAAAAAAACTATAAATATTTTTTTTGTTTAATTTATCGGTAAAAAAAAAAAAATCGCGGTTGCAAAGTGGTTGGTCGTGGAAAGTGTTTTAAAATAGAAATAATTTTGTTAGTTGATGCCCAAAAGCCTCTGAATCACAAGAAGTGATCATTCGCAACGGCCTATCGGTAAACTTTTGATAAATTGAAAGGTAATTTTGTTAAGCCAATGCCCCAAAGCCTCTGAATCATTAAGAAAAGTGATCATGCGCAACGACCTATCGGTAAACTTTTGATAAATTGAAAAATAATTTTGTTAAGCCAATGCCCCAAAGCCTCTGAATCATTAAGAAAAGTGATCATGCGCAACGGCCTATCGGTAAACTTTTGATAAATCGAAAAATAATTTTTGTTAGTTAAAGCCCCAAAGCCTCTGAGCCATAAGAAAAGTGACTATGCGTAACGGCCTCTTGACTAAATTAATGTGTAAATTCGGTATTTGAAATAATCAATTTAGTGGTGTTTTGTAATTGAAAAGTTATTTAATAGTTTTTTTTTTCCTGCTTAATGTTGCGGAGGCAGCTAACGAGCTGTTCGTAGATTCAACTTGTCTTAAATGTTTAAAATTGGTAGAGAAGCAATAAGTTTTAATTACTTATAAATTGCATTTAGTTTGTTTTGAATACTGTGTGTACATTTGTTTTTGAATTGATTAAATTTTGAATCCATTTTAATCCGGGAATATTTGGTTTATTTTAGTGGAGCAGGGTTATTATACCGGGAATCGATGGAAAAAATTGTCGAAAAAACAGCGGAAAGCTAAGCAAGGCAGACGAACCCGAGAACTTCCGAGGTTACAACATTCAACCCCGAACATTGTCGCTGTTGGTCCCTTTGCCCAAGGAAATTCTCCTTTACCAGCAAGATCTGTTACATGCGAAAATTTAGCCCCAAAAACTTTGGAAGAAAAGGACCAATATATCGTGGAAAATATTTGTGAACACGGAAGCAATCCGTGGTATTGTAGTTTATGTAAGGCAAAATTTTGTGATAATGTTAAATTCGAAAAAATTAGTCCAGAAGTTAAGCATATTTGAAAACTTTTAATTTGAAAGATAAATAAATAAATTTAAAAAAAAAAAAAAAAAAAACAGTAAAATTTTATGTGGTTCCTTTGTTTGCCTTTAGTGAGTTTATTTGCTTTTATATAGGTCGAAAATGGTAAAAGTAAGAGCAATTAGGGAAATTTGTTAGCTTTTAAATAGCACTTTTTGTGCAACGTATACTTATTTAGTTTCTCTGTTATCTTATTTTATTAAAATTCTAAGTAATTCAGAATTCATATTTTGAAGTTTCTTTTTACTAAATTTAAATGGTTGTATTAGTGAACCCGTTTAACAACGACTCTCAATTGCACGAGTCAATTAATGTTGTCAATTTCGCGAACGAACTCGATTCCGAGATTGGGCAACTAATTAGAGATTTTAAAAATTTCGAAATTTAGTCCGAGCAAGATAAGGAAGATCAGAGGACAATTAACCGGGATTTTTCAGACGTTATTAATAATGAGATGAGATTAGATATTGCTAGGCAGGGTAATAGAATTTCCGATTTAGAAATTTCCGAAACTCAGAATCAAGTAAATTTAGTTCATTTTTGTAAAAATAATAATAAAACGTTAAGTAAGTTAGTGCGTAAAAATAGAGTACTGTCTAGACAAATTAAAAGTTGTCAAAGGACTATTGTTCACAATCAAAAATTTTATCAGAATAGTATAATTAGGTTAAATAAACGAATTTCTGAATTAGAAAAAAAAATAGAGTGAAGAAAAAAAGGGAAAGGAAGTCGTTTTTTTTTTTTTCGGTGTCTTACATGAGTAATACAAATAGCGATTTGGTCAAAGGTCCTTTTACACGAAGTAAAGGAAAAATAGAGGAAAAATTGTGGGAAGAAGGTAAAGCAGCTTTTACTGGTAAGGGTTTAGCTCGATCGCCTTTGCCTAACCAACAGTTAAAAATCGACGGTCCCTCTACTAGCTCCGGATCAAATTTGTATCCCAACCTTGATAATTTAGAAAATTCGGCAAATAGTTTAGCTAACAGTACCTTAACCGATAGATATAAAGATAATATAGATGACAATTTAAACAACGATTTTGCTGAATTAGAAATAAAATCAAAAGCAAGTAACGAAGAGATTGTTGATCTTGACCATACTTTTGGTGACACGCAAAATAACAGTCCCCGGTTATTGGGACAAGGTATTTTAAGAAGAGGAATTTTACCTGTGACAATGAGCCTCAACGGTGATCCACAAATGGCTGGGAGTCGTGTGACGTTAAAAGACGCGTTAGCCGTAGTACCTAAGTTTGAAGGCAAACTACATCAGTTAGCCGCTTTTCTGGAAGGATGCCGTGAAGCCAGGGATATGTTAGACAATGCCGCTCAGTCTCATCTAGCGAAGTTGATTAAATCTCGACTTGAAGGAGAAGCTAGGTCGTGTACAGTAGGGGTAACTTTTGAAACGGTTGATACTTTGATAGAACATATTACGAATATTTTCGGTTCCGCACAGACTTTAAATCAGTTGTTAGGTGAATTGGGTAATGAATATCAGCGTGATGATGAAAAGGTTATTTCATTTTCAAATCGTTTACGTCAATTAACTACGCGAATTCTTGAAGCTAAGAAACTGGAAGAAGGTCTCGAGCCAGTTACAGATGCCTTTAAACAAACTGTAACAAATAACGTTTTTGATTGTTTTAAAAGAGGATTAAAATCTGAAATCAAGTTGAATTTACCGTCTGATACAACTGTTAACACACCAGTTAAAAATGCTATTAAAGTAGAAAAAGATTTAGAAACACAGATGTGTTACATCCGGCCATTTTTCTGTATATAAAAAAAAAAAAACAAAAAAAAATTATTTTTAGTCTTGAAAACGAAAATCCCAAACTCGAACATCTCGGAGTAAGGATACAATGTTTCCCTTTTCGCCGCATGCCGTAAAGTTTTTTTCTTCGCTTTCCCAAGGCCTAATCTAAGGACCCAAACATCTGCAAGCGATAACTTTCCCGGCTGCGAGCACGCATTGGAATTTTCAGCCACCCGAAGACAAACAAACCGGGGAAACCCTGTAGATAAGAATGACGGCGTCTGTTCCCGTCTCTCTCGTTCCCAAAATTTTATGCAATCCACGTTTAGCCACATTAAACAATTTTTTATAAACCCGAATCAGTTCTTTAGTAACACCCTTGTAATATAATTAATTTAGTTTAGAATATAAAATAATTATATATCCATAAAATAGCTTTTACATTTTAGAATGTGAGTATATATATATATTAATGTCAATAAGTTTCTTTTAACTTAGTTCAAATATACTGGCTATAAAAATTATATAGACCAAAACTCAATTCCTTTCATTAAGCTCGTGCATAAGTTAATTATCTTCAACATATTCTACCCATATTAATATTTCTTGATTTATTTTGTACGTTTATGCAAAATATATATATAAGAAAACTTCCCACAATTTCCAAGTTCAATTAAGGATATTTTAAAATACAAATATCTCGTGAAAACAAGTAATTTCTGTTTTCTTCCCTGAAAAGTTAATTAAAAATAATATATTTTAATATCTCACCTACTTCCACAATAGGTTAGTCTATTATATATATTATTGTACGTTCTTCTGTACAATTTTAGTACTCCATTTAATATATATATATATATATATATATATATATATATATATATATATATATATATATATATATATATATACATACATACATACATACATACATACATACATACATACATACATACATACATACATACATACATACATATACATATATATATATATATATATATTATGTTAGTCACCTAGTAGATTTATGTTGATTTAGATAATTTATTCTAAAGCATGTGTTAGATCTTGCCTTTTTTTTTAGCTATGGTTTCAAATATAAAGAAAAAAAAAATAAAAAAAAAATAAAGAAATATATACATAGAAAACCTAAGACAAAAATTTACATATTGAGAGCGTTGTGTCCTTTTTAGGAGAAAGCGACGCTCAACATAGCAGAAAAGGTTAGCGTCCTTTTCAAGGAAGCGTACCCCAGGTATAATTCTAAGAAGCGTCGGCGTCCCCTCCTTAGCCCAGCTCGTAACACTGCGCGTCTACTCAGCCTCAGTCACTCACCAGCAGTCACCCTGCAACAAGCTTTCACACGCGCTCATTTTCACGTGCTCATTCACCCTCAAACGAGGTCAAACATCCTCAAACGAGGTCTTTATTCACGCGCTCATTTGCACGCGCTCACTCACAACACAACCCTCAACCGGAGAGGTTCATTTTTTCTCCAAGTCATTTCGTATCTCAGTGTTTTGTTTTGTCTGAAATTTGCTGTATAACTTTATTACCGTGCAATGGTAATAAATACTTTACATTACAATAAATTAATTGCATAAATCTAAAAAGTTCTCTTGTCTATTCATTTATTTTAAAACCAACTAAGCAAACGACACTTGTTATTAAAACACGAAGCAGGGACAACGGACCATCGAAAGCTGCTAAGGACTAAGGAAAAATAGTAAGTGAAATATTTCATTCGCTGTCATAACTTTTCTTTTAGTTAGCCTAGAGACTTTCCTTCCAAAATATTAACCCCATTTTGTGTATCTCTAAATCGTGATTCCGTTTACTTTCCCTTAAAACAAAGTGTTTCTTTCTACAATCTATCCATCTTTATAAAACTGACCAACTAGATATCCTGAGACCAAAAACTATATTAGGGAATCTATTCCGCAAGTCGCCAGTAACTTGGCCTTCCTTGTGGGTACATTCCCTAATCAAAATAAATCAACTGTTTAAAACAAATTTCGGAGTGGAAAAAAAAGGAAACTAAGAAGAGTAACCAGCAACACCACTGGTTATTAAAAATTTTTTACTTCTTTAATTATTTCAACCGCGTCGCGCCCTTTTGCTGCCCATAATCCATCCCATCTTTCTAGTGTTAGTATCTAGCTCAATCCCGAGCTAGTAGGTTTTCGTTAGCCTAGGCTCTAAACTGAGCAAAATAGTTTTTTTTTAAACTAACATGTTGGGTCTTCTTTGGTAGACCCGACGTAACAATTTTGGAGGCCCCGGAGGGATTTACAGATACAATACTAGATAGGATGAATTTTATGATAGGGCAAAAGTTTTACAATCTAAAAAACTTATTGTGTTTTCTAATTTAAAAAAAAAAAAAAAAAAACGAAAAAAAATATTAAGAAATTTTTAAGAAAAAAAAAACTAACTAAATAAATCGGAAATAAAACGAAATTGAACTAAACTAAAAAAAAAAAAAAAAAATTAAATTTTTTTTTTTTCTCAAGCTAAGTCTACGCCCCAAAGCCTCTGTGTCACAAAGTGATGACCACGCGCAACGGCCTCTCGACTAATCCAAAGCTAATAAGAGAAACTAAAGTTGTAACAAAAATTTATTAAATAAAAATTTTATGAATGCTCTACAAAGTTAGGGAAGAGAAGTACTTTTTACACTTCTATTATTATTAAAAAAAAAAAAAAAAAAATCCTCTATAAAAATTAGAGAAGAGTGGTTTTATTAAAACCTCTAAAAGAAAGTTATATTAAATCAAAAAGAAAAAAATATTTTATTAATTTACCAAATCCAAAATATAAAAATCGTCTACCGTTGTGAAGTGAAATTAAGGAAAATACCTTAAGAAATTTTTTTTTCTCTCTCTCATTTCTATATTAAACTAGGCAACCAGAATCTAAGAAACTTGAGGAGGCTTTCGCTTAAAAAATGGAAACACTGTTGCAGAAAACAAAGTTTTATATCCACAATTGGATTACTTAAAGGCATTCAAGGCAGATTCAAGCGTTTATTAAAGAGTGGTACGGGTTTGCGTGAAACAAAAAGTGACAGAGTAAAATGGCAAACCGTGGAGTCTGCTTTCAATGATCGTATTAAATCTGGAGCGATTCCCAACTTAAAAAATTTAGATATAACTAGATTTATGAAAAACGCTCAAGTATTATTTCAATCTCAAATGAAAAATGTTTTGAAAAAAGAAGAGGCTCTCAAAGTGCATACTATCTTGTCAGCTGAATACATCATAATAAAAGCTGACAAAGAGATAGTAAAAATCAAGTATTTTAATACAAAGGTGAAGCCGACTTTACGAACAACTGATTTAAAGCAATGGTTTACTGAAAATGTTCAACAGCGTATTGAAAAAGATATCGAAGAATTTCAGGAGAAAGATTCCGGCTGGACACTTCGACAAATTCTTAATTTATCTGTACATATCAATAAATATAATCCAATGCGAGGAGGCTCATACATCAGTCTACCCCAGCAAATACAAAAGAAGCATGCATGTATCAATGTATAGAATTTCGATGATGCATGTTTCAAGTGGGCAATACTGTCAGCTTTGCATCCAGCACATAATAACGCAAATACTAGCAGAGTATCAACATACAAGGTTTATGAGGATGAATTAAATTTTAAAAGAATAGAATTTCCCGTGAGCCCCAAACAAATTCCAAAATTTGAAAAACAAAATAATATCTCGGTTAACGTTTATATTTTAAAAAAGTCTAGTGGAAATTTTAAAATTGCACCGTTTCACATAACATCATGTAAGGAGGAAACAAACATCAACTTTCTTCTTCTACCAAACTATTACGTAGATGATGAGGAAAGTAAAGAGAAGGAAAACATTGAAAATGATTTATCGATATTCCACTATGTTTGGATCATTAATTATTATTAAAACCAAGTTTTATTAAAGTAATAAAGATTTAAAGATTTAAAATTTTCAAATGCGTTTGTTGTTATTTTTTTTCATTTATCATTTCATTTCATTCCATTTCGTTTATTCGCTTTGCAATCACTGAGGGGTAAGCAGGAAACCACAATCAACCACATAAGTAAAAATATATATATACTTTATATAGATATTTTAGAAGGATTAGAATATTTGCCAACATATTTTCCCCATTTTCTACTAATAGTAAAATCTAACGAAATCGAATAGAATAAAACAAACAACTATATCAGTGAAGGGATAATATCAGGTACAGCCTACAGTAACCGTTCTAGTAATTATTTTTTACTCATTAAAAGTAAAATCAAAGTTTGAAATAAAATATCGGTGAATATACAACACTAGGTACGGGCTATTGCTACCGTTTTAGTAAAGTATATTCCACTGATCAAAAAAATAATAGGTAAAATTTGATTAAGAAATAGAAAAATTATTAAGCACGCGACGTGCCCTTTGCTGAAATAAATTGGGTTCTTAGAGGCACTTAACGCTGTTATCGGGTACAATCATAACCATAAATAGTTACATGCCACAGCACGCATTTCCTTCTCACAGAACAAAGAATGCATTCATGTGAAAAATTTATCTATGTGTTACATCTGGCTATTTTGTTAAAAAAAAAAAAAAATAAATAAAAAAAAGAATGTTAGCATTAAATTTCGGAACATATAGCAGTTCTAGAGTAACTAGAAACGAAAATAGTTTCAAACCCATAAATACAGGTCTCGAATTTTCGGCTGCAGGAAGGGCCAGACTCGATAAGAAAGGTTACCACGCTCTCTTCTTCGCCGAGGGTTGTAAAGTTTGCATTCCATCCTTCAAGATAGTCTTGCTGACTATCGGCTTGAACGCGCATTTCTTTCCCCGAGTAATAAAATCTTTCAACGCTTTCCCAAGGTCCAATCTGAAGATCCAAACATCAGCAAGCGATAAGTCCCCGGCCTGCGAGCCGCATCGAAAATTCTCAGTCGTCACAAAAGAAAAAAAAAAAAACCAATAAACCGGGGAAACCCAGCAGTTAGGAACGTCGGCGTACGTGCCTGTCTCTCTCTCGCTTTCTCTCCCTCGTCTCAAATTTTTCTCACCACTCGAAACTTATTAACTGGGGAAACCCAGTGATTACGGCTGCATCTGTTTCTCTCTATCTCGCTTGTTTCCTGGAATCTCCACTATCCACGTTTACGCCGGATATTTTTCTTTCGATGTGTTTAAAATAATAGAGATATGATAACAATGGGCAATAGGCCAATCTTATCATTTTCTCTAAACATTGAGTCAGGAAAAATTCGATAAAATATAAAATACGTGTAGGTTATTTTCCCCTCATTAAACATCACTTCCTATAATACGTCTAGCTCTATTTTACGTAGTTGTAAGAATTCAATTAAATGACAAATTCCATTAGCTTAGTTTGAATAAGTAACGAAATTCATTGGATCAATTGTATTCGCAATCCAGGTATGAATTCCGAGAAGCATAGCATCTCTTTCGGGGAAGCATGGGTAGCTGCTTGTAGCTTTCACCAAAAAAAATCTTGCTTGAGGGCGAATGTCCATCGTTGTATCACTCATATTGAAAAAAATTGAAAATTTTCAATGGTGATAACACAGGGAAAATTCACTTGATAACCTTATTTCACTTATTTTAACGACTAAGTAAGAACCGTGTTCAACCTAATATTTTTTTTATTAGTTATCACCTTTTTACAAAGTCTTGGTTTAATCCAATTTTTCTATTCGGTTACTTCATAAAAACCCTTGTTAACAACTGAATTTTCCTCTGTATACTTACAATTACAATAACATTGTAATTAAGTTATTGTTATAATAATTATAATGAAAAATGAAATATCGTTTATGCATTATTTAAACATGCATGTGTACAATGCCGAATCATTCATTTTATATCCATTACTTATGTTTAAAGCTAAACCTTTATTCCATAATTAATGTTTGATCATGAAATACTTCATAAATATAATTTTAGCTTAAACATAAGCTATGTTTCATTGCTAGGATATTACCTTTAAGTTACAATGAAAAACCACGCAAATAGTCATAAGTTGCAAAAATACATTTATAAACAGAGACTAGAATAAACAAATGCGTTATCCATACTTGTTTTAACTTTTTATTACTACAATGTTATTTTTACCATGTAAAGCAACTAAATTTTTCAATATATTAATTAACTAAATTTTTTCCAGTTTTTAACCAATAATTTTCATGTTATCATATTAGAATCTGTTCCTATATCTGTTTATCCATTGGTTCAATATAAAAATTTATGTACAAAGTTATTATTTGTTGAAATATTTAATAATTTGTACGAACCACGCCTTCTTTAACGCTTTCACCAAGTAAAAATTAATATTTTGGAAAAATTTAAGTTGCAGAACAATTCAATTGTTTATAAATTATGATTTAGGCGAAATGTTGCATTAATTATTATTGTCTACTATTTTTAAACGTGTGTTGAATATTAAGTACTTCTCACTCAAAATTTCCGAAAATAGGAGTGGTCAAGACGACCCGGAACCAATTGTAACCGTTTAGGTATATTAAGGTATCCCCCCTTACAACGCCAAGGGAGGTCCCAACACGAGCAACCAATACCATCCCTCTACGTCTAAGACTGTAAAGCGTTGGCGTCCCTCCGCTAGCGCAGCTCGTTCACTTGCGCGTCCGCTTAGTCGCTTTTCGAACTCCAACCCTCAACCGAAGAGGTCTTCTTCTCTCATTTCACAACTCTCGGAGTTTATTCTAAATTCGCATCTATTACTTCAAATTTATTCAGAGTCCCGCGCCACTCTGAAGTTTTTACGGAAATTTAGAAATTTTGTACAAGTTACCGAGCAAGGGTAACCCGTGTGTGCCAGAATAAATTTAATATTTTTTTTCCTTCTATTTTGTTTTTGTGTCAATTATTTTATACACTATCTACCATCATCTACATCAAAGAACATCCGAAGCTGCCAGAAAAAAAAAGTAAGTTGAAATTTATCTTGCTATCTAACTTTCTCTACAGCTAGTGTGATTTTCCCCATACATTTGTCCCCATTTCTTGTAATTTAATCCGTGTTTTGTTGACCACGTCCCCCTTAAAATAAAAGTGTTTTTTTTTATTATTATTCTATTTAAAAAATTCACCTCTAAATTCGCGTAATACACAAGCCAAATCTGGCCTAGTAACCGACTGTACAGGGGTTCGTCCTCAGTTTCTCGGTAGATCTAGGTAAGTTGGCAAAATACTAACATACGTTCGAATCCGCGTTTCTGAGTCAATTCTTCTAACTATATCGCGCCCTTTGCTGCATATCTCACCCAACCCCTACATCTAGTAGTATCTAGCTCAAGCCCGAGCTATTAGGTTTCACGGAATCTAGGCTCAAAAGTGAGCAACTAGTTTCTATTTTTCTATTTAGAAACAACCAGTTGGGTCTTCTTTGGTAGACCCGACGTAACATATGTATACGGTTTGACTCATAATCAATGCCCTCGGACACGTGCCAGTTCAGTCTTCGCCATTGTTACATCCTGCTATTTGATTAAAAAAAAAAAAAATAATTTCAGACCCATAGATACAGGCTTCGAGTTTTTGACCTGCGGGAAAGGTCAGACTCGATAGGAAAGGTTACCACGCTTTCGTCTTCACCAAGGGTCGTAAAGTTGCATGCTATCCTTCAAGATAGTCTTGCTGCTCCTTGGCCTGAACGCGCATTTTCTTTCTCCGGGCCATAAAATCTTTTCTCGCTTTCCCAGGGTCCAATCTGAAGATCCAAACATCAGCAAGCGATAAGTTCCCGGCCTGCGAGCCGCATCGAGAATATTCAGCCGTCACGAAAAACCAATAAACCGGGGAAACCCAGCAGTTAGAAACGTTGGCGTACGAGCCCATTTCTCTCTCGCTTTCTCTCCCTCGCCTCAAAATTTTTTCTCACCACCCGAAACTTCTTAACTGGGGAAACCCAGCGATTACGGCGGCGTCTGTTTCCTTCTCTCTCTTGTTTCCTGGAATCCCCACTATCCATGTCTATGCGGGATATTTCTTTTTTTTTTCTTTCTCTTCAATGTGGCAAATAATATCATTTTCCCCCATTAAATATTACGCCTAGATTTATTTTGCGTATTGGTAAGGATTCAATTAAAGAATTCCATTAGGTTAGCTTGAATAAGTAACGGAATTCACTGGATCAATTGTATGCGCGATCCAGGTATGAATTCCGAGAAACATAGCATCTTTTTCGGGGAAGCGTGGGTAGCTGCCTGTAGCTTTCACCATAGAAAAACTTGCTTAAGGGCAAATGTCCATCGTAGTATCACCCATATTGAAAAAAATTGAAAATTTTCAATGGTGATAACACAAGGAAAATTCACTTGATTAATTCCATTCATTTTTTTTATGACTAAGTAAGAACCGTGGTTCAACCTATTATTCTATTAGTTATCACCTTTTTACTTGTTCACTTTATAAGAACCCTTGTTAACAACTGAATTTTCCTTTGTATATTTACAATCACAATAACATTGTAATTAAATTATTGGTATAATAATTATAATAAAAAAATGAAATATTGTTTATGCATTATCTAAATATGCAAATGTTCAATGCCGAATCATCCCTATTATTATCCATTACTTATGTTTATTTCATAATTAATGTTTAATATTAAAATACTTCAAAAATATAATTTCAACTTAAGCATAAGCTATGTTTCATTTTTTTGGATATTACATTTAAGTTACGATGTTAATTTTATTATGTAAAGCAATTAAATTTTTTCCAAAATATTAATTAACCAAATCTTTTTCAGTTTTTAACCAATAATTTTTATGTTACCATATTTGAATTTGTTTCTTTATCCAGTTATTCATTGGTTCAAAATAAATGTTTATAAACAAAGTTATTACTTATTAAAATATTTAATAACTTATATTAACCACGTCTTCTCTAATGCTTTTACCAAGTAAAAATTAACATTTTGAATAAATTTAAATTGCAGAATCACTCCATTGTGTATAAATTATGTGTAAGGTTACTTCAATTATTGTATCTCTTATTTTTAAATGCGCAATGAATATCTAGTACTCCCTACTCAAATTTTTCGGAAATAGGAGTGGTCAGGAAACCCGGAACCAATTGTAACCGTTTAGGTAGGTTAAGGTATTCCCCCTTTACAACGCCAAGGGAGGTCCCAACGCGAGCGACCAATACCATCCCTCTACGTCTAAGATTATAAAGCGTTGGCGTCCCTTCGCTAGCGCAGCTCGTCACTTGTGCGTCCGCTCACTTTCATTCAAGCTCCAACCCTCAAGCCGACAAGGTCTCACTCATTCAAGCTCCAACCCTCAAGCCGACAAGGTCTCACTCATTCAAGCTCCAACCCTCAACCCGACAAGGTCTCACTCATTCTAGCTCCAACCCTCAACCGAAGAGGTTTTTTTTTCTTTTCTCAGAGTTCTTTCTAACCTTTCACCTCTAAGCATCAAAATTATTCAGAGTCCCGCGCCACTCTAAAGTTTTCCGGAAAATTAAAATTTTTGTAAAGTTACCGAGCAAAGGTAACCCGTGTGTGCCAGAATAAATTTAATGTTTTCTTTCCTTCTATTTTGTGTTTGACTCATTTATTTTCTACACTATCTACCATCATCGACACCAAGGAACATCCCAAGCCGCCAACAACAGGAAAAGTAAGTAAACTTTAAGTTGCTGTCTATCTTTTTCTACAGCTAGTGTGATTTTTCCCCATACATTGTCCCCATTTCTTGTAATTTAATCCGTGTTCTTTTGACCGCGTCCCCCTTAAAATAAAAGTGTTTTTTTTTATTCTATTTAAAAAATCCTCTAAATTCGCGTAATACACAAGCCAAATCTGGCCTAGTAACCGACTGTACAGGGGTTCGTCCTCTGTTTCTCGGTAGATCTAGGTAAGTTGGCAAAATACAAACATACATTTGCATCAACATTTTGTTTCAAGCGTTTAAATTATATCGCGCCCTTTTGCTGCCCAAACCTTATCCTATCCTATTAGTATCTAGCTCTATCCCGAGCTAGTAGGTTTTCTTTAGCCTAGGCTCTAAACAGAGCAATTATTAGTTTTCTTTTAAACTAAACATCGGGTCTTCTTTGGTAGACCCGACGTAACACTTTCGGGTCGTTATACCGGGCTTTATGCTTTCGGGTCGTTATACCGGGCTTTTTAGCCTTCGGGGTAGATTATTTATATTTTGACCGTTTTGGACTTTTAAATCAAATAACTATAAGCGCTAGTAAAATTAAGATAATTAAAATTAAGCCAGAGCAAGACCGAAAAAGTTTATTCCCTATTAATTGGCTCGAACCCTGGTATAGGACGAAAGTCTTGCCTAAAAAAGGAGCATGGAATTAATTATTTAATTCTATTTTAAAAACCCTAAGTGACATTCGGACGTCACATAGTAGTTTAAAATTTGGAGGCCCCGGAGGGATATGAAAGTTAAAAGGGAATAGATAATTTCAGAACCTATGCATATTGTAGTACTTTAATTAGTTAAAACAAAGTAAAGCACATTTTATTTACCTGTAAATTATTTTTTTTTTGTCCTTTTACTGGAAAATAGGGGTTATTTTACTAATCCAGCCGCGGAAAAAAAGGACTCTTGACGGCAAAAGGGGCGGGAGCGCGTGCGTAATCGTCGTTTTAAACGCCGCTCAAAGGCTAAACAGATTAGTCTAAAGACGGCCCCTTTATACCCCGCCAATGAACATTATGACGAGAATTTTATTAACCAGTTAGAATATAATCACGTGCATCGGGGGAATTACCACGAACCCCCACGAATACTCCAGGAAATCGAGGGCAATATAGAAGATCTAGGAGCGAGGGAAAATCGACATAGAAAATCCGTTATTAAAGAAATTAAAACCCTTAAGACTAAGGTTAAAATCTTGAATTTGAAAGGAAAAGAATCGAACAAAGAAAATTAGGCTGTAATAGATAAAATCTGTACCTTTTTATTATATATATACATATATAAATCCAGTCATTTCTCTTGTAAAAAAAAAAAAAAAAAAAAAAGGAGAATATATAAAATGACCAGTGCCAATTATAAATTTTCCTTTTAATAAATAAAGTAATTATTTTTATAACCCTGTTTTAAAAGAAGAACGACTTTCATTTCACAAATATCCTTTTTCAATCCAAATAAGATTTTACTTATTTGCCAGTATTCTAAGTTTATTTTCCTTGCTGGTTATATACATACATATATGAGTGGACAAAGAATCACGCGGAACCAAGCTTCACAGAACGCTGAACTAGGTAATGAGGTAGACGCCTTCGATCCTTTTGCCCCCCGGCAACAACTTAATTACTCTCCGGCGAGAGTCCCAACATCCACGGTAAACGAAAGCGATCCCGTGCTTGTAAACTCAAACCCAAATAACGTACCTGCAGAGGTGCACGAACCTAACGAACAGGTCAGTAATCTTCAACCGAGCGAGCCCGCTACGGGTCAAAATTTACGAATGGCGGTCGGCAATAATATAAGTTTTAAAGACGCACTTAGTACTAATTAATGTAAATTTTAATAATAAAAATTATCTTCCGTTTATTGACATAATTAATTCTGATAATAGAAAAGGACAATTTTTGATCGATACCGGTTCTGAAACTTACTTAATAAAAGAATATTTATTGGAAAAAACGTGTACTATTTGCACTAATGATAAAATTTATATTGTTCGGGATTTGACCATCAAACGAGGCAGAGAGCGTTCCTCCTTCTCCAACTCTCTTCTACAGGCTCAGGAGAGCCGTGCCTACCAGCTCTCGCCACGCGTCTCTCGCTCTGCCGCCCCTCCCAACTACCAAGGCACGCCGCCGACTCAACGACGACGCCGGGCGGCGTCAGTTCACACGCGACGGCGAAGAGAGACAGCAGCAGCTCACGACTGCACAACGGACACCTGGAATAAAGTTGCCAATTTTACCTCCACACGAAACGCCTTCATTTTTATCAGCCCAGTCCACGATCCCATCATTTTCATTACAACACAAAACACTTGGTCCTTCGAGCCGGATCGTGGGAGAGAAGCAACGCCATGAAGACGCCGAGGAACAAAACCTTCTCTATTCTCTACGTCTACTCTCGAGTGGCGTAGGAATAGCTATCTTCTTATCAGGTACGCATCAAAGTGTTCGTGGTCGTGAGTGCCGTAACAGTTGCGTGCTCTAGCATGCCGACTTCGCGCGTACGTTGCTGTCTCTCTCTCTTTCGTTAATTCGCCGTCGTGTGTACTCGGAAGCCACCTTCTAAGGCTTCCTAGGGGAAATAGCACATTCAATTGCTATTTTCCCCATTTCTGAAAACGCCTTGGAGTGCGTCGCTATCGACTCCAAGACGTTGCCAAGAGCGTGCGCTGTAAAGCCAGCTCTAGAGTCATTGCGTTCGTACGTTGACCGGCAGCCATCTTGTCTTGTAGCCAAGAGCGTGCGCTGTAAAGCCAGCTCTCGAGCCACCGCGTTCGTACGGTGACCGGCAGATATCAAGACCCGGACAACCAGCGTGCATTGTACACGCTCGGGGTCCACAGCATTTCTAAAACGGACAACCAGCGTGCATTGTACACGTACGGGGTCCACATCATACAAGAAACGGATCACCCGCGTGCAGCGTACACGCACGGGGTCCACACCAGCCAAATCAAGGAGTACCCGCGTGGAGCCTACGCGCTACGGGGCTCACGCAAGTCAAGCCAGGAGTCACCCACGTGTCGGCGCGCTACGGGGTCCACATCATTCAATACACGGGGTACCCGCGTGCAGCGTACACGCTACGGGGCCCACACACATCGAAACAAGGACTACCCACGTGGAGCTGGCTCGCTTTCACTGCATCGAGCTCGTACTCGCCGTACATATAGTGAGCTTTCCACGAGGGAAGGAGGGTCGTCTACAAGAAGACGACAATCAGGACGCGCTACGTCCGGGAAATCGCATACGTCATCGTCAAGGATCAGGAGGCGGACGAGTCCAATATTCGCCACAGGGGGCGCGCATCAACGGATCGAAGCTGTACTCGGACGAGTCCATCTTCTTCGCACCCAACGCCGATCCGATTGCGCTCGGATGCCTCGTCCTAGTACTTGAACACACGTATCGTTCCAATTTGTTTAAATTAAATTTAGCAACTATCGTCTAGTCAATCTAGTATATTTTTTCCATTTAATGAAAATTTAATGATCTCTATTTAGACAGATTACTTTAATCAAAATTGAGTAAATTTAATGTGAGATTAGTACAAGTTAATTGTGTTTGAGTTTATTATAAATTTAATTGTAATATTTAGCTAGTCTTGAGAAAATAGATTGCAATTTTCGCCTTAGCAAACACTTATGTTACTTGACCTTGCAGTTTTATTGCTGTCTGCTGTTACTTTGTCTTGACTGCAACTTCGACTGCTGGATCACTTCTGGATGTATTCCTGATTCAGCTGCTGACTACGCTGCAAGGATAGCTGAATACAACGCCTGCAGTAACTTCATCTTTAAGCAGTCAACATTGTGGATCATCAGCTGATTCATCGCGGGAACGTTAGCAGTCGGACCCTTCGTTGCATCCTCAAGCGCATCGTCACGTTCACATACTAGCATAAGTATTATAACCTAAGTTAAGACTTAGATTTAATAACTCTCACTATTTCTTGCTCTATTCTCGAGTGGGCAAGAGTAGTTAACTCAATACCAAAGTTAAAAAATCAAATTTGTTAATAGTCTGAATTAACTTGATCTCAAAATGGAGGCGTTTAGTGCTAAGCAGATGGCACTCCAAGCTAAAATTACAAATTCCTTTAAAAATTTCAAATCTAAGGGTAAAGATAATATGACGAAAGGTTATGCAAAAGTAGTATATGGTCAGGTATAGCGAGACATATCATATTACAAGTAGGGGAGGGGGGCTCGCGCCCCGGGAAGGGTCATTAAGTCAAGTGTTATGTAAACAGTAGCTGCACAGTAGCTGTCCCATGTCAATGGGCCTATTGTTCTCAACCGCAACTGTTGTGTAAACAAAACACCCATTGACATGGTTAATTAGCTACTGTTTTTACATAGCACTTGACTTAATGACCCATACAGAGGCGCGACCCCCCACCCCACTTGTAATATGATATGCCTCGGTATAC
Source organism: Torymus aiolomorphi (assembly GCA_036365515.1). Taxonomy (NCBI): domain Eukaryota; kingdom Metazoa; phylum Arthropoda; class Insecta; order Hymenoptera; family Torymidae; genus Torymus; species Torymus aiolomorphi. The sequence continues at coordinate 18,759,020 of CM070877.1, forward strand.
CCGACCATATACGAGAGAGAGAGAGAGAGAGAGAGAGAGGGAGAGAGAGAGAGAGAGAGAGAGAGAGAGAGAGAGAGAGAGAGAGAGAGAGAGAGAGAGAGAGAGAGAGAGAGACAGAGAGAGAGAGAGAGAGAGAGACGAGGTGGGTGAGGGGACGGGGGGGGAGGGGGTGTGTGAGAGAGAATGAGAGAGAGGAGGTGGTGAGGGGAGGGGAGGCGGTGGGTGGTGGTGGGTGTGGGTAGAATTAAAAAATTGTTTATAAAAATAAAAATAAAAAATATTTTATTTTTCTTTTTTTACACACACACACAGACACACACAAATTACAATGCGCTCGCATACGCCGCACGCGCACACTCACGCGCAAGTGTACAAATTTTACGGCGTGCGCAGACGCCTCATTCACACACACACACACACACACACGTGCGTACTCACTGATGAGTTTTTAACCAGCACTGGGTGATCCGGGCGTGTCCAGCCCTATAACACACGGGCATGTGCCCTCGCGACATGCTCCGCATCGCCAACACTTGCACCGCCAGCACTGATTCCACGACCGTCCCTCCGGGTCGCCGGCGAGGACACAGAACATGATTCCGCAGTCGTTGCAATACGGCGGCGTTTCCTCCTGTTTAATATTCGGCTGCTCCCACTGCTGCTGTTGCTGCGCTGCCTTGTTCGCTCGCTTCAGTTTGGCCTCTAGCTGCCGCACCATCTTCGCAGCCTGTAATGCGTTGGCACGGTGGAGTTGTAGCGCCCGTCGGTGCCTTCGCAGTCTTATCCGCAGGCCCAATATCTCCGTGGCTATGGCAGCGCTGACGTTGTCGTCCGCAGGAGTGGAGCCAACCGCTCTCAACATTCTCCGGACGGCCTCTTCCTGGGTACAGGCCCAGGCCTCCACACTGGCGCGCTACTCCGCTGGCCAAACATTCAAAAATAGCCGGATGTCCTCACAGCATTTGTCCAGTAGTTTCGAATTTTCGCTTATGTAAGCGACAATCTTTCGAAGTAGACGGTGGTCCCTCGGACTGCTGAAGTCACGGTCAATCCGCGATCTTATAAACGCAGCATCGCGCTCTGCTCGCGCTAGCTGCTTGGTGACGCGCTGCCCGTAGACGCAGGCCGTGCACAGCATCTGTATGATGAGCTCGCCTTCCTTTTTCGACACCATGGTGAAGACTGAAGTAACCCGTATACACGATCAGCCTCATAGCCTCGGGTACTTGAAAGAAGTAGGTATGGTAGGGGGTGCGTATGCGACTGTGGTGGTGATGGTGGTGGTGGTGGCAGTATTTTACGGCCGTACTGACCCCAGATGGTTTTAACGCGAGAGGAATTCTCCACCAAAGTATTAGGAAGAAAGCGCGGACACGTCGGAAATGTTTTTCCTCAGGGTCTGTTAATCCGAGAGAAATTTTTTCATACTCGTGACTAGTGGCCGTTTGTCAGGTCATTTTTCAGTGGTGTTTACAGCACTACCCCGTCGGCGATTTTTATCAAAAAAAATCTTTACGACTTGAGAACGCGACATATAACGGCAACTCCAATGCACCACAGGAGGGTTTGGAGCATTCCACAGATGTGTCACGAATGTTTTGCTTTCGAGAAGTTTCGAGTATAGAAGGCTCATTGTTTTGTATCAAGCATCCTTTGGAAAAGCGCTGTTTCGCGTCATATAGCGATTTTTTGTCAACTACCCGTTAGGGCCGCTGTTATTGTTTTTTCATACATGCATGCAGAGACCCGTCTAGGAAAATGCGATTGAACGGTAACACCGATGCACTACAGGGGGTAGACCCATCCCGTCAAAAGTAATAAACTATGCTTTATAAAAAATATTTCGGGCCCATTAGCCATGCGCGGTAAATTTTTGTCTCGCCTGTGTCACGAATGTTTTGATTTCGAGAAGTTTCGAGTATAGAAGACTCATTGTTTTTAACGAGCATCTCGGGGTCTCCTTTGGAAAAGCGTTGTTTCGTGTCATATAGCGATTTTTTATCAAGCACCCACTGTTTTTTCATACATGCATGTATGCAGAGGGCCGCCTAGGAAAATGCGATTGGTCGCTCCGTGGAAAAGCGCGATTGGATGAATGTCACGTGACGCGATGTTGAATTTTTATCGCTCACGCTTGTATAAGAGCTTTTGACAGCGTTGCGCAAACCTCACTCTGTTCGAAACTCCGAGATGGATACGTTCATAAAAATTTCGCTGCGAAAAGCCATACTTCTGTTACATCGGGCCGTTTTTAATATTAAATAAAAAAAAAAAATATATAATAATAATATAAATAAATCCCTGAAAATTAGAAATCTGAATAGCGTCACAGTTCTACTCCTCAAAAGAACACCCAGGTCATTTTTTTTTTTCTTCTCGAACCCCAACGCGAGCATGCTCTATATAAGGATACAATGCTTCCTTCTTCGCCGTGTGTCTTAAAGTTTTTTTCGTTTCCTTTCTTTTACGATAGTCCTCAGCAAACGCTAGCCAGACCCGAGTTTTCCGAGTAGGCCGCGATAAAGATTCCTCTCTTTGCTTTCCCAAGGCCTAATCTAAGAACCCAAACATCTGCAAGTGATAACTTTCCCGGACTGCGAGCCGCATCGGAATTTTCAGCCACTCGAAAACCAATAAATTAGGGAAACCCGGCAATTGCGACCGCGTCTGTTCCCGTCTCTCTCACGCTCGTTTTCCAGTATTTTCTACCACCCACGCTTGCGCTATTTTTTCTTTCTCACGTAGATGATATCTCTACGACTGTACTTTTAGCCATTTTTGGGTTAAATAATTATAAGAAAATCAAAACTTCAATGTTTAATAACATCCCCCATTAGTATAAACGCCAATTAGGTTATGAAATAAAATAATTATAATTAGAAATTCTTTAGAAATTCATTATATAATATTTACACTGGGTTATGTTCAGTTATTATATTTTAGAATTTAAACATATACCCTATCTCATTAAGATTTATATTAAGTTAATTAGCATATATTTATATATATAAATCTAGAATTATTATAGAGTACAAAAATCATGTTTGTAAAAGCATCAACGTTTTAATTTACTATAAGTCATTATATAATTTATTAATGACGTTTTATCTAAAAGCTATTGAAAAAAAAATTATTTGTTAAACAGAATCGTTTCATTTTCAATAAATCAAGATCTTTGTAATACTTCTATTTCAATATAACCACAAAATTCTCTTTCAGTAATTTATAATATTCAAAGTAAACCAATCTATTTCATTCTTTATTAAGCTCTAATAATTAGATTATCATCTTTAATATTTTCAATCTACATTAATATTTCTAGACTCTATTTTGTTTATTTATGCAAAATATATAATAAAAAAAGGGGTCTCAGGAATTTCCAAAATTAATTAAGAATATTTTAGAGGTTATACAAATTTAAGTAGTTTAATGTAAAACTTATTTTATACTTGCGAATAATTAATCATTTATATTATCCAAAACTATTATATACATTTAGTATTAAGATTGTCTTTGTAATATTAAATTTTATATTTTTATAATTCTCGTCAAACATGTCTCTTATACACATTCACTAGTTTTATATACTAAGTTATGTTTCTGTCCATACATACGAGTAACCACAAACGGGTAATAGGCAAATTAAGCTAATAGTTGCATTCGTTAAATAACTTTGCTTAATTATCTACGATAAAATTATGTAAATGAATAATCCAGTTTGAGTAATGTTTAAAATTATAAAGAATTTCTTAATTTGTTATTATATTTATATAATAAATTCATTCATTCATCGGTTCATTTAACGATTTTCATTTTTAACTTATTAATTTTTAAGTTATAGCGTAAATACTCTTTAATGAGTATTGGGACCGCCCAATTCTTATATGTATTAAAAGTTTCACATTAAAATTTATTTATTATAGAAAAAACATTACATCAAAGTGGGTTATTTATCCTGATATAGTATATAAAACAATAAAATTGTCCTCTTATTGTTTAATATCGAAGTTATAACGTTTATGCATAATGTCACCTCATTATCGAATCCTAGCGCTCTATTTTGAGCGAGGGAGGTTCCAAAAATCCGAGCGACTAATAGTGTCCCTCTGCGTTTAAGATAAGGGAGGTGGCTTCGTCTTTTCGTTAGCAGCTCGCTCATCTACGCGTCCGCTCACACTCACTCTAGCTTCAATCCTCAACCTACGAGGTCCTACACTCTCGTCTCACAGTTCTCCACCGGAGAGGTCCAACTTTTACATTCAGACTGGGTCTGATTTTTCTATCTCTTCTATATCAAACATTTGTACGCAATTCTATACGATTCTTTAAAATATTTTTGAAATTCGTTGTTTAACCTTGTTACCGTGCAATGGTAACACATACCTTTCTTTGAAATAAATTGAGTGCATAAAACTAAAGATTCTCGTGTTTGTTTTTTATTTATTTTAAAATCAGTTAAACCACCGACACCTTTCAAAAAAAAAAAACGCAGCAGAGACAACGGACCATCAAAGCTGCTAAGGACCAGAGAAAAAGAAAACAAAGTAAGTTAAACATTTCATTTGCTATCCTAACTTTTCTTTAGCCAGACTAGAACATTATCCCAAAAATATTACCCCATTTTTGTGCTTAAATCGATTTGCCGTATTGTTTTTCCCCTAAACTAAAGTGAATTTTTTTTTACTAAACTAAACCTCTAGAGACACTGAGAGTAAAAAACATATTAGGAAATCTATTCTTTCAAGTCGCCAGTAACTTGGCCTTTCTTGAGAGGTACATTTCCTAATAAAAATTGATATTAAAAATTGATAATAAGAAAGAAAATAACCAGAAACACCACTGGTTACAAAACATTTGCAAGCATTTTAAAATCATTCTACCGCGTCGCGCCCATGTTGCAGCCCTAACCCTACCCTATCTTACTAGCAGTATCTAGCTCAATCCCGAGCTATTAGGTTTCATTAATCTAGGCTCAAAACTGAGAACCATAGTTTTTTATTATTTATAAAAAACTAACTGTTGGGTCTTCTGTGGTAGACCCGACGTAACAAATTTGGAGGCCCCGGAGGGATTATAGATACAAGACTAGGTAGGATCAATTTTATGTTAGGGCAAAAATTTTACTGCCTAAATAAACTTATTGTACTTTCAATCTTAAAGGCAGGAAATAAATAAACGAAATTTTATAAAAAAAAAAAACTAACAGAAGAAACTGAAAATTATAACTAAATTTTTATTAAAACAAATTTTATAAAAATCCTCTACAAAGTTAGGGAAGAGAAGTATTATTAAACTTCTACAAATCTTTTTAAAACAAAAATTATAAAATCCTCTATAACATTAGGGAAGAGAAGTATTACTACACTTCTATTTTTATTAAAACAAAAATTTAAAGAAATCCTCTATACAATTAGGGAAGAGAAGTCAAAAATTAAACTTCTACAAATCTTTTTGAATTAAAATTGTGAACCCTCTATTAATTTAGGGAAGAGAAGTATGTTACACTTCTATTTTTATTAAAACAAATTTTATAAAAATCCTCTACAAAGTTAGGGAAGAGAAGTATTATTAAACTTCTACAATTATACTAAAGCTAAAACAAAGAAATTTATTGAATCAAATTTATAAAACCCTCTATAAAATTAGAGAAAAGAAATTAGGAGAAATAACTTCTAAATATTTTTTTTTTATTACCAAATCCACTGTGTCTTAATTTTATACTTTAAAAAAAAAAAAGAAAACGTACAATACTAGAATTTACAAAAGATTCCAACTTTTATCTATGAAATTGAATTTTATTTTCTAAATTTTACAATTTTTTTTTAGAAATTATATTAAAGCTCAAATATTTACTAAATCCTCTATTTTTAGAGAAATATGAAAATAATATAAATTTTATATTTTATTTAAATCTACTATGTCATAATTCTATATTTTGAAAAGGAAAACAACTAAAAACAAAAGTTACAAAAATATTTCAAACTTTAATTTATAAATTTAAATATTTATTAACTAAACCTTCATTCGAAGTTTTTATTTTTTTTTTTATTTTCAAATATTCATTTACTTTCTAATTCTACTATATAATAATATAATAATAAAAAGAAACAAAATAAAAAATTTTCTTTTTTCTCTGTCAATTAAACCAGAATTACAAATTTAAACATAATATTTAAAGTATTTACTAAAATAAGTTTAAAAATAATGTAATTAAAATCATAAAAAATTTTATTAAAAGTAAAATTCGAGTTAATATTAAGTTGACGATTGAACTTCACTTTTCTTTTCGTTACTAAGTTTATTACTTTTAAAAAGATAAAGACTAAAGAAATATTTATTTATTCTCTGTAATTTATTACATATATAATTATTAAACAAAAGAATGGAATAATCCAATAAATAGTTGATATTCTAAAGAATTTTTTTTTTAAGTTTTGTTTTCCCTAGGTAAAATTATAGAATCAAAAATTGTTTTATGAAAATTTAATTACTATATGTTTCAATTAATATCGTACTTTAGTGTTCTTTCTGACAACGCTACTTTTAAGTAAAAAATGATTCCGGAAATCGGCAATATTGTTTTGGAATGCCGTATTGAAAATCGGTTAGCGGAGTTAATATCACGGGTAGAAAATCTCGAGGAATTTGATAATGATCGTTGGACCACAATTGCCGAGTTACATGACGAATTATCTTTTGTAAAAACTCAGAACTTTCAATTAAAAACTTTAGTTGAGGAAATTCTTGTGGAAATTAATAAGTTAGCCTATAAAAATAATAAATTTTCTGTACATTTAGGTATAGTAACGGGCAGAGTATGCAAATTTGAAAAAACTGTAGAGTCACGGTTTGGGAAATTTGAAAATGAGATGCTAATTATTACGCAAAAATTTGAAAATTTATCTCTGCAATAATAAAAAAAAAAGAAAAATATATTCTTTTTTTCTCTCCCTAATATTATTCTCCTTCTAAATTCAGATAATTAATAGAGTTTATTAAAAAAAAGGGGGAAAATAATAACTTTCCTTTTGTTTATTTACTTGCTTGTAATTTAAAAATATTAAAATCAAAAGTTGAGAAGGTTTTTCTCTTTATATTTAACTTTAGTTTTAACTATTAAAAATTGAATTTATAAATATTCAAGTTTTTCTCTTCATCTAACAAATATTAAGTCAGTGATCTTTAATAAATAATTTTTTTTTTATATATATAAAGTTCAAATCAATACTAAAAATAAATATATTAGGTTTATTAAACCTTATTCAATTAAAATTTATAATTCTTATAACTGAAATTAAAACAAGTAAATAAGTAGCAAATACATACTAGCACTATTATGCTCATCAATCTAAATAAATAAACTTTTGGTATAAGATTTAATATTCTAAAATAATAACTAATAAAAGATGATATTTTTGAAAAATAAAAAAAAAAATAATCTAGAAGAATGACATTAATATTAATTATTAATTGTTTTTCAGTGGATAAACCTCAAAGGAAAAGGAAGAGACCTTCGGTCTTTCAAAACCTTAGGAAAAAGAAGAGGGAAGAAAAAGCAGTTAAACAATTCTGGGAGAGAGTATTGAATGATTTGAAAAATACGCCTCCACCTGTTGAGGTTGAAAATATACCTTTGCCTGTGGATCCTCCAAAGAAAAAGTGCATGGACTGTATAAAGAAAGAATTAACGGAAAAAAATTGTTTTAAATGCTTTACTTTAAATTATAAAATAAAAAAGGTTTTGCCACAACCACCATTAGAGTGGATGTTGAAATTTGAGGACGAATATTAAATTCATTTTATTTGAGTAGTTAATTTTTTTTTGTGCATATAATTAATAATAAAAAAAAAACATAATAATAGGTTATTTCATTAATAAATTAATTAGTTTACATGAGTGAACAGCGAATAACTCGTCAACAGGCCAGGGATAATCCAGAAAAAAATGATGAAATAAATCAGTTCGATCCATTTGCGCCTACCAAACAGCTTCCTTATTCTCCTGCAAGAAAGGAGGATAAACCAGATTCGCTAGTCAGTACATCGCAAAAACAAATTGGAAAAGGAGACGAATCAGACCTAAAGGCTGATACATCTAATCTGGAAATTAAGATTCAATCATCCCAAAAATCTGCGGATTCTAGCGATAGTGAACCCGAGGTTCCTCGAAAACCGGTTAATATCACCATGGCCACCACTACACAATATGTGAATATCAAGGACGCCCTAAAAATCGTTCCTGAATTCGACGGAAAAAATATTCCAATATCTCAGTTTTTAGAAGGATGTACTGAGGCGAAGGCTATGGTTGAGGCCACAGCTGAACCAAGTCTAGCGAAATTACTTAGGGCTAGAGTTACGGGAGAAGCTAGACAAGCAATAACTGGACAAGCTTTTGGTACAGTCGAAGATTTCAAAGATTATTTAAAGCAAATCTATGCCCCAGCTAAATCTGTAGTTCAATTACTCGGAGAACTCGGTAACGATTTTCAAAAAAATGATGAGGCAGTAATAACCTTCGCGAATAGGGTAAGAATATTAGGGGCAAGGATCCTGGAGGCAAAGAAAATGGAAAATGGAACATTACCAGAAGGTTTCAGTGCCTCTGTAGAGAATACCCTACTTGATTGTTTTAAAGCTGGATTAAAGCCAGAAATTGAACAACGTTTAGGAGAAGCCGCTAACGTAAATGATGTAGTCAAGGAAGCAATTAAAGTAGAAAAATTACTTTTAGCTAGGAAAGCTCTAAGAAGAGATCAATCTAGTGTAGGTAAAACTGATAAAAAAAAAGTATTTCTTTGCCAACTATGCAAACAAACGGGACATGAAGCTAACAATTGTAACCTTTTACCTGCGAATCGTGTTTTAGCTTGCACAATTTGCAATCAATTGGGACATAGCACTGACAAATGTCAGCTCGCTGCTGCAAGAGCCCCTAAACCGGAAGATAACTGCAATATCTGCAAAAAACCAGGGCACCGATCTGCCCAATGCAAAATGGGCATGATATGCCAAATTTGCAAGAAACCTGGTCACCTAGCAGCTCAATGTTATAGAATTGCTATTTGTCAAAATTGTGGAAGACAAGGACATACCACTCGTTTTTGCCGGTCAGGTGAGCAAGCCACTGCAATGTCAAATACAATTACCTGTCAGCTTTGTTTAAACAACGGGCATACTGCTGATAGATGTCAACTGCGCGAGAATAATAGAGCAAATAAACCAGCTGTTAACATAGAAACATGCCAGCTGTGTTTAAATACCGGCCATACTGCGCTTTCTTGTAGAAGTAATATTACGTGTGTTTATTGCAAAATTAAAGGTCACTCAATTGACCAATGCCGAAAAAAGGCTAATAATGATGCTAAGAGGTCGGAAAACGAGCAGAGCCCTTTAGGCCCGAGTGCACCTCAGGGGACTCATCCTATTCCTCAGCGCTCAACACATACGGCCCAAATACAGGGATTCACTGCGGACGAGTTAATAGCATTAAGCTCCACTTTGCATCCAAATTAATTCCTTATGTTTCTTTTAAGGATTATCAAAATGATGTATTGTTTAGTTTTATGTTGGATTCGGGATCCGAGATAAATATACTTAGAGTAGGTTTTATTAATGATAAAGGTACTATAGATACCACAAAACCAACATTAATTATGGGTATTTCCGAAAAACCGGTTTTATCTCTAGGTATGGTTAATAAAAGGATGTTAGGTAATAATGTGGAATTTATAGTAGTACCTAATAGTTTTCAAATTCCATTTGCCGGAATTTTAGGTTCGCAATTATTTTTAAGTTATAATGCTAAGTTAGACTTTGAAAATAAAATATTTAGTTTAGGTGATAAAAATATGGATTTCTGTCAAAATGATAATCCTTGTTATGAAGTAGAGATTAATGCAGTTACCAATATGGTAACTGAGAAGGCTTTAAATTGTCTACCATTTATTGAAATTTTCAATTCGCCTTTCTTTACTAAGGGTTATTTTATGATAGATAGTGGCTCTGAAGCCAATCTTATTAAATTAAAATTAATACCTAAAGATCAAGAAATAAATCCAGCTAGCTCAGTTTTATTAAAGGGAATATGTGATGAAACAACTAAATCTCTTGGTGCCATTGAAATTATGGTTTACGGGATCTCTTCATTATTTCATGTAGTACCGGATGATTTCCCTATTCCCTGCGATGGAGTTTTCGGCTCCACGTATTTAACTCAAGCTAAAGCTTTAGTTGATTATGAGGATAAATGCCTCAAGGTAGGAAATCACACTACCTCCTTGCTATTTAAGATTCCTAATAACACTGAATTATGCAAGGATTATTTAACCAGTTCCCACTCAAGTTTAATTTCCAATATTAGTATGGATGCTAATTTCGGAAATGAAACTGACAACGAAGTAACAGAATTTCTTGAAAAAAATTCTGATGATTCATCTGATTTGGAGGATTATTACTCCAATTACAAAATTGCCATTTTAGACTCAGATGCTAAAACGGAGGTATTTAATGAAGATGTTAATCCAATTCGTAATCTATTTAAGATTGCTTATTCTGAAACTTTTGCTGAGATAGGGATACCTGTTATGTCAGATCAAGAAGTTGAAGATGCTTTCGATACACTTGAAAATTATCAAGCAATTACAGATTTATCTGCTAATAGTATTAATGTAGAGTTCAACAATAATTCCATTTTAGACTTTTTGAGATTGGATCATTTGGATAATTTAGAAAAGGATCATATTAATAAACTAATTTTAAAATTTGAACATAGATTTCTTTTAGAAGGCCAACATTTAGGAGCCGCTAGTACAGTAATGCATAGGATTATAACCACTGACGATATCCCGGTTAATATTAAGCAATATAAGTTTCCAATCTCTCTTAAAGAAGAGGTTAGTAGACAAGTTGATGCGCTTTTGAAAGAGGGAATCATTAAACCTTCGATTTCTCCCTATAACTCTCCTCTTTGGTTAGTTCCTAAAAAGCTGGATGCATCCTTGAAACAAAAATGGCGTTTAGTATCGGATTTTCGTATGCTTAACGAAAAAACAATAACCGATGCATACCCATTACCGGATATAACACAAATTATTGATCAGGTCGGGGGACATAAGTATTATACGGTTCTTGATTTAGCCTCCGGTTTCCATCAAATATTAATGGATCCCCGTGATGCTCACAAAACCGCTTTCAGCACACCATATGGTCATTATGAATATGTTCGTATGACCTTTGGACTGAAAAATGCTCCTCCTACTTTTCAAAGGTATATCGATGAAACTTTTAGAGGATTACAAGGAAAAATTTTATTCACCTTTATCGATGACATAATTATTTTTGCTGACACTCTAGATGAACATGAAGAAAAGCTAAATTTAATCATGGAAAGATTAGATAAATCCAACTTGCAGTTGAACATTAACAAATGTGAATTCTTAAAGAGTGAAATTTGTTATTTGGGTCACGTCTTAAGCAAAGATGGGGTCAGTCCTGATCCTAAAAAGCTTGAGGCGGTTAGATGTTTTCCTCAGCCAAAAACAGTTAAAAATATTCGGCAATTCTTAGGGTTAGCCGGCTATTATAGAAGGTTCATTAAAAACTTTGCTACAATGTCTAAACCATTGACTAAATTACTGGAAAAAGATACTGATTTTGTCTGGACTGAAAAAACAAATGAAGCTTTTGAAACTTTAAAGGACGCATTATGTAATCCTCCGATTTTGCAGTATCCGGATTTTTTCAAACCTTTTATTATAACTACAGATGCTTCAGGTTATGCCATTGGTGGAATACTTTCTCAAGGGGAAATTGGCAAAGATCTTCCAATAAGTTATGCTTCTCGTATGCTTAGAGGACCGGAAATGAATTATGAAGTATATGAGAAAGAAGCTTTAGCTATGATCCATAGTGCTAAGGTTTTTCGATCTTACATATATAATAGAAAGATCTCCTTTGTAACAGATCGTAAACCATTAGTTTGGTTCAAGACTGCAGATTGCAACACACGGGTTCAAAAATGGAGATTTCAACTCTCTGAATTTGATTATGAAGTTATATATAAACCTGGTAGATTGAATGCTAATGCAGATGCATTATCTAGAAATCCCATTTGTAATGTAATCACGAGAAAACAGTCTAAATTACTTAATAAAGAAAATAATATAGTTAATAATGCTAAATTAGATCTTAAAAATACAAATAATAAGGAATTAATTAAAATACCTAAAGGCTCGCAAGATAGGCTTGAAGAGCCTATTTCTAAAGAAACCACTAATGTGTCAAGAATTATTAAAGATCCTTTGGTACCAAATCCTGTGGATATATCTCAATTAATAAATTCTGAGTTAAAAGATAATGAGGAAGATAATAATTTAGGTATACCAGAATTTACCGAGAAACGCGTTTCTAATCGCATTATAAACAAGCCAAAACCTAATTACATAGAAGCTAACAGTCTAGATGATGATTTCCAAGGAGAAGCATTGTTACCTCCACAATCTGAAAAGACTACGCATTTTTCTATAAATAATTACGCTTTTGAACTACCGGTAATTTTGAATACTGATGATCTATCCGAGGTTTCTTATTCATCTTTTTCAAAAATTGAATCCGAACCCTCGGAGCTTGAAGTGAAATCTGTAAATTTAAATCAAAATTGTCAAATAATTGAGGTAAAAGATTTAATCCATTGTAGAAAAGATAATATTATGTATTTCGTAGATAATAACGGTAACCCATGCGATGATGGTGCCTTAAAATTAATAGAAAATAATAAAATAGAACCTAAACAAATCTTAAGTTATCTTAATATAAACTATTCTAAAAGGCATAATGGTAATTATTATTTTTCCCTATGTATACGCGAAGAGGAAAAAGTTTCTATCTCTAAAATTAAGGAAAATTTATTTAAGGTTCTTACAGATTTAAAAGAAATAATATTAAATTTAAAATTAAAAACTGTTAGCATATCCTATAGTAAGTATATAGAAAACCTTGATTGGGCTGAGGTTTTAGGTTTAATAAAACAAATATTCCAACAAGTACCTGTTAAAATAGTAATTTGTAAAAATTCGCTACGGTACGTGGAACCCGGGTTAAGAGATAAGATTTTTTACGAAATGCATGATTCGCCAATCGGTGGTCATCGCGGTGTATCTAAAACTTATAACCGCATTAAAACTAAATATTTTTGGGAAAATTTGAAAGAAGACATTCAACGTCGGATACAGCAATGTCTTAATTGTCAATTAAAGAAATTAACACGGTTAAAAACTAAACAACCAATGATAATCACGGATACGCCCGGAACGGTATTTGATAAAATTGCAATGGATATTGTTGGTCCCTTACAAAAAGCAAAAGCTGACTTTGAATATATTTTAACAATGCAAGATCAATTGTCAAAATTTTGTCTCGCAGTACCATTGAAAAACACTCTGGCTACAACAATAGCCGATGCATTTATAAAGAAATTTGTATGCATCTTTGGAGCTCCCAGAATAGTTCTAACAGATCAAGGACAGAATTTTTTGAGTAAACTTATGGAAAGGGTTTCTAAACGATTAAAAATAAAAAAACGAAGAACCACCGCTTTCCATCCTCAGTCAAACGGTTCGTTAGAAAGATCTCATCATGCATTAGGAGAATTTCTTAAACAATACACTAATGCTGATTCAGATTGGGACGAATGGCTTGATTTGGCTATGCTTAATTATAACACCTGTGTACATGAAAGTACTAAACACACGCCATATGAGATCGTATTTGGTAGATTAGCTAGATTACCTTCCAGTGATCCACTGAGGGATTTAGACTTACTTCCCACTTATAATGGCTATCTAATTGACTTAGTAACTCGACTCACTGGAATTAGAACATTAGTTTATGATAATTTAGTGGATTCTAAAAATCGATCTAAAAAATATTATGATAAATGTATTAATCCAAGAAATTTTAGAATAGGTGATTATGTTTATTTACTAAAGGGTCCTAAACCTAACAAATTTGGTGACCATTATACCGGTCCGCATAAAATATTAGAAATAATAGATAAAGTAAACATTAGAATTTCATTAAATAAAACCAGTAAAATAGTGCATGCAAATCGCTTGCGGATTTCGCACATTAATCAAGAATTAAAATTAAAACGGAAAAATAAAAAAATAAAAAAAAACTAAGGATTGAAAGCACAATAAGTTAATTATAAGAGGTTTGAATTTATTTGATAAATAATTTACTTCAGGAAAATCATTTAAATTATTTGAGTAAGTTTGAGTTTTTTAATAATACGTTTTTATACTCTTTTTGTAATAATTTTATGAATATCTTTAGACTTTTCATTTACTTTATAGTTATCTTTATTATAGCTAGCTTTAGGATTATCTGCAATTTTTGAAATTAACTCATTACTAGTGGTTGGATTAATAATTGCATTCGTTTAACTTATACTTTTGTAGATTCAATATTTATGTTATAGGGTACACGAAAACAAAGCTCAGAGATTAATACTTCTTTCTGTTATAGAGCAAATATATAAAAAAAAGGAAATAATTTTTTATTGTTAATTCAATAGAACCCCATAGACTCAACAAAGTAAAAATGAGCTTTGTGGTTTTAATTGTTTTAACTCTGCTGAGTAGAACCTCTGCTCTAATTGGCTACGACTGCGGAGCGCGGCAACTCAATGTCACCAGACTGTCCCTCAAAGATGTAGGTGAATGCGAGATTCCTGACCACCAACCCAACATCACACAACAATACGTCCAGTTACTACAGATCAACGAGTACGCGTCGACCCATGTTATTCAGTGTAAATTAGAAGTACATCGTACTATATATCATTGCGGTGGTTTTTCCCATAATTCTATTGTACTAAATGGGGAAAACGAATATATACAGGATATTTCCAAAGATGCGTGCGAAATTTTACATCGTTATGGAACTTATAGTTTAGCGAATACCAAAATAATAGTAGGCGTAAAACCAAATTCTACCGTTACTCATAGTATTATTTTAGCGGGTTCCTTAACTACCGAAGGAAAATGTAGCGGAGCAGGTTACTCTGACCCTTACGGTACTTGGGAAAATGTAGTAGTACAGGGCACCATTAAAATCACTTTAACAGATTATGAATCACAGGTTAAATTAGACAATAATCACATTAACTTACGTTCAGGAACAGTTTGTTCTCTGTCTACAGGTAATTGTCTAGACATTGAGGGTGGATACACTTTCTGGCAAACTATTCCTAACGATTCGTGTAAATTTAACAGATACGGCGTTCTTTATGAAGGCCATGCAAATAAAATGTCCAACTTTGATTTAGGAGAAAATATGCAAGTAGTATTTTCGTTAGCTACTCAAGGAGTTACTTTCGCTTTAACCGCCCGTCATTATGAATCTGTTTGCGGTTATCAAATAATCACCACTGAACACCCTAAATTAGTCATTTTCGAGACTATGAAAGGAAAGAGTTTCGCCACTGCAGACACAATAAGCGTCACTAACTTAGATATTTTTTCATATGTAAATTCTAAATTTGTCTATGTCGAAAAACACATCCGCGAACAGATGAAAAGTTTATATAGAGATGTACTTGTACAAAGATGTAATTTGGAACGCCAAACAATTAAGAATTCGTTATCAATAGCTAAACAATCACCCGATGATTTTACCTTTGATCTAATGAAAGGGCCGGGTTATATGGGAGTTTCCGCAGGGGAAGTGGTTCATATAGTGAAGTGCGTCCCAGTCGAAGTAAAAATACAGCATGGACATTATTGCTATGCCGAATTGGAGGTAACAAGGAATAATCAAACCTTTTTCCTTACCCCTAGAACACATGTGATGAAACAGAAAGGCACTCGAATGCCCTGTAATTCCTTGCTTCCATCTTATTATTTCATTGGAAATTCTTGGTATAAGATTTTACCTTCTCCAACGGAGGCTATACCACCCACCATAATACATCCTATGTCAAAGCCCACATGGACATATATTAACCCATCCGAACTTGCCACCAGTGGTATTTACAATCAGCATGATCTCGACCAATTAAGGGAAAGAATTATGTTTCCCATGGAAAGACCAGCTCTTCTAAATGATGTAGCCCGGGAAATGAGGGGTCATCCTCTCGATAATGATGAATCCGCTCTTAATAAATTACTAAATGAAGGTGCTATAGAGAAAATCATAAAAACCACTTGGCAAAGATTCTGGTCCCGCTTCCTAGTGTTTGGAAATGCCAGCGCTGGGTTTCTTGCTTTGATAATGATTTTTCAGTTTGTGAAAGCTATTATCAACATTTTCGTTCATGGCTATATACTCCATACTGTTTACGGTTGGTCGGTCCGCCTGCTTGGAGCACTATTTGGGTCTATTACCCATTTATTTATCCATCTAAATAATCAACCTCCGGCAGAACCTCCAATGGAATTACGTGAAGTTAATGTAGCTCCATCTATCCCCACAGTTCAAGAAAAATCACCTGAACCTTCAGCTCCCATTAACATTAACACCCATTATCCTAATTTACATGGCAATGACCAAGAGAACACCATTCAAAAACCTTTCTTCGCACTGGGTACATAATATTTCCTTGTGAATCATTACTCTGAAGTAACTCCTATGAAATTTTTTTTTTATAAACTAATTACACTTTATCTTTTTGTTTTAGATTTTCATTCTTTAAATCGTTCTAGTTACGAATTACATCTTTCTTTTAGGTCTAAGTTACTTATTCTATCGTTTGCTACGTTTGTTAGTAGTAGCAACCGTTTTAGGAGGGGGGTGTTACATCGGGCCGTTTTTAATATTAAATAAAAAAAAAAAAATATATAATAATAATATAAATTAATCCCTGAAAATTAGAAATCTGAATAGCGTCACAGTTCTACTCCTCAAAAGAACACCCAGGTCATTTTTTTTTTCTTCTCGAACCCCAACGCGAGCATGCTCTATGTAAGGATACAATGCTTCCTTCTTCGCCGTGTGTCTTAAAGTTTTTTTCGTTTCCTTTCTTTTACGATAGTCCTCAGCAAACGCTAGCCAGACCCGAGTTTTCCGAGTAGGCCGCGATAAAGATTCCTCTTTTTGCTTTCCCAAGGCCTAATCTAAGAACCCAAACATCTGCAAGTGATAACTTTCCCGGACTGCGAGCCGCATCGGAATTTTCAGCCACTCGAAAACCAATAAATTAGGGAAACCCGGCAATTGCGACCGCGTCTGTTCCCGTCTCTCTCACGCTCGTTTTCCAGTATTTTCTACCACCCACGCTTGCGCTATTTTTTCTTTCTCACGTAGATGATATCTCTACGACTGTACTTTTAGCCATTTTTGGGTTAAATAATTATAAGAAAATCAAAACTTCAATGTTTAATAACATCCCCCATTAGTATAAACGCCAATTAGGTTATGAAATAAAATAATTATAATTAGAAATTCTTTAGAAATTCATTATATAATATTTACACTGGGTTATGTTCAGTTATTATATTTTAGAATTTAAACATATACCCTATCTCATTAAGATTTATATTAAGTTAATTAGCATATATATTTATATATATAAATCTAGAATTATTATAGAGTACAAAAATCATGTTTGTAAAAGCATCAACGTTTTAATTTACTATAAGTCATTATATAATTTATTAATGACGTTTTATCTAAAAGCTATTGAAAAAAAAAATTTATTTGTTAAACAGAATCGTTTCATTTTCAATAAATCAAGATCTTTGTAATACTTCTATTTCAATATAACCACAAAATTCTCTTTCAGTAATTTATAATATTCAAAGTAAACCAATCTATTTCATTCTTTATTAAGCTCTAATAATTAGATTATCATCTTTAATATTTTCAATCTACATTAATATTTCTAGACTCTATTTTGTTTATTTATGCAAAATATATAATAAAAAAAAGGGGTCTCAGGAATTTCCAAAATTAATTAAGAATATTTTAGAGGTTATACAAATTTAAGTAGTTTAATGTAAAACTTATTTTATACTTGCGAATAATTAATCATTTATATTATCCAAAACTATTATATACATTTAGTATTAAGATTGTCTTTGTAATATTAAATTTTATATTTTTATAATTCTCGTCAAACATGTCTCTTATACACATTCACTAGTTTTATATACTAAGTTATGTTTCTATCCATACATACGAGTAACCACAAACGGGTAATAGGCAAATTAAGCTAATAGTTGCATTCGTTAAATAACTTTGCTTAATTATCTACGATAAAATTATGTAAATGAATAATCCAGTTTGAGTAATGTTTAAAATTATAAAGAATTTCTTAATTTGTTATTATATTTATATAATAAATTCATTCATTCATCGGTTCATTTAACGATTTTCATTTTTAACTTATTAATTTTTAAGTTATAGCGTAAATACTCTTTAATGAGTATTGGGACCGCCCAATTCTTATATGTATTAAAAGTTTCACATTAAAATTTATTTATTATAGAAAAAACATTACATCAAAGTGGGTTATTTATCCTGATATAGTATATAAAACAATAAAATTGTCCTCTTATTGTTTAATATCGAAGTTATAACGTTTATGCATAATGTCACCTCATTATCGAATCCTAGCGCTCTATTTTGAGCGAGGGAGGTTCCAAAAATCCGAGCGACTAATAGTGTCCCTCTGCGTTTAAGATAAGGGAGGTGGCTTCGTCTTTTCGTTAGCAGCTCGCTCATCTACGCGTCCGCTCACACTCACTCTAGCTTCAATCCTCAACCTACGAGGTCCTACACTCTCGTCTCACAGTCCTCCACCGGAGAGGTCCAACTTTTACATTCAGACTGGGTCTGATTTTTCTATCTCTTCTATATCAAACATTTGTACGCAATTCTATACGATTCTTTAAAATATTTTTGAAATTCGTTGTTTAACCTTGTTACCGTGCAATGGTAACACATACCTTTCTTTGAAATAAATTGAGTGCATAAAACTAAAGATTCTCGTGTTTGTTTTTTATTTATTTTAAAATCAGTTAAACCACCGACACCTTTCAAAAAAAAAACGCAGCAGAGACAACGGACCATCAAAGCTGCTAAGGACCAGAGAAAAAGAAAACAAAGTAAGTTAAACATTTCATTTGCTATCCTAACTTTTTTTTAGCCAGGCTAGAACATTATCCCAAAAATATTACCCCATTTTTGTGCTTAAATCGATTTGCCGTATTGTTTTTCCCCTAAACTAAAGTGAATTTTTTTTTACTAAACTAAACCTCTAGAGACACTGAGAGTAAAAAACATATTAGGAAATCTATTCTTTCAAGTCGCCAGTAACTTGGCCTTTCTTGAGAGGTACATTTCCTAATAAAAATTGATATTAAAAATTGATAATAAGAAAGAAAATAACCAGAAACACCACTGGTTACAAAACATTTGCAAGCATTTTAAAATCATTCTACCGCGTCGCGCCCATGTTGCAGCCCTAACCCTACCCTATCTTACTAGCAGTATCTAGCTCAATCCCGAGCTATTAGGTTTCATTAATCTAGGCTCAAAACTGAGAACCATAGTTTTTTATTATTTATAAAAAACTAACTGTTGGGTCTTCTGTGGTAGACCCGACGTAACACTTCGTCTCTTTGGTAGAGAGAGACATAGTAGAGGCAGTTCGTGGTTGCAACGCTTGCGCGAGATGACGCGTGACGAGTTGATTCGTCAATTACAGAGGGCTCTTAGGACGGCAGGTTACCGCGCGATCGCGCGTCTATATCGTGCGTCTAGGCGTGCCGGTGATGTTTTGCGGGTAATCGAGGAGTTTGTTTTCGATCGTGGATTAATCGATCTTCCGATTTTTACTGACATAAGCAACGGACGATCGGAACGGCTTGGTAAGTTTAAAATATTTCAAAACAAAATTTCAAACAAAATTTCAAACAAAATTTATAATCATTGACATTTTGGTATTTTCAGCTCTGGAGAGTCTACTAAACGACGACGACAGCGACGTTACGTATTTTTCCGGCGCTGAGGACGACACACCCTCGCGTTCGCGGCGCCCCGCGGGTGTGTTTAATCCAGTCGCTCGCACTCTGAATTTCGATGCCAGTGATACAAGCGATGATGAAGACGGCGCTGGCCCGTCTCTTGTTATAGCTGACGTGCATGCTGACGGTGAGAGGGAGGAGGAGGTTGTCCCACCCCCACGAGAGGTAGAAAGCCCTGCGCTAATTGTAGGGAATATTCGCATGGAGGAGGACGAGGAGGAGGAGGATGATGACGTAAGAGAGGCGCGCGAAGTGGCGAACGAAATCGAGCTTCAAGAGCAAGTCATAGGCGAGTATCTTGCGCCGTACGACCGCCCACCTCTCACCGATGAGGAGTTTCGCCTTCTGTCAAGTCACCCACCTGCTGTAGCGGCTGACGACGATTCTCCCGCCGCTGAGAATGCACGCAGAGAAAGGAGGCGCATACTTAGTGTGTTGTGCGCCACAGCTAATCAGCCGTCTTTCGGTTACAATGCACTTGATCGTCTCGACCGTGTGGTTAATGAGTGTAAGTAAATATTTATTTTTATATTTTTAAATGTCCCCGTTTCTTTAAAAAACATATTTTCCTGTGCGCAGTTGTACGAAGTCGCGATCGTTCTGTAACGCAGATTGTACCATCGCTCCCGGAGCTTACGCGATTAGTGGAGGTATACGAGCGTGTATCAAGCAATCGAAATGCACAGCTCCAGCGATGGTTTCGCGATCGAGCCGAAGACGAATGCTCTCCTCTGTACACAGAAAACAATCTGCGCGAATTGGTGGATAGAGTATTAGAAAGCTTTGCGGGGGCTGCTGAGCCTTAAAGTAAATCCCACAAAACCATTATTATTTTAATATAGATATATATTAATAAAGGTATCATTTGTTTTGTTACAGCTGAGGGGCGTTCGCCCCTGCAGGTAGGCAGCGGTGTCGGTGATAGTGGTGCAGTTGTGGAAGAGGGAATTTATGACACTGAGGACTACGACAGAGTACGACCGCCCGGTGTGCGATTCACAGCTGTGGTCGAGGGACAGCAATACCTGCGGTGCTTCGGAGTGCAGGGTCATAGGATAAACTTTTCAATTATAGAACCGCGTGCGAATGTAAATCCGGTATTATGGTTAGAGGCGGCGATTAGGGATATACACGATTATACAACCGCGCGTGTTCCGGGTGATGCTCTAATAGGTGTTACAATTTGTAATGAGCGCTTTTCTCGCGGTACGGGCGGGCTGTCGTTCAGACCCGTCGCGAACTTTAATTACGCTGATTTATGGAATTTAATAGCTTCCATAAGTCAGAGTAACGAAATTTTGGGTATCGGCGAGGGGCTCGTGTTACAAGTGTGTTATGTAGTAGTACCTGTAGGCGCGGGTGGGAGCGGTGGTTTAAAGTTGAGCGATTTACGGAAGCGGTCAATCGTCGTTATTAATAATAACGATAATTTATGTTTACCACGTGCGCTTGCGGTCGGCAGGGTATACATTGCTCTCAAGGCACAGCCTTGCGATGAGGTGCGCGCAGAATGGCAAGCGATTCGGAACGGCCGCCGAAAATTGCAAAAAGAGCGCGCGGAAAGTCTCGTGATCGTAGCAGGGGTAAATATTCCGGATGATGGATGCGGGTTTGACGAGGTCACGTGCTTTCAAAATTTTTTTCTCGCAAGCGGTATAGCATTGGTTGTTTTCGAGAAAGAAAATTTTGGAAGTGGCGAACCACCGCTCTTTGACGGTCGAAATACTCTCCACGAATTAAATATCGCACTTAGTGGTATTATTTATTTGATGTTTGAAGAGCGTGCGCGTCATTTTAATTTAATTACGAATTTATACGGAGCGGCCGAATCGCGTTTTTTCTGCTCTTATTGCAATAAGGGGTACCGTTATGTACAGCAGCACAAATGTACACAGACACGCGCGTGCTGCTATGTTTCGCCGCCCTGCCGTACCGACGGTGTCGAAATGATAGAGTGCGTGGATTGCGGGCGTCAATTTTTCGGGCACAATTGTTTTACGAATCACAAGCGTGCGGGTTCATACAAAAAAAATAATAAAAAAGTGTGCGATGCTGTGCAGCTGTGTAAGGATTGTATGCGCATTGTAAACATGTGTCAGAAGCAAAAACACGAGTGCGGTATTAGCTTTTGTAGACACTGTCAAAAGCAGCATAGCATTAATGACATGTGCTTCATGCACCCGATTAATGTTGACGAGGCGGGTAAAACCAAAAAATATCTTTATATTTTTTATGATTTTGAAACGATACAAGACACCCCGTATGGTGAAAAGGCGCGCGTCCATGTGCCTAATTTGTGCGTCGCCCACCAAGTATGCACGGACTGCATCGACGTGGACGATGTACAAATAACTTGCCCCACTTGCGGTGTGCGTGAATTCGTTTTCAGGCGCGATCCCGTTAAACAGCTCTTGGAACTCTGTGTGCGCGAAAAGACGGATTTTTCCGCAATTATATGTATAGCGCACAATGCTCGGGCATTCGATTCTCAATTTATATTGAAAGAACTTGCGGAAAGTTCCGAGCGCTGTTCACCCCGTGTAATATTAACCGGTCATAATATTACACAGCTAAAGTACGGCCGCACCAAGTTTAGTGATAGTATTAATTACTTTCAATTGAAACTGAGTGCTCTCCCGGCGACATTTGGCCTGCCCGAGAGCGCTAAGAAAGGTTATTTTCCGCACCTTTTCAACACCCGTGAGAATGAGCACTACAGGGGTCCTCTACCTTCGCCCGAGTTTTATTGCCCTGACACCATGTCCGTGACTGAGCGTGCCGCTTTTCTCGAGTGGTATGAGAATACACCCCCAGACTACGTATTCGACTTTCAAAAAGAGATTGTCGAATACTGTAAAATGGACGTTGAAATCTTGAGACGGGCGTGCATACGGTTTCGCGAAATTTTCATAGAAGTCGCGCAAACAGACCCATTCGTCTGCGCGTGCACAATAGCGTCCACCTGCATGTATATATTTAAAAAAAATTTTTTGCAGCCTAACACTATCGGGCTGATACCACCAACCGGCTATAGGCGTGGAAATAAGCACTCGCAACGTTCTGTAGAGTGGTTGCTTTATTGCGAGCGCGAGTGCGGCCGTGAAATTATACATGCAGGGCGTTCGCGCGAGTTTCGTTTACGCGAGGGTTTTCTAGTAGACGGGTATCTTTCGCCGCTCGGTGAGTCTGTCTTAACAGACAAGGGGACTGTTTTTGAATATCAAGGGTGCTACACGCATGGGTGCCCGCGCTGCTTTATCGCCGATCGGACTGTGAAAAAGAACAAATATGGTCAGACATACGCACAGGCGTACGAGGCCACGTGTGCAAAAGTCGCCGCTATGAAACGTCTCGGATACGAGGTGCGCGAGATGTGGGAGTGCGATTTCACGCGCTTAAAAAGTCAACAGCCGGAAATTAATCAATATTTAGCGGCTCACCCGATCATGAGCAAAATATCTTTAAACCCTCGCGACGCTTTTTTCGGTGGACGTACGGAAAATATCGTCACTTCTCGCACTGCTGCGCCGTGTGAAGAGATCAAATATACCGATATTTGTTCGCTTTACCCATACATTTGCAAGAGGGGACGTTACCCAATCGGGCATCCGCGTATTTACGTTGGCAATGAATGCGGTGAGTTGACAGGCGGCTGTAAACGCGCACGGTCCAATTATCGGCGGCCTGCTGAGCCTCACTGTAAATTTGCCGTGCGTGACCTCGTACGCATCAATCGTACAAAGAACACCTTCGAGCGAGGATACGAAAAAAATTTCAGCGAGGAGATTTTCAAGATAATACGTGTATCGCGGCGCCAAGGACTGTACACGTACGTATTGGCGGACTTAAACGGTGAAATAATTGACGGCTTCTTTTACAACGAAGAGCTCGTATTGGTCGGGCAAGATCGCGTGGCTGACGAGCAGAGCTTCAAAATCGAGCGTATCGTGCGTACGAAAGGCCGCGGTGCCAACAAGCAAGTTCTCGTCAAGTGGCTAGGCTATCCCGATAAATTTAATTCTTGGGTAAAAGCGAGTCAACTCAAGAGCATTTCGTAGAAAACCACGTGCAGGCATGGATGCGAGCGAAGATTTTTACATGGTACTGCCTAGCAACAGTAGTATGGATTTCTTTCCCGATAATACAACCAGCTGTTTCACCACGCATTTGCCGCGCGAGATCAAATTACACGGAGAGTGGCAGGTCGGCCTGGTGGAAATTCACATACCATGTAGTATCGTGCATTTTCAAGACAATGACGCCTTTTACACTTTTAGTTCGTACAGAGAGGACGATAACGAAGAGACTGAGAAAACACTCTGCCGTTTTCCAGTCGGCATTTACGACTCTCTCCAACAGCTGACAGATGCCATAAACAACTCGAATGACACTTATAAGCATCACATGCTTGAACCCGTAAAGGAGAGCAATGGCTATTATGCCATCAGACGCAAGTGCGACTGTCAACAGCCACATACGACTCATTTCAATGACAAAATTCTGCGCATTTTTGGCTTTGATGACGAACCCGGGAAAAAAACTCTGTTTACGACCTTTAACCATGGCGCACTGCGAGAAATTGTAGCTGAGAGGCCAGCCTCGCTCTCGCGCGCCATACCTGACCAACTGTACGTTTATACAGATATTTGTGAGCCCTACACAGTGGGGGACACACAGGCCGCCCTCTTGCGCACCGTTTCCTTGGATAACTCAAAATTCAAATACGGCTGCAGTGCTGTGCAGCGTTTCACATCCACTCACTACATACCGCTTCTCTATCATAATTTTCACAATATTATCATCGATATAAGAGACCAGCACGGGCGTCGCATTCCATTCGAGTACGGTACGCTGACTGTGACACTCCATTTCAGGCGAAGTCGCTGAGATGGCTCATTACACTAGATACTACGACGAGCAGATAGGGGGCGGTGGCGGTGTGAGAAACGTTTTCGCGGGCTCGCCCTTTCAGCGAGGGCGTGACATTGGCTCTTGGTTAGGAGGCCTCTTTCGCCGTATTCTCCCGGACGTCATAAGTGGCGCTAAGGCTATGGGGAAAGAGACCCTGCGCGCAGGTATGAAAGTCATAGACGATGTCGCAAACAATCGTGTCAATTTCAAGGAGGCCATAAAATCGAGAGCCGGAGAATCGGGAAGGCATCTCAAGAGAAAAGCGGCCGAGAAAATTAGCGAGATCATGAAGGGTTCGGGGTATAAAACTACCAGGCGCGTCAAACGACAGCGGCAGTCGACAAAGACACGCACAAGCACCCGTACCTCGCGGAGCAAGCGTAAGAAAAAATTTACATCAGTCGCGCGCAAGACTCGTAAAGCGAGCAAGAGAAAGCGGAAAAGCCCTACTTTTCGGGACATTCACGATATTTTCGGACCAAAGTAAATCTTAAAAATGTCTTTCTTGCACTCTCACTCGTCAGAGTGTATGTCGAGCGAGCTAGATCTTTTCTCTCTCCCATCTACTCAAACCTCCATCGAGGGTAGCACTTTTTTGAACTATAAGCCTGTCTCCTCGATCAGCGACGAGGGTGATGCCCCCATCGAATTCGTCGTACCCAGTGCTAGCGAGCATTACATCGACCTCGCACACACCATGCTCTTCGTAAAAGCACAAATACTTCCCAGCGACGACCCCGACTCAAATCTAAAAGTTGGCCCCGTAAACAATCTTCTTCATTCAATGTTCAACCAAATCGATATTTTTCTCAATCAAAAGCTCGCCTCATCACCCAACAACATGTATGCGTACAGAGCTTACATAGAGTCACTGTTGAGCTATTCACCCGCTGCCAAAGATTCTCATCTCACAGCAAGCCTCTGGTACGATGATACACCCGGCTGTATGGAAGGTGCTCCGGAAAATCAAGGAATCGGGTCGAACAAAGGTCTCATTCAGAGACAATACTTTACGAAAGAGGGGCGCGCATTCGATATGATTGGCCATCTGCACTGCGACTTGTTTAATCAGGATAAAATGCTCATCAACAGCGTCGAAATGAGAGTGCGCCTAGTGCGTAGCAAGGACGCGTTTTGTCTGATGGATTCCACAAACGATGGCCGTTTCGGAATAAAAATAAAAGAAGCTACGCTCATTATTCGCCGCGTCAAGATAAACCCCGGTATTTTGATCGCACACGCCAATACATTGGCCAAAGCAACAGCCAAATACCCCATTACGCGTGTCGAAGTGAAAACATTTACGCTTCACACAGGCATTCTAGATGATAGCATCGATAATGCGATTCTGGGCCAACTGCCGAAACGTATAATCATCGGCTTCGTCGATAACAAAGCGTTCAATGGAAATCGTGCGCTAAACCCATTCAACTTTCAACACTTTGACATAAATTATCTCTCGTTGTATATCGATGGCGTTCAAATACCAAGCAAGCCATTACAACCGCACTTTACGGGCAACTCCCCAACATTTATCGAAGCCTTCCAAACACTCTACTCAGGCACAGGAATACATTTTCTCAATGAGGGCCTAGGCATAAACCGCTACAACTATTCAATCGGTCATTTTCTCACGGCATTCGATCTCACGCCTGATTTATCAGCACACTGCCACTCTCATTGGAACCTCGTGCGTTCGGGCAGTGTACGCATCGAAGTGGGGTTCACATCAGCACCGACTGTTACAATAAACTGCATTGTTTACGCCGAGTACGATAACGTTCTCGAAATAGACTCCACACGACAAATTTTAACGGATTTCAGCGCCTAAGTACTAACACACACGTGCGACGTTGCCACGTGCGACGTTGCCACGTACGTAAAAAAAGTGGGGGTACGCGCACCCCGCTGCTCACGCGTCCCGCTCTCTAGCATCAGTTCGCTTTTTCTCTTACACGCGACCGCACGCGCACACAACTGCTTCCATTTCTCTATACGCACTCACTCACAATGGACTACGTAATTGATATTCAAGGTTTCCGTGATTCGGAAAGAAAGTTTCTACCCAAGGAAGTGGCCGTTACGTGCCTACAAAAGAAAATTAGCGGTCATTGGATAGTGCAAGCACCACATAGCTTTGCCGAATTGCCGGACGATCTCAAAGAGACAAACACCTTTCTCGCTGTCGAAGTTCACGGCCTTCAATGGTTTGACGGGGAAGTAACACTTCGCCAACTACATCGTCACCTTTACAACATAGCCCGAGTGTCGCGAACGATTTACACACGGGGTGAGGAGAAGGCCCGCTACATCGAAGCGCTTCTCGGACGCCGCGCCATCAACTTGGAAAGATTTAAGTCACCATCGTTTAAAGAACTCGTGAGAATGTTCCCGACCAATACACTGTGCACAGCGCATTCAACGAAAACATTACCGGCCAAACAAGAGCATTGCGCTCTTTACAAAGTTAACCAGCTAAAAAAGTGGCTCTATTCGATACTTCCTGTAGAATGGAAAGCGCTCCCTAAAGAAAAAGTGGATAGTGAGATGTTCATTATAGCGATTTACGCCTACGCGCGAAGGGGTACAAATAGCGACACCAGTAGCGATAATAATGACATATACGTCACGGCCGCCGAGTACGACGCATCCACCGAATGAAAGAATGAACACCAATGAAATAACTCACGTCATTGAAGGACTCTCTGCTAATTCAATCGGAGTTTACGCAGCCAATCACATCCCTAGACGACTGAGCCACCCAGCGGCAATCATTGCAAATCTCGACACAGGGGACAAGCCGGGCTCTCATTGGGTGGCTTTCTACATAGACAGTCATGCACGAGGTACCTATTTCGACAGCTATGGACTACCGCCATCGTCGCGACATCATCTCGATCGACTCAGAAGAAATTGCAAGTGGTTCAGGTGGAACAAGAAGAAGTTGCAAAGTTTCGATTCTAAAGTGTGCGGCGAATATTGCGTTATGTTTTTGCATTTTATGTGTAGTGGTTTTACTTTACAAAAATTTTGTAACATCTTTACGACGGATGCTCGATCCAACGACAAAATAGCTGCTAAATTTTATAAAATTATAAAGGTAAAAAAATTAAAAGAAAAAAAAGATGCCCGCGCGTACAATTTCCCGTGTGCTACTTCACGGGGGTACGGGTCGTGCACTCAGGCATGTATGCCATTGAACCATTATTATTAATCTTTTTAACTTTAAGATATATTTTGCATTGCTAATATATGTATGTATGTATGTATGCGTGATTGTTCATTACTTGTAAAACTTAATACTGAAATGAAGCAGACCCCTGTTCAAAAAGTGTAGTTAATTTTAAGCATCGATTGTGCCTGTCTCGGTTATACCATATGTATTCGTAGATTGTAAGTTTTTATCTCTTCCCAAAATTTATGTATTCATAGTTTGTAAGTTTATGTATTCATAGTTTGTAAGTTTATGTATTCATAGTTTGTAAGTTTATGTATTCATAGTTTGTAAGTTTATGTATTCATAGTTTGTAAGTTTATGTATTCATAGTTTGTAAGTTTGATTGAATAAAAAAAATATTACATAAATCATGTTTTCATTTACAGACCTTTTCATTTTCCCACTCCTGAAAAAAGAAAAAAACAGTTAAATTCATTTTCCTCCCGCGAGAGAGAGAGAGAGAGAGTATTAAAACGTTTTGTTACGAAATGCATGTGTAACTTAAACCCCGCGACACTTAAATGTCGTTGAACAAAGAGTGCGTTCAATGTATGCGCTTTGACTTTTAAGCAGTTACACATTTTTCTTTCTCACGCCCTCTTGAAACCGGCCGTTAAAACTATTAAACAATTGACACGTTCATGGTGATGGTGAAGTGTTCTTAGAACCACTTAACGCTGTTATCGCGTACATATCACAGCGCGCATTTCCTTCTCATAGAACAAAGAATGCATTTGCCTCGTAAAATTGAGAGCACATTCTTGAAACTGACCGTTAAAGTCGTTGAACAATTGACACATTCACGACGAGAGTGAAGTGTGTTTAGAACCACTTAACGTTGTTATCGGGTACTGTTATAGTTACACGTCACAGCGCGCATTTCCTCCTCACGAAAATCTTTGTCGTGAGTGTGTGATTGGAAGCGCTAAACAATGGACGCATTCATAACGACAATTATTGGAAACACTTATCGAATACAGTCATAAACCTAATATTTTTTTCTCGCCGTCTACCCCCACCACCGGGTACGTTGCGTCACACGCATTCTCATTGGTGGCGCGACCGCCTCCCACTGCTGGCAGCCCCTACCACATCTCGACGCGCACGCCCAAACGAATAGCGCAGCCGTCGACGTTGCGTCAGTCTAGTAGAACACGCTACACCAGCAGCAGCAGTCAAGTCAGCTGTAGAAAGTACATCTCAGTATTTCTTTACACACAAAGTGAGCCAGTACAGCTTCATCGCAACACGCTACACCAGCAGCAGCAGCAGTTAAGTCAGCTGTAGAAAGTACGTCTCAGTATTTCTTTACACACAAAGTGAGCCAGTACAGCTTCATCGCTTCAGTCACGTGAATTAGTATTTCTTTTTTAAAAACAAGTTTGCGACAACAGGCTTTAATAATGATGAATCAAGACGAGCTTCCACAAAACTTGCTTTTTAATACAAGTTACGCACTCAATAAGTCTCACACGAAGTTTGCATACCTTGGATTGCAATATTACGCCGGCCATTTCCGTGCTGTGATTCAATTCGGCGGCGATACTTCGCCACGCAAATACGTAACCATGGAAAGCAGCGCCTGGGAGGAATTCACCACACATTTTTCTGCAATAATGTATCATCTCTACGGGCCCAAGCGGGCGGATGTAAAAATAGATCTAACAGAGCACGAGCTTGATTTGACCACTGCGTATAGCTCGAGAGTACTTGGAATCATTCAGAAGAAAAAAACATCGGAGCCCGTGTCATTACGGAGCCGGGTGTATCGGCATGAGGCGCAGGCTTGGGACACCACCGACGGCTTGTATATCGATACATCCAGTGGCGCAGGGGTTGGGAACGACGACAACGAGAACGCACCAGCGCAAAAGAAGAGAAAAGCTGAAAGACTTCCTAGTGTTGTGATTATGCGTAATACTTTTATAATATTAAAAAGCATGCGTGAGTGTATCGAGTTGCGCCTTCGAGAGTTGGAGGATATGTCCACGTATGTTAATGTAATGTATGATGTAATAATAGACAGTTTGAAAGTACTCGAGGAAAGCCGCGCTATTGATAAATGTTTCGACGGTTCCACATTTTCTAATCTTTATAATGATCACAAAGATGTGTTAATATCTAATGTAAAAAACCGAATGATTTATTCAAACTTTGGTAGTTCGAATGTGGAAAGACTGTGTGTAGAAATAAAATGTCTTTATTTACCGACTCTAGAAAAAGATGTATACGAAACCGTTAATAATCAATAAATACAAATTTTAATTGAATTGCCTTCTCCTTCTTCATTATTTCATAATCCTACTCTTACGCCCCCTTCCCCACCATCGCTCACTCGATCTTAGATATAAGCTAATAGTAGCACAGTCGCGAGAGCAAAAGGTCTGCAGCCTTCACGGAGTACACATCATGGGGCCACCATTCAGCAAGCAGACACCAGAGGATAAACAGCCTCTCATTGATAAACAAAAGAAAGATTATTCATCATCGGATAAAAAATGTTAGTGTCTGCGATGCATTAAAAAAATGTAGTATTTGTAGAAAAATTATATCGATAGAGGTTAGTAGACATGCATGCGGGGTTATGTATTGTCGAACATGCGCGTGTGAGCGGCCTTATAATCACCAATGTTTTATGTCTAGCGTAAAAAAAAATAAGCCGTCTCAAGATGTACCCGAACACGCTTTTCTTTTCTATGATTTTGAAACCACGCAGGATTTAAAACATGTTGACAGCGCTCAATCGTGCACTTTCCACAATGTTAATTTGTGCGTAGCACAATTATGTTGTGAAAAATGTATAGATTCTGATATGGTGTCGGGGTGTGAGTTCTGTGGCGGTGGGAGAAATTTGTTATTTAAAAATAACTGCTTAAAAAATTTTATAGATTTTATTTTGGATGATAAATCACGTTCAAGTAATATTAAAGAATTAATTTGTATTGCTCATAACAGTAAAAGTTTTGACGGGCAGTTTATTTTAAAATATTTAGTAGAGAATATGCAGATAACACCGAAAATAATTTTAAATGGGACAAAAATAATGGTCATGAGTATAGGTAGAAACATTAAATTTTTAGACAGTTTAAATTATTTTCACATGAGACTTTCGGCTCTGCCTAAAGCTTTTGGTTTTGAAGGCCAAAATGCTAAAGGGTGGTTCCCACATTTATTCAATAAATCTGAAAATCAACATTATTCGGGTCCTATACCTTCTAGGGAGTCTTATGCTCCAGAGAACATGGATAATGCTGATAGATTAAAATTTGAAGAGTGGTATCTTGATGCCCTCCGTAATAATTATATTTTTAATTTTGAAACAGAAATTTTAAAATATTGTTTAGCTGACGTGGATATTTTAAGAAAAGCGTGTTCGGCATTTCGAAAAAATTTTATAGAGGTGGGAGAAACGTGTCCGTTTACAGAGGCTTCTACAATAGCCAGCGCGTGCTCCAAATTATATCGTAAAAATTTTTTAAAGGATAATGTCATTGGTGTTATTCCGCCAGGCGGGTATAGAAAAACAAGTAACCATTCTAGGGTATCTTTAGAATGGTTACTTATTGTTGAAAAAGAAACTGGTCACAACATTATCCACGCTGGGAAAAATCATGAATTCCGGCTAAAAGAAAATATTCTTGTAGACGGATATCATGAAAATGAAAACGGTTTGAAATATGTATATTTATTTCATGGATGTTTCTGGCATGGTTGCGATAAGTATTTTGTAGGTGAGAAAAGATATAGACAAATCGAAGGTCATGGTGAATCTCATAACGATCGGTTTCATAAAACAATAGAATTATCGAATCGAATTAGATCTTTAGGGTATATTTTAACAGAAATGTGGGAATGTGATTTCAGTAAAAAGAAAAGAGATAACCCTGAAGTAAAAAACTTCGTTAAAAATCACCCAATGATTTTTAATGATATTTTAAAACCCCGCGATGCTTTTTTCGGAGGGCGCACGGAGAATATTGTAGCGAACGTAGAGGTTTATGGTAGCGAAAGCATAAGTTACGTTGATATCTGTTCATTGTATCCGTATATTTGTAAATCCGGTAAATTCCCTATAGGGCATCCACAAATTTATGTTGGAGATGAATGTAAAATATTAACAGGCGCTACTTTTAATTTGAAAAATGTAGAAGGATTCGTTAAATGTACAGTGCTTCCACCAATGCATTTATTTTTACCTGTGTTACCGGTGAAAATACACAACAAATTAATATTCCCGCTGTGCCGGTCTTGTTGTGAAAACTTAAACGTTGGTGAGTGCATGCATGATAATGATTGTGAGAGAGAACTCACAGGTACATGGGTATCTGATGAGTTAAAAAAGCGGTAGAACTAGGGTACATTATAACGAATATGTTTGAAATTTGGCAATATAATACATGCCGATACGATCCCTCAGAAGATAGCTCTAACCAAATGAACGGGTTATTTGTAGAGTATATTAATACTTTTTTAAAAATTAAACAGCAAGCTAGTGGATGGCCTAGTGACTGCATTGACGAGCAATCGCGTAGACAGTATATCAGAGAATATGCTGAGAAAGAAAACGTTTACTTGGAAGAAACTAAAATTGAAAAAAACCCTGGTTTACGCTCACTTTCAAAATTATGTTTAAATTCATTTTGGGGTAAGTTTGGTCAACGCGATAATATGGGGACGACTGAGGTCATTCGTGACGGAAATCGGTTACAGACATTAATTTTAAATTCAGCAATCCAGGTTAAATAGAGAAGAGGCAGTGCATTATTTAATAAATGCACGAGTTCATCCTATAAATGCATCATGTACGAAGAAAATTTTAACCGGACTCATCTCTCAAGGAAACGGTGATTTTACAAGTGTTGTGAAAATTATAAATAATTCATTTTCTGGAATCACGTTTACAAAAGAAGCTTGGGATGCGTTCAAGTTTTGTTTTAAAGATATCAGTGAATATTTTAATACAAAAAGCTCTACTACTCCTCAGAAAAAAACATTTAACGGAATCAATTTAACATACACAGCAACGTTTGGTACAAAAACTATCGTCCTCGATAGAGAAGACTCACCGAGTACTAGTTTACTAGATTCAGATGATGCAAATTCAACATATTCTAAAAAGAGGAAACTTTATACACCAGCCATAGTTATGCAAAAAACATCGTTTGACGGAATCATCAGGCTGTCAAAGTGCATAGACAGCTGTATAAAAATGAACGAAAAACTGTTACCATTAGTTTCAAAGTGCAACAAAAATATTATTGCCGATGTGTGTAAAAAATTTAACGAGAATATATTTTTACCCGAAAAAGATGTGTTTGTAAAACAATATTTATCCTCTCACGATGAGAAAATAAAAAATAATATTACAACTCTATTTAATGATAATGAGTTTTCCACATATTATTTTGATATTGTATTTTATGAACTTATTAGTTTACACGCAAACTCAATAGTTAAAAATGTGATTTCTAAACTCACAACTTAAAAAGTACATGAAATGTATGTGTGTAAATAAATTTTCAATAAAACAAATAATTTAAATGTATTTTCTCGAAGTATATATTTCTTTTAGCTGAACCTCACATCCACGCTAATGACCCTCACTAATTACCCATGACGGCGCTCTCCGAGGGACCGACCGCGCCCGAACCCAACCGAGGGGACTCGACCACACCCCAACCCGCGCGGCGTCCCCACACCCGCTCAGCACCCATGCATCCACCCGACGCCCGCTCGCCACCCACCGATCGCTCACCTACCGCTCGCCTCATGCAACCACCCTCCGACCACTCACTATCCTTCGATCACTCACCACCCACTCACCACCCACCACCCCCTCGACCCATGCAACCTGTCACAGCCCGCTTACCAACCACCCTGCCGCTCACCAGCCACCACCCGCTCGCCCAATGTAATCTCTCACCGCCCCGGCTCACCACCCACCGACCGCTCGCCACATTGCAACCTCTCACCGCCCCAGCTCACCGAGGAACCGTCACTAATTACCCCCACTAATTAGCCCTGGCGACGCTCATTAGGGACCGCGCCCGACCACCGCCGAAACCCGACGAAACGACCCGAAGGATTTCCTATATTCCCCCAAGCGCCATCTTGGAAACGGCCGCCATTTTTTCCTATATTCCCCCATATACTACTTACGGAAGAAAGATTACAATAATTACAGATCACCAACCTCTGGTATGGTTTAAGACTGCCGATTTAAACACCCGCGTGCAAAAATGGAGATTTAAGTTATCAGAGTATGACTACACTATCATTTATAAACCGGGTAAACTAAACTCCAACGCAGATGCACTCTCCAGGAACCCTGTGGAGAATGTGGAAGTAAACGCAGTAACCAGAGCAAAGGCTAAACAACTAGACAAAAAGGTAAAAGGAAAACCTGACGAAACACCAAACAATTTAGAACTGACTGGAACTAAACCCCAAGGATCAAAACCAAAATCAAAAATAAAAATTGACCAGAACAAGGGTAAAGATAGCGAAAATAGTCAAAGACGCTATCCTAAAAGACAAATAAATAAACCAGAATATTATGAAAGTGATATTTCAGATAGTGAAACAGAAGCTGAACCTGTAAAACCACCAAGTCTTCCAAAAATTATAAGAAATAACGATGATGAGCAGTTAATTTTATCCGAAACATCCAATTGCGAAAGTACCGATGAACTTGATCACACGCCAAGCAAATACATAGAATCCAGAGAATTAATACAACGTAGGAATGGAAACATTGCTTATTTCGTTAATAGCTTTGGGGAGCCTTGCGATAACGGTTCCAAGAAATTAATAGAATTCAATAAAATTCCTACTGAACAGAAATTAGAAATTAATGAAGTCCACCAAATAAAAAGAAAATGAAAAAATAAACACTACTATTCACTTTGTATTCGAGGAGAAAACCCTGAATCGTTAACCACTATAAAACAGAATATCACGACAACACTCTTAGTTCTAAAACATTTATTAAAAAAGGGTAAACAGAAGGAAATTAGCATTGCTAAAAGTGAAGAAATAGAAAAATTAAATTGGATGGAAGTCGAGGAAATAATTAAAAGAACATTTCAAAACTCTGGGATCGACGTAATAATTTGCACGGGAACCTTGAAATACATACCCTATGGAAAAAGAGATGAGATTTTTTACGAAATGCATAAATCTCCCATAGGAGAACACAGAGGTGTATCTAAGACCTATAACAGAATTAGGCAGCAATTTCATTGGGAAAATCTCAAAGGAGATATACAGCGAAGAATTCAACAATGTTTAAACTGTCAATTAAAAAAGTTAACTAGATTAAAAACTAAACAACCCATGATAATAACTGACACACCTGGAACTGCGTTTGATAAAGTTGCAATGGACATCGTAGGCCCTCTGCCAATAACTCAAAATAAATTTGAATATATTTTGACAATCCAAGACCAACTATCAAAATTTTGCACGGCCATCCCTCTAGTGAATACTTTATCATCCACCATAGCGGACGCTTTTATCAAAAGATTCATTTGTATTTTTGGCGCTCCAAAGATAGTATTAACGGATCAAGGAAAAAACTTCCTCAGTAATCTTATGGCTAGAGTAGCTAAACGATTTAAAATCAAGAAAATTAGAACCACTGCTTTCCACCCACAATCAAACGGATCTTTGGAAAGATCACATCACGCACTGGGAGAATATTTGAAGCAATATACAGATAAAGACAACGAATGGGACGTTTGGATAGAATTAGCAATGTTAAACTACAACACTTGGGTCCAAGAAAGCACTAAACATACTCCTTATGAGGTCGTGTTTGGATGGCTAGCAAGTGTAACGTCCCGACAAGAGTACGCACTCCGATCTTTTTCCCTTCCCCGCACTGAAGAAGAATAAAGAGTTACCCTCAGTCAAAGGCCTATTAGCCACTGATCCTTTTTCACAGACCCAGAACCTCACTTACCCTAACCCGATTATCCACCAGCCGTCGATAACTTACCTACCCACTGACCGGCCGTCGATAGTCTACCTTAAGCCGATCATCCACCAGCATTCAATAGATAGCCTTGTAAATGCACAGTGTGCACAGTCCACACACAGAGCTTCGAGGGCGCACTCGCCACTCGATTACATCATACCACTGTACACGTGCTCGTATAATGCTATACGACCACGTCACTCTTCATATCTCTATAGCTTAAGAATGTATACACTAATATAATCTATACTTTTCAAAGCGATGAATCAGATAACATGATCAACTACACATACGTCACCACATAAACACTTCGTCACATTCAATCTTTTCACAGGAACTCAAGGCACCAACTCTCTTCTTATCAATTACACTCACACCACCGTATATACAAACACCCGATAAGATAAATCTTTCGTCAGCGAAAAATATCCTTTATGTACATGCGCCGAGGCAGTCAGTCTCTTGGAAGACGACCGCCCGCATAAAATTAGTTCTGAGAATAAAAGAACCTACGTGCCATATAGAATATAAGCAAGAGCAGAGAAGCGAAACTCAAAGAGAAAGCCGACAAGATGCCGAGACAAACGGCGTCCCCAAGCCAAGCCTGGAGCGGGAGAACCAATCAGCGTAAGCCACGCCCACCGCTCAACCAATAGGAAGGACGCCTCACCACAGCCGGAGCGCTCCCACCACTCGCTTTCTCTTCAGCAGACAGAGCCAGCCAGGCAGAGCAGAGCAGCCAGTCAGGCAGTCTCTCTCCACCATCGACTAGAGCAAGCAGCTCCAGCTACAAGCTCCTCGAGCTTAGCTCTCTCTCTCTTTTCATTGTTCACGCGTAACGCATATTATAAACTTTCGATTATAAGACTGAATATTGTATTTTCATATCCGTATTTTTACTAAATAAACGTTAATAACTTTCACCTTTTTACTTCAAAGAACGCGTATTTCAGTTTATTCATTTTACCTCGTTCCGACGGAATAATTACGACATTTTCGTGTCTTATTCTAACTTAAATCGGGAAGGCAGCCTCGTCCGACGAAACGCGACACAGCCCGCTTCAGAGCAGCCCCACGGACGACGACCAGCAGCAGCCAGCCGAGCAACAGGGATCTTCCTGCCCGGGACAAACCAGGAAGTGGTGACAGCAGCCACGAGGAACCACACTCACACGGGGACTCCCATCCACCGAGAAGCAGAGTCTTCGGCAGCCAAGCAGGACGACATCCCAGGAAACCCGCCGCGCAGAACGCCACTCCGGAGGCCCTCGAACACAGGGGCCCGCCACCGAGACGGCCGAGCCACGCATCAAGGCCAACGTAACAAGCTAAGTCCTTTTTAAACTGTCAGCGTACGCGAGTGTAATCTAAGAAATCTAAATTCACACGCGGGGATGTAACACTATACTACCACAATTAGTTAAAACTAAATCACTCGAGAATATAACTAGTAATAATAAGGAAGCTAATAGTTTAAATGATGATTATGAGGAGAAGATTATGTTACCTCCACAATCTGAAAAAGCTATTTCTTCTTCTATAATTAATAAGTCACTTGATTTACCAGTAATTCAAAATGACGATAACCTATCTAAAACGTCTAAAAATTCATTTTCAACTATTGACTCCGAACCCTTGGAGGTTGAAACAAAGTTAAATGATATAAATAAAAAATGTCAAATTGTAGAAACTAAAGATTTAATACACTGTAGAAAAGATAATTTAATTTATTTTGTTAATAATAAAGGAAAACCTTGTGATGAAGGTTCACGAAGATTAGCAGAAAATAATAAATTAGATTTAAACAAAGATTTTGAATATCTCAGTGTTAGTATAGAAAAACAGAATAATGGAACGTACCATTTTCCTCTATGTATTCAAGAGGAAGATGAATTATCCATATTTGACATTAAAGAAAATATTTTTAAGGTCTTTAGTGATTTAAAGGAAATAGTAAATAGGTTAGGATTAAAAACTTGTAGTATATCTTATAGCGATAGTATAGAAAAATTAGAATGGTTAGAAATAGTAAGTTTATTAAAATTAGTCTCTAGTCAGGAATTAATTAAAATAATAGTATGCAAAAATTCGTTAAAATATGTACCCGAAGATAAACGAGGTTCAATATTTTATGAATTACATGACTCTCCAATTGGTGGTCATCGAGGCGTATCAAAAACATACAATAGGATTAGGCAGGATTATTTTTGGGAAAACCTTAAAGAAGATATACAGCGACGTATTCAGCAATGTTTAAATTGCCAATTAAAAAAATTGCATAGATTAAAAACCAAACAGCCTATGGTGATAACGGACACACCAGGTACTGTCTTTGATAAAATTGCTATGGATATCGTCGGTCCGTTACAAAAAACTAAAAATGAGTTCGAATATATACCCACCATGCAGGATCAACTCTCAAAATTCTGTTTAGCTGTACCTCTAAAAAATACATTATCAGTAACAATCGCTGATGCTTTTGTAAAAAAATTTATATGTATTTTCGGAGCGCCCAGAATGGTCTTAACGGATCAGGGACAGAATTTCTTAAGTAAATTTATGAGTCGAATAGCAAAGAGATTTAAAATAAAGAAATTAAAAACCACCGCCTTTCATCCACAATCTAATGGTTCTTTAGAAAGATCTCACCATGCATTGGGTGAATTTTTAAAACAATATACCAATAAGGACCATGAATGGGATGAATGGTTGGATTTAGCTATGCTAAATTATAACACTTGTGTATCTGAAAGCACCAAGCACACTCCTTACGAGGTAGTGTTTGGTAAGCTAGCTAGACTACCATCCGGTGATCCATTACGAGAGGCAGATTTATTGCCTACTTATAATGATTACATGGTAGATTTAGTAACCAGACTTAATGGCATTCGCACCATAGTATATGATAATTTAATAGATGCAAAAAATAAATCAAAAAAAATATTACGACCGAACGATACATCCCAGGAATTTTAAATTAGGAGACTACGTATATCTTCTTAAAGGACCTAAACCCAATAAGTTTGGAGACCATTATACAGGGCCTCATAGGATATTAGAAGTAATTAATGGTACTAATATAAGAATAGCTATAAATAAAACAAGTAAGGTAGTACATGCGAATAGGCTTAGGATATCTTATATTAATCAGGAAATTAGAAGTAAGAAAAAAGATAGGAAAAAGAGTTGTAGCAAATAATAAGGTTAATATTTTGTTTCTCTGTTACAGACTTAAACTCAGAAAAGAAAGAAAAAAAAAGAAAAATATATAATAAAAAAAAAAAGAAAAAAATTACAATAACAATGAATTACCAACTACTATGCACTTTGGTAGTAGCAATTATCCCTGGGATATATGGTCTCATTGGATATTACTGCGGGGCGAAATATCTCAACGTGACCACTCTATCGTTACGAGGTGTAGGAGAATGCGAGATACCTGATTCTCCAATAAATACCACTCAAAAATACGTTCAGCTATTACAGTTGAATGAGTATAAAGAAACTCCGGTTATTCAATGCAAAATTGAAGTGCATAGAACGGTTTATTATTGCGGGGCATTTTCTCATGTATCTTTAGTTATAAATGGCGAAAATGAATATTTGTATGAGGTTAGTCGCGAAGCGTGCCAAAACTTACATGAATATGGAATTTTTAAACTGTCAAATCACATAATACAGGGCATTAGTATTAATAAAACCAGTTCTCATAGTGTTCTTTTAGCCGGAACAATTAGCGAAGGCGGCCGATGTGATGGTACGGGTTACTCCGATTACTTTGGCAGTTGGCAAAACGTTATTGTTCAGGGTATTGTAAAAATAACTTTATCTACCTATAATGCACAGGTTAAACTAGATAATGATCAATTAATGTTATTATCTGGCACAACTTGTCCTTTATCGGCTAGAAACTGCATAGATTCCGAGGGAGGTTATACATTTTGGAAACCTATACCCACCGATACTTGTAACTTCAATAAATATGGTGTTTTGTATGAAGGTTTGGCTAATAAAATGATAGATTCGGATTTAGGAAATAAAGTAATTTATTCTGTAGCAACACAGGGAGTAATTTTTGCGTTAACTGCGAAAGGACAGGAATCAGTATGCGGTTATCAAATTACTATCACAGAACATCCGAAACTCATTATCTTTGAAACAGAAAAAGGTAATACCTTTGCTTCAGCCACCAGAACTTCTGTTAACAATTTAGATATTTTTGCTTATGTTAATTCCAAATTTATTTATGTAGAAAAACATCTAAGGACGCAAATGAAGCAACTGTACCGCGATACTCTTATTCAACGCTGTAATTTAGAAAGACAAACCCTTAAAAATTCTTTATCTATTGCAAAACAGTCACCGGATGACTTCGCGTTTGACTTAATGAAAGGACCTGGTTATATGGGTGTAGCTGCTGGAGAAGTAGTACACATAGTTAAGTGTATACCTGTAGATATCAAAGTAGAACACGGTGAATTTTGTTATTCTGAATTACAAGTCTCTAGAAACAATAGAACTTTCTTTCTTACTCCACGAACTCATATTCTAAAACAGACTGGAATTAGAGTTCCCTGTAATAATTTGTTACCATCTTATTATTATTTGGCTGATAATTGGTATAAAATTCTACCAAAGCCAACACAAGCAATAGCTCCAATGATTCTAAAACCTATGACTAAACCAACCTGGTCATACATAAATCCTGCTGATTTGGCCATAAGTGGTATTTATTCTGACGCAGATTTAGAACAACTAAGAGAAAGGATAATGTTTCCTATGGAACGTCCTGGTCTCTTAAATGATTTAGCTAGGGAAATTAGAGGTCATCCTGTTAACTTTGATGATTCATCTATTAATAAACTACTTAATCCCGACGCTTTAGATAAATTAGTTCACAGTACTTGGGACAAAATGTGGTCCAAGTTTATGTGGTTTGGCAATGCCAGCGCTGGAATAGTCGGGATTATAATGATTTTCCAAATGCTTAAAGCAGTAGTAAACATAATTATTCATGGATATACTTTACATTCAGTATATGGATGGTCCATTAGATTATTAGGAGCTCTTTTCGGGTCTATTACTCATTTGTTAGTTCATCTTCGAACTAACGATAATAACAATAATAATGAAAATATTAATAATCCGGAACTCACGGAATTAATAGCTCACATTCCTGATAAAAAACCAACTTCAGAGCCTGCTCCCCAACTGTATCCTATAAGGGAAGTAACCGCTGAATCACAAAAATCTTTCTTCAATGTCAGCTCTTGACTTGTGACTCTTTTTCAAGTATAAACAACTTATAAATGTAAATTCAATTTTCAATTTTCTAATGATTACTTATAGTTGGTCTTTCTAAAAATCGTAGAATAAGAAATAAAAAAATGTAATAAAATAGATATAGAAAAAATATTGTGTGTATCAAGATTAGGCTAAAAATTAGTTTCACTCAGCGTTACGTTTGCTACATTATTATATAGTAGCACCCGTTTTAGTAGGGGGGTGTTACATCCGGGTATTTTTCTATATTATAAATTTTTTTTTGTTAAATCATAAAATATATAGTAATGTCAAAATAAATGCAATATAGAAAATAGTTTTGGAACTAAAAAAATCCGGGTCTGGAATTTTCAGTTGCATGAAAATCTTAAACTCAAACAGCACAAAGGAAGGTTACCGCGCTCCTTTCTTCGCTGTAGATCGTAAAGTTTGCGTTTCCCACTCTTCAAGATAGTCCTGTTAAACATTAGACAGAACTAGCATTTCCCGAGTAAGAAAAAAAATATACATCTTTCTTCGCTCCAAGGCCTAATCTAAGCGCCCGAACATCTGCAAGCGATAACTTGCACAGGCTGCGAGCACGTATTGGAATTTTTCGCCACCCGAAAGTAAATAAACCGGGGAAATCCCGTAGTTAAGAAGCGTAGCGTCCTTTTCTGGAAAGCGTGGGTAGTTTGACCCAAGGTTTATAACCCAGCGAAAAAAAACTTGCGCTTGAGGGCGAATGTCCACTCAAAATAATTTTTTTTTATTGGTAGAAAAATAAGATACCGTTATTCCGGTATATTTTCTCTTTGCCATCCATATTTTAGATTTGGGAATTTTCCACATGCAAGCATTAAGAAAAATTCAGTTAGCGTTATTATTATTTATTGGCGCAACTATATTGAAGAAGTTTTGTAAATTTAATATTCTTCGGAATATTTGTAATCGCTTTATATGCAAGTATATAGTATTTTAAATGTTTTGTATAATATGTCCATTATTTATGTTAAAGAATTAATCTTTATCGTTAAGTAATGTTTGACTGTAAAACGCCTTTTATATAAAATGTTATATGAATATAAACCATGTTTTATCGTTAGGATCGTATGATTTACTATTATATTTTATGTTTAAATTAATAATTTTGAAAATGCCTCTCAGTAAGTTTATAAGCTATAAACTATACTTGTAAACAAACTTTTTATTGTTATTTACTAATCATTGCGTTATATATAGTTATACCAACTTCATTTATTATATTCCATAAATTT
This sequence comes from Torymus aiolomorphi, assembly GCA_036365515.1. Lineage (NCBI taxonomy): Eukaryota > Metazoa > Arthropoda > Insecta > Hymenoptera > Torymidae > Torymus > Torymus aiolomorphi. The sequence goes on from CM070877.1 coordinate 18,801,692, forward strand.
ACAATGTAAAAAAAATCTAAATTAACAAACATATTAGTTAATTGTAGCTTTTCAACCCCTTTGTCTATAATCTTTATATTTTTTATATTAGAATCTGTTTCCTTACCGGTTTTTCTTATAGTTCAATATAAAAGTTAACTTGAGCAATTATTATTTATTGATTTATTTAATAATTTGTATTAGCTCCGCCTTTTTCGACGCTTTCACCAAGTAGAAATTAATATTTTGAAAAATTCTAAGTTTCAGAATAATTTAATTGTTTGTTAATTTAGATTTATGCGGAAATTTGTATTAATTATTAATATTTACTATTTTTAAATGCGTGCTGAATATTTGTAGCTCATTAGCCAATTCTCGCTCAGAATTCTTGAAAAGGGCAGCGGTCAGATTTCCCGGAACCAATTGGGAACTGATTAGCTGAGTTTAGGTATGCCCCTTAGAACGCCAAAGGAGGAGCCTATTTTTCACTATAAATTCGACTGGAAGGATCCAGTGCTTCAGTCAACGGTCAGTCCCTCGAGAGCCGCAGCTCCCGACAATAGTTCGTGTCGGTTTTTTTTATTTTTATTTTTGTATTTTTGTCTAACTTTAAAAATTCACACAACCTTTGAGGTTAGTAAAATTTTCAAGAGAATTGGTTAATAAGCAAAACTTAATAATTTGCTAAGTAAAAATTAAAAATTAAATTTAAATTAAAAGTGTTCGGTGTTTCATTTTTCAAATTCTATATATTTATTTATTTTATTCATTTATTCGTTCATCAACTCATCTCAGAGGGGTAAGCAGGAACTTCAACATTGATGTAAGTATAAGTGCCAATATTATTAGCCAGGATAGATATAGAACATTTGCCAATATCATTCCCGCTTGAACTTATTAAATCGGTAAAATCGAATAGTTACCCAAAAGAAAAAATAAATGTATATATTCGGGATTTGTACCATGACATGGGAACTTATTTCCCGTGGGTAGTGGATACATTTACCTTGAATCAAATCTCCTGCGTAACTTTGTTTAAAATATCAGCACTTATTTGTGAAGTCAGGAGTAAATCCTGTGAGTAACAAATAAGGATAGCTGATCAAACTAAAATTTAACTTAAAGGAAAATTATTACAATAGAATCGCGACTCGATCTTTTTGCAGCCCCATTTCTCCTCCCATCTAGTGTTAGTATCGGCTCAATCCCGAGCTATTAGATTTTAGTATCTAGGCTCAAAAGTGAGCAATAGTTTTCTTAGGAAACAAATAGTCTGGGGTTTTATTTTAAAAACTCCGACGTAACAATATAATAATTTATATGTAAATTATAAAAAGATAATAATTTATATGTAAGGATATGCATAATGGTCTAGAATGAATCAAATAAAACACATGAACGTTTCTGTTACGTTTCGCCTAATGTAAACTTTTTTCGTTGTCATTTTTAATTTGTTTTTATTAAATGTTTAATTTTACAATATAAACTCACGCGACATAAAATAAAAGATATCATGAACGCAAAGAAAAGAATGCTAGCTGGCCAAACTTCAACTTCAAAGCCATACATACAAGCATTCTTTTCTTTAAGCTAGCGAGGAAATACAACACCCTCTCCAAACATCCGATGGGAGAGGTAAATGCGCGACGGATTTTGAAGAGCTGACCACGCGGCAACTGCGGCCGAAGCTCATGCGCTGAGAGTCGTGCGAAGCGGCCGCGGGCCACCACGGGCAGCACCGTCCGGACTCGTTACCTGCGAGCTCAGTTACCGGTCCCGTCTAAACATATGAGCGTGTGAGAGAGAATGAGTAAGGAGTGGGAATGAAGTTCGCGCGTGCCTGCTCGATTAAGCGTGCCCCGAGTTTTTAGTCTAGAAAAAGCTCCTGAAAGAATAGCACAAATAATAATTACGGAAATCATTAAACAGTATATAGGCCACGTGGCACCATTTTATATTCATACTTTTATTTAACATTCATTTATAAAGAGTGAGAGCGTGATTTATAGCATACTCGTAGATTCAACTACAAGTATACAGAGGAAGGATTATAAAGTACAATTATATAAATAAGAACTTAGTCGGAGGCCCTTTTACGAGAATACGATTTACCAGGAATTCCATTACCCATACTCGCATCGATACAAACAACGATCAGAACCATCAATAAGGGCGATTATCTGAATTTATTTGTCAAAAACTGAAGTTGGACTTAATTTTCCACCCTAGGCCATCCCTTGACTTTGAAATTTCCCACAACACCTAAAAGTACGTATCTTTCTTTAATCTAATATATAATAAAAAAAAAAGAATTCATAAGAGTTGGTTTTAAATAAGTATAAGAGCCACATTCAATTCCGTGGAACATTAGAGGGATATATATATATACAAGTAGTAGGGGTACATCTCAGGCAGACAGGGGGGAGTGGCCTGGGGTACATCTCAGGCAGATCGGACGAGGAGTGGGGAAGCGTCTGGCGCCAGAGGTCTGGGGGTACAACTCAGGCAGATCGGGTGGAGCGGGTGGTGGGAGGAAGTGGGCGGTGATGAAGGTATTGCAAAAGCATATGCAAATATTTTTTTGCAAATTTTTTTTTTTACTTTTTTCAGAATTTTATGGATATGTGGGGTACAACTCAGATCGGGTGGAGTGGATGGTAGGTGGAAGTGGGTGGTGGTGAAGTAATGCAAAAGCATATGCAAATTTTTTTTTGCAAATTTTTTTTTTTACTTTTTTTAGAATTTTATAGATATGTAGATGCGAAATGGTATTTATGAAAATTCGAATGAAATAAAATTTAAATATTCTGAAAAGTGAATTCTTAATAATAAAAGAATTTGTTAATATTTTTTGTAAATTTTTTAGATTTTGGTTATATTTTACTAATGAAAGAATTATATAAATGTGAGTTTATGAATAAATGATAGAATTAATTTAAATATTAGAATGGTGAAAATACATTTGTGGAAAATCTTAGTGTGTGTAGAAAAGGTCTGTCGGAAGCAGGTAGAAAATCCGTTGTACAGTGGAAGGGAAAGCGGATGTATTGAGTAGTGAGTCTGAGAGAAGTGGTCGAGCCCCTAATTAGTGAGATGGGAGCTGGAAGGTGCGAAAACTGTATTGATGAGTGTGTAGATAGGACAAGGAATCTTTTAGAAGCACAAACTCAAATATTAAATATTGTGCAACGATGATGAATTTCAAGCGGGTAGAATATCGATACAGTAAAAGCCTTTACATGTGTCTTGAACAGCGGTGAATTTCGACCAGATGTAGAGTTAGAAAAGGAGACGAGTTGCGGGTGAGCTTAAGAGCTCGAGGTTGTAATTAAGTGGAGTGGAAGCTGGAGGGTGAGAAAACAGAATTGATGGGTGTATCGTTAAGAAGAGGAATCCGTTGGAAATATAAACACAAATATTGAATATTGCGCAAGGAGGATGAGTTTTAAGCGAGCAAAATATATACGACAGAAGCCTTACACGTGTCTTGAACTGCGGCGTGTTTCAAGTGAGCGCCGATGAGGGTTTAAAAAGGAGACGTGTTTATTTACAGATTATACAAGTTTCGAAAAATGCTATATTTTAAGTATGGTAATAAAATGTGGGAAAAAATCTGGGGAACTTGGTGATTGGAAGTTTTGAAGGAAATGAGGCTGTACGGATGTTTATGGGGCGAGGTAAAAAAAATACGGAGAAAATATACGTTTTAGATCTATTTATTATTTCGTAAAAAATAGAGTTTTGAATAAACATATTTACACGAATTGAGATTCAAAGCCATCTAGATTTTCTTTACAAAATATATCTGTTATTTCATAGAAAAATAAATCGTTACAAAGTGCAATTAATTCAAGGAATAAAATATCAAAATAGTGTTTAAGAAACACTGCATCGTCCACAGAGTTAAATTTATCTTTGACACTTGTTTTTATTTGTTCAATGTTTTCTTGCAGTTTCATTTTGATGATTTCGTCACTATTTTTTTTAACTAATTCGGAGTTTTCCATCAATTTCGTTAGTTCTTCATAGATAAAATCTTTGCACTTATTGACTAGAGGAGTAATACGTTCGATACGATGAAATCTTTCGTCTACACAAACCACAGACATTTTCAATCCTTGAAATGTGCATTTTTGCATAACGACTGCTGGTGAATATGTTTTTCTTCTTTTAGCACCAGCGTTCTCATGCGTGGAAAAGTGTTTGTCAAAAACGATGGATTTAACGCCATACGAGGTGGTGAATAAAATATCAACGTCGTTAACTTGTATTTTTTCTGTTCTTTCGATGTTCCCAAATTATTAAAATAATTGGAAATATCTTGAAAATGGTTTTGAATTTCGCACCATGTTTTCGAATTTAATTCCAATCCTTGTGTGTAGTGATTATTTAGCAGTTGAATTACTGGTTCAAAACTTTTCGTGTTTTTGTCATAATGTAAACCAACAATTACCTTTTTAGACCATGAATTATTGAGCGGGTACATGGTAGTAAGAATGTTGAAATTTGTTTTGAAACTTTTGTTTTCCGTTTCGGCCATGATTATTTTCTTCTTTTTTTGACGGGTGTTTGGAGGCGTACTTAAAATCTGGTTGTCGTTCGATGATAGCATAGCCTGTGCCATAATTCTAAATTATATATGTTTGGAAGAAAATGAGGTAAACTGCACAAACACTTTTTGGAAGCACAAAAACTTTGGAAGAAAACGTGATTTTGAGAAAAATTTCCGAATATCACAGAGACCGAAGCTGGTGATGTTATCGGGTGGAGCGGTAAGCGTCGACTAATCTGTGTGGGGTACACGCGGCCGCGAGGATCCTTTCCAAACAAAAGGGTCAGCCGTTCTAAAAATAGATTTTTCTCTAAATGTAAACATCTGGTATTTCTCTTCTTGTAACTGTCATAAACACGGTAGTTCGTGAAACGTGAAATTTTCTGTCATCACACGTGCGTACCAGAGTAAAAATATTAGATCTTAATTGCGCAAGATGTGGTACACCGTAGGACCTCATTCTTCCGTATACCTGTAAGAATTTTCACACACATTTTCAAGCTATAGTGAAAATTTGAAAAGTGGGGAGATGGGGTTTATAACTCGGGGGATGAGGAAGGAAGAACGTATTTCGATTTGAAGTGTCTCGCTGTCCAGAAGTGATCAGAAGCATTCTCACTCTGAGTTTAAATTTGCTTGTGCTCAAAAACGTACTTATTTTAGTTTAATCTTTGTTGTGTTTGAAAGTGATTTTATTTAGAAGTGTTCTTATTTCGGTTTAATCCTTTTGGGTTTAAAAGTGATTTTATTCGATTTTATTCGGTTTTATATTGAAAAGAAAAGTGTTCACGATGTTGAATTTATTAGCAGCAATTATTTCACGCTGTGCCGGCTTTTTAACTATCGGGCAGCCGTGGGCCCGACGAGAATATACGACGGAGTGGTTTGCGAGACTGCCTGAACTTGAATCGGCCGAATTGTTGGCGATTTTAAGAGAAATGGGGCAAAGGGCGAATACTCAGCAATTAAATACGATGTACGACCTAGCTCTGCATGAAAGCGAGGAGTGCGTTTTAACTATCGGCGAGGTAGTTTTTTATAAAGGTGAGCAGAAGAAACCGTCTTTGAGTCACCTAATGGATCATTATAACCAATTAGGTAAGAATAATCTGTTAATAATTTAAAAAATAGTTAATATTTTATTACATATGAAAACATTTTTTAAACTTTTAAATATTTTTTTATAGTGTATAGAATGTACGACGATCGAGTGCACGCAGTTATGGAGCAGATAATAAACGAGGATCATGACAGAACGAGTCCAGAGGCTACTGACTCAGAATGTGAAGAGGAGGTAAACGCCGTAAGGGCAGAACGGCAACTACCTGCTGGTAAAAGGCGAGCATGGGACGCGGGTTCTTCTGCTGCAAAAAGAATGTGTCATGATAAGGATATTAGTGCAGCAATTTGTAAAGGTAAAAATAAATCATTTTTAAGTAACAGCACGAATATAAAAATATTTTTTTAATTTGCTAATTCGTAGCGTACACGGCGGGGTTAGGTGGGTATAACGATTCTGCACGCAAAATACAAAAATGGGTCTGTGTGCAGATTCAAAATGAGGCTCATTTTTACCCACCCACTTATGACGAAATTGTTCGAGTGCACGATTCCCTCCGTGGTACATCCGAACCATAAAATGATGTTAGTTTTCATATTTTTCACGTGAAAAATTATAATTATTGTTATTAACATTTATTTTCATTACAGTTTTTAAACACAGAGAGTTACCGGGAGCAGTAGAAAACGGAGCAAGTACGAGTAACAGCGGCGGGGAAAACTTTAATCAAATCGGAAGAGGTGATGGTGCAGCGGCTAGAAGCAACGACAACTCTACTAACAACCAGAGTGTAGCGGGTACTAGCCGTGACAATTCTGGTAGCAATAGCAGCGTTGCAGGTACGAGCAACATTGAGCCTGTGAACAGCAACAAACGTAGCTATCGCTGCATACACAACGGCACAAGCACGGCTTAAATTATATGAATATTTAGATAAATTCGGTAAGCGCGTTTTATACTATGACACCGATTCGATCATTTTTATTAGTAGTCGTGTAAAAAAAGATGAATACGAGCCACCAACTGGGTCGTTGTTGGGCGATTTAGCCGACGAGTTGGAAGTCTATGGTGAGGGTGCATATATACAAACTTTTATCTCTGGTGGACCTAAATTTTACGCATACCGTGTACACACAGAGTCTGGCAATACTATTGAAACGTGTAAAATAAAAGGCGTTCGATTAAATTATGAAAATTCTTCGAAAATTAATTTTGATTCGATTTTAAAATTAATTAACCAACGAAATTGTGATAACAACAATATTATCGTCCAGAATAATGTTATTAGGAAAACAGCGATACACGAAGTTATAACATGCACAGAAACAAAAACATGCTCCGTGGTTTTGAAAAAAAGACGATTTGTTTCCGATAAAGTATCATACCCATATGGGTTTAAAAGAAGCAAAAATTTTTAATATTTAATTTTTTTTATTTTTTTTACAGAAACTCGAGTTTTTCTTCGGAAAAGAGGAGAGGACTTGTGCGCATGTGGCGGTTGCAATGCGCCTTCTTGCATGCACTATCCGCGATTCAAAAATTCATTGCAAGGATTAGCTTGGCATAGGTTCATCCACGCGTTAGTTCTATTAAAAAGAGAAAATAAAATAAAAGAATACCGGCAAATGTTTGAAAGTGTAAGGCAATTAAAATATAATAACGATATTATTGTAAACGCAAAAATGGTTGGAAAATATCGAAGCATGTATTGTCCGCTGTATAATAATACACGAAGTCAAGTATATAAATGACGCGAAGCTGTATCTTGATACGACAGTTGCGGATATTTTAAATGCGATAGATAAACATAAGATCATCAATATTTGGTTTGGATGTGAAAACGCCCGCCATTTCAATAGAGGAAGAAATCAGAATAGAGGAATTATAGATTGTCCTCGGCATTATACACCACCATCACCTCCTCTTATTGAATTATCCCAATAAATATAAAAATGAATTCAATGTTTAATCTAATCTTTGTAAGAATATAAAAAATATGTAACGAATAATTTAGTTAATATTATCATTGTATGCTTGTATTTTAGATTTAAGAATAATTTTTAATAAATTGATATTTTATTTTTATTGTAAAAAAATGCGTATAATTTATTTTATAACCTTATTTATTTATTGTAATAACTATTTAATTCACTATGCTACAAATAAAAATTTCTATACTTCTTTTATTCACAGCTATAATTTTATTTTTATAAAAACTTGTTTACAATTTTTTTCATTTATACTTTTATACATTAGTATAGTTTTTAAATTTTTCAGTTTCAAACATTTTATTTGTCATTTGAAAAAAAAAATATTTCTCGTAATGAATTAAAATTATTTACATTTCTTTTAAATACTAGAAGCTGCATGCTTTAATTATTTTAAAAACAAATTATTTCACTTGCATGGAGTATCAAATGGCCAAATGGGATGATGTAACCCCAAAACATCGGTTACGGCGGTATCGAAAGCACATAGCGCTGTGTTGATATGAACATTACCACCATCTACTCCTACACTTGACAAAAATATGTAAAAACTATTTGAAGAGAGTCCTTGTTGTAAAAAATATGCACGTAGTTGTCGTCCTTTTGTTAAAGTTTTAAACATTTGACACGCTTGTTCTGTCCAGCAATTCCCTTTTGAAGAGATTGGTAAAATTTTTCCCAAACCGCACAAAATTGCTTTTGGTGGCAAAACTAGGAAACGACGATCAAGCTCAAAAATTCCAATATTTTCGTTTGTTGGAGATAAATTAAAAGTTTTTCCTATATATATAATTTTACACTGTAAAGGATTTTCATCTGCAACACCCCGCACCCATTAATTCTTCACTCTAATCGTTATATACATTCCTGGCTGTAAATAAATAGTTAATTTAAATTCTATTTTTTTAAATAATATTTATGTTTTAAAACACGTTAGCTTTAAATACTTACTTCCAACTCGTATATTTTCAATTTTTCACTGATGTATTCCGTTGTATTTTGAATAACAATGATTCTCGAATAAAAAAACTAATTGCATCGTAAAACACATTTATCTCATTTTCAAGCGATTGGTATGCTTCGTCCTCACCTATTATTTGTACATAAAATGAAGCTGGTGTAGAAAAACAAGAAATCTTAACGTTTCGAACATTCTCGACTAATTTTTCCGGCTCGCGAATATTAATACAGTTCATTGTAAAGTTGAACAAGAGTTGAGCAGCTCAAGCGATCTTAACTGCTGAAAAACCAAGGTTACTCTGCTGGTAGATGGAGGGGTAGTCGAGCGTGTGGCTGGAAAAGCTGTTTACTCACGCGGCTTCCGTTAAGCGGTTTATGGCTAGACAAGCGGAGGAGCGGACCCACTAGACCTTCTAACACACAGGCTAGGCATGCTAGCTCCCAAATAAGCTGCAAGGCCCCACCGCCGCCGCCGCCGCCGCCGCCGGCGCCCCGCCCGCCCGCCCGCGCGCACGTGTGTGTGTGTGTGTGTGTGTGTATGTATGTGTGCGTGTGTGTGTATGATTGGCTCATGGTTGAATGACGGTTAAGCCAGTTATTCTTTGTTAATCATGGATGTGAGATGGAAACATCCATGGACGAGTATTATTTGCGGCCCCACAGGATGCGGAAAAACAGTGTTTGTGAAAAAATTTTTAAAGTTTCGTCTACAAATGGCGGATGTCTCGTTTGACAGAATCTTGTTTTATTACGCCGAGTGGCAAGATGGATATAAAAGTGAAAATTATGTAAAAGACGGTGTACAGATCGAATTTCGTCAAGGTTTACCAAGAGCCGAAGATTATTCAAATGATCCGCAATTGAAGAAGCTCGTTATAATCGACAATTTGATGCGAGAATCATCAAATAATGTTGTAGTTGATTTATTTACTAAAGGCAGCCACCATAAAAACATTAGTGTAATGTTTATTACACAGAATATTTTTCACAAATCAACGCATTCGCACGACATTAGCCTGAATGCATCGTATATCGTTCTATTTCCATCTATAAAAATCCACGCGATAGAGCGCAAATACAGCATCTCGCAAGTCAAATTTACCCCGAAGATTCAAAATTTGTACAAGAGGCTTATCAAGACGCAACTGTTAAAGGACACGGATATCTAATGATTGACTGCAAACAGAGCACGCTAGATGAGTTTAGATTTCGGTCTTGTATTTTTCCAGACGATGAGTACCAATATGTATATCTACCGAAATATAGTCACAGTATCTATGCAAATGTATTTTAATTTTTTTTTACCCCCACCCATCTATTTTTTATACATATTTTAGCATGCAACATTTATACATATATATAAATGAAAAATTATAAATTTATCTCAGTGTTCTTTGAACACCCGTCGAGATGGATTGTTCAAAAAGTTCTGAAAAAACCAATATTCCATACACCAAACTTTACGATTCGGATAAAAAAGATGAAAAAAAGTCTGAATCACAGTGGAAAAATTTCACAAATAAATTTTCATCAAATAAAAACTCGTTTCCCGAAAAACAGCATTACAAAAGGTTTTGAATAATTTATTCGTGTGTGATGAGCAATGGATCAGTCTACAGGGCGCCGACGTAGAAAACGCTACCCACCGTTTGGTAAAAAATATATTGCTCTTTTGGATGCGTTAAAACATTCTGATAAGAAGCAACGTCTTGCTCTGTTGCGATCTGCAGATGAAAAATTAATAAAATATATTTATGAATGTGCGTTAAATGTGCTCAAAGGTGCTGTATCGATAAAATCTGTGGAAAAACAAAAATTAAGAAAATATAAAAGTGTTTTGAGAAAACTGGCCAAAAAAAGTTTGCGTAAAAATTCTTGGAAAGGAAAGAAACGTTTTCTCGTTCAAAAAGGTGGAAGTTTTTTACCATTTCTGCTTACTCCTATATTAGAAATATTTTCAAACCTATTGTAAAGTAATGGAGAGAGCAAAAAAAAAAAATGGTATTAATATCCAAGGAACAGCTCGACAGAATTCGAGACGGTCAGCCCGCCTCTGTTAATACTACAAACAGTTTGACAACCGCAGCTACACTGCCTGCTCTGGAAAGTACATAAACGATTGGAGATAACTTGACTCGTCTAGATGACGAAATGCGAAAAATCCTGGATTCAAAAACATACGCAAGCGACCACGACAGATTGAAAGATTATTTAAGAGTTTTGCAAAAATACTTATTTTTCGCCGAAGAGAAACGAAAGGTGCACACACCCAAAGCCAATTATGAAGATTCCTTTTTTTTTAAACATATCCTTTCAAAACATCCTTCCAACTATTAATCTTTTTAAATAATTAACATATTCTAAAAATTTATAATTATATACTTCTTTCTTTAGTAAAATATACTAAAAATCTAAAAAAATTTACAAAAAATATTAACAAATTTTTATGAATAATTTTATTTCATTCAAATTTTCTTAAATATCATTTCACATCTACATATTTATAAAATTATGCAAAAAATAAAAAAAAATTTTTTGCAAAAAAATTGTATATGCAAATTTTGTAATACCTTCACCACCCACTTCCACCCACTCCACCCAATCTGAGTTGTACCCCACATACCTATAAAATTCTGAAAAAAGTAAAAAAAAAAAATTTGCAAAAAAATATTTGCATATGCTTTTGCAATACCTTCATCACCACCCACTTCCTCCCACCACCCGCTCCACCCGATCTGCCTGAGTTGTACCCCAGACCTCTGGCGCCAGACGCTTCCCCACTCCTCCACCGATCTGCCTGAGATGTACCCCAGGCCACGCCCCCCTGTCTGCCTGAGATGTACCCCTACTACTTATACACATGTATATGTATTATAATTTTTAAACCCAACATTTACACAACATTTATTTTAAAACGTAGATTAAAGATATTTAAGGAATAATTAAAGGAGTTCGTTCCAAGTTAGAAATCAGGTTGATAATTAACACAAACATATTATTTGTAAAAACTACACAAACATCCTTTTTCAAAAGGTTATAACATTGATGTAAGATATTTCAGATATCATATATCAATCTTATTTTGAAATATAACGTTCGTAAAGAAAGGCAATAAAATATAACTTAACAGATGCAGGTATTACAAAAAAAAAGAGTTATACGTCTCTATCAAGAAATCTTCAATAATCGAATCATTTACAACTTATATAAATAGATACATATATATATACACACACACACACACACACACACACACACACACACACACACACACACACACACACACACACACACACACACACACACACACACACACACACACACACACACACACACACACACACACACATATATATTTATCTCAAAGGTAACTTATGCGGACGCATCCTTAATGGGAACGGTACTTATGCGGACTTTCATCGACTTGTGTAGACATTTTTGAGTGTCTACATAGAGAGGGAGTTATTTCTTTAGCCAAGCGTGACTTGTGCAGACACGGGTCTAATGGAAACGATACTTATGCGGACAACATACGTAAACGGATCGGGACTTATGCGGACGAGTCTACATATGTACCTATACATCTGTTTATATATATATATATATATAAGGGAGAGTCAGATTAAGGTTTAATATCCTTATCTGACATCAAAGCAAAATCTTTCTGAGGTTCCATTGAAGTTGAATTGGCTATTATACCATAGTCACCATATGTGTACATTGGCGGATCCTTGGAGCAGGCACGCGTAACCCCTGGTATAGCTCTCGGGTCGATTCCGGATACCTTTGACAGCAAAAAGAAAAATCAATATTCAATACCATGTACAAAAAGAAAATTTAAGTATCATTCACACCTTTTTTTCACTAACTTGTCACATTATATTAGTTAAAAGCGAATAGAAGTCCTTGGTGTGACTGTTCTCCCTCTTGATTCGGAAACGATATAAGAAAACATAAGAAACACTATAATCGCTCCGAGTCGAAGGTAGAACCACTTGTTGAATATCGTACTTTACCTCTCCCATGTTTCACCTCAATCCCTGGTCACACTCTAAATTGACTTAACCAAATTACGCTTAATTCCCCCCTTTTAATAGATATAGATATATTACCTCTTCCTACAAAGAACCCAATAATTTGCATTAATACCGAATTTATAACACTCTAACACTGGTAAAATATGCACATACATTGCATATATATAAATACATAGGACAGGTATGAAATTTAAATACGGCCTTTTTGAAAATTAGAGTACACCTTTCACTCCTATAATAATAGGTTTACATACACACATACAACCCGGTCAAAAATATCCAGTTGGGAAATCCAGCTGGGGAAGAGTGGATTCCAGCTGGATTTTGGTGGATTTCCAGTCGGATTCCCAGTTGATGATATCAAATATTCCCACCCATTTTTAACTGGATTAAATGGAAATCCACTTATAATAAATGGGAATTCCTGGGCGAAGGCGGAAATCCATGTAAAAATCCAGTTAAATGTTGGTGGGAATCCACCTAACTTTCGCATTTCTATTAAATGGGAATCCACTCAAAATTCTACTTAATAATAAATGGGAATCCCAGCGTGACGGCGGAAATCCATGTAAAAATCCAGTTTAATATAGATGGGAATCCATCTAACTTTCGCTTTTCTATTCAATGGAAATCCAGTTAATAATGCATAGGAATCCTGTTATATCTAGGTGGGAATCCACTTAAATATCCAGTTAAAAATGGGTGGGAATATTTGGTATCATCAACTGGGAATCCGACGGGAAATCCACCAAAATCCAGCTGGAATCCACTCTTCCCCAGCTGGATTTCCCTCTTGGAAAATCCAGTTGGATTTCCCTCTTGGAAAATCCAGTTGGATTTCCCAACTGGATATTTTTGACCGGGAAGCTTCATAAGTGCACTCATAAGATCTAGAAATTAATTAAACTCAATCTAATAGTACAAAGAGATAAAATAATTGATTAAGCCGTAATTGCACAATATTATATAACCCAAGAGCATAAGAATACAATTGTTAATGTCCTCTATATATGTACATAAAGTCTTATCATTAAGAACTGCATAAGAATATTAATACGGTTTCACTTATAGTTCATATGAGTTTAACGCTATTGGGTTAGTTATATAGCTATCTGTGGGACTCTATATGTGCAGGTGTATATGTACATGACCATCTATATTCGCTTATAACCGTGAGGGTTTAGAAGAAATTATAGAAGTCGGGTTTCCCTTTTTTTTCTCAATTACATACCTATTGAAGGGATGTCAAATAAATCCGAACCATTTGACACATTGATGGGCCTTTGCGTTTACTAGCTGTCCTCATGTATGGAAGCGTGCATCCCAATCCAAGGAAGAAAACAAATATTTCTGCACTGCATGAACACAACATAGTCATTGCTGCACAAGGCCTAGTTACACTTCCTCATAGTAACTTATCTTGAAGCGAAGGCCACTCATCATCTTATTGGAGTCATATAGACAACCAGCAATATCTTGGCAATAACTATAAACATCAAGGAAGGAAGAGCCATATCCGCATATTATCTGGGAATTAGAGTGCATAAATCAAGCCACTCAAATCAACGGCTGACGACCCTTGCAGATCTGAAACCGTAAAAGAAAACACACCACAAAGTACCTATGGATCCACAGAAACAGAGGAAAAACTAAACGAGTATACTTATCTAATAAGGATTAGAGTTCCCTTTTCTCTCCGATAGTATTGTTTTCGCCACGCACACGATATCGCCGTCTGCTCCGTAGGTTGTCAACACGTATACGGGAGGTTACTACTCCGACCATGTGACACCAATCTTGCTAGTCGGCGCGACTGTATGCATGCGAGACCGGGGTCTAACAGCGCAATCGCGCACGCGGTAAAGACACCTTAAGGGTCGACGTGCAATGTTAGCGCGCGTATACCATCAGACTGGCCAATCATACGCGTAGCTCTCTCACGGCGAGTGCGCCCGTTCCGAGTTGCCTTAACTCTAGTAAACGAAGGGGTCAAGATTGAATTCCGAGTAGAGACGTTACACTATTTCGTTATTAGGCCAATATAGATGAGTGCACATACACACGTGCACAAGTATACACCCGTCTAATAAATATAGGGACCAGTATATATGTATAGGCTGCGGTCTATCGGCGCAATACTCCACGCGGCGGATCACACCCATAAAGGCCTGCGTGTACGTAGCGCGCCTGCTGCCTTAAGACCCAACCACGCGCATGTAACAGATTGCCCGTGGGTCCACGCGTTCCGTGTCACATTAGCGTTGGTTTCGCGCGATAATCAGGGTCAGGCCTCTTTTTTAACGATCACATTACTACGTCGAAGGCAGAAAGGTAGAGGAACAAATAGTTAATTATACACATACCGGCGAATATATATATATATATATATATATATATATATATATATATATATATATATATATATATATATATATATATATATGTGTATAGACACGCACACACACACACACACACACACACATATAGATACGTTTATACACAGGGCTTTACGAACTCGATCACACATTATATGGGAATAAGGGATATAATAAATATTAAAGAACTAGTTAGTTCGTGTTACGCATTTTCTTTAACCTCTCTCTCGTTCCCCTTTTTTATATTCATACAGAATCCTCATATAGCTTGATATGTATGGGAATATTGAGCCGAAGCAATAGCACAGGTAAGGTCCCATATTGGCGGGGATGATAGATGCCCCGAGAGTGACAAGCAATAAGGCGATAGTTCCGAAAGAAATGTCGCATTTACGTGAGCGCCATTAATTATTGTGGCTCTCACGTAACAGTTTCAATTGAAACAATTTTTTATTCATGAATGCTTTTATTAGTTTACATATTACTTTTTAAAAGTAGTCGTACATTTTTGTTTTATTACATAACTTTTGTAACATCTCCTTTAATTGGATTATATTGAACAATTCGATCATGCAGAATTAAACAGTAGGCAGCAGTATTGTCGGGAAAGTCATCTCTAGACTCAAATTCATACAAAATTTTTTAAATAAATTTTATGTAAGATCATAAGAGCGAAAGCCAGCGAGTCAGCGGGAACGAATACGAGAGAGAGAGAGAGAGAGAGAGAGAGAGAGAGAGAGAGAGAGAGAGAGAGAGAGAGAGAGAGAGAGAGTGTTAGTGAGTCAGCGAGAATGAATGCGAGAGAGAGTCTGAGAGGGAACACAGTATGCGTCTGCAACCCTTTTTATTTTTTCCTCTCTTTATCCTCTCCATTAAAAAAAATCCAAACGTCGCTAGCCAAACCTTTCCTTTATCGCACCTCCAATAAATCTAAATGTCTTGCATTCGAATTCCCTTTCCTTTCCTAATCGTCAAAAACTCTCGTCAAAGTACGTCCTATAATTAAACCTTATACCGAACTTACGTATACCTCAAGTCATCCAGACTTTTCACTTTTCCTTTTCCTAAAAAAGATATTTTCATCTTTTTACCCCTTATTACTGTCCCCGCGAACAATATAAGAAGTGCAAAAGGACGCCTCAAGCAGTCAGTCCAACACTGAGTCCTACGCCGCACCCACGCCTATACGAAAGCTTTCAAGCATTACCTCTTACTGTACTTTAATCTTACTAGTGTAGTTGAAAAGTTAATAGTGTAATTTATATTTCAACTATTCACGAAAATGGAGGTATGTATATTATACATTAATGTAAGATGAGAGAGAGAGAGAGAGAGAGAGAGAGAGAGAGAGAGAGAGAGAGAGAGAGAGAGGGAGAGAGAGAGAGAGAGAGAGAGAGAGAGAGAGAGAGAGAGAGAGAGAGAGAGAGAGAGAGAGAGAGAGAGAGAGAGAGAGAGAGAGAGAGAGAGAGAGAGAGAGAGAGAGAGAGAGAGAGAGAGAGAGAGAGAGAGAGAGAGAGAGAGAGAGAGAGAGAGAGAGAGAGAGAGAGAGGGGGGAGATTTAATCTAAATTGTTATTTTTTCATTTGTAGATGATTGAAAGCACCCAAATTTTTCAAGAGTTGCTGCAGATTACTCTTTACTGCCTCCAAAAAAATCTACATCAGCGGATGCCACGAAAAATTGGATTTGAGTTGATAACTCTTATTTCAATGATGTTAAGTTTTTATTCTTTCAAATTATATTATTTTTAATATTAATTATATTTTTTAACATTAATATTCATTATAATCAATCAATTTTTTCCATTTTTCAGATGCATCGTGATTACACTAATCAACAAATCAGAGAACAAGCTGCAGTCAGCGAAAAGAAAGAAGCATTAAAGAAAAACCAAGATATCGCTCGTGTTAACGCAGCTCGCAAGCTGCAAGCAATTGAGCGAAAAAAGAGCGAGCCATTACAAAGGAAGGCTGAGGAGGATGCTGCAGAATTAATAAAAAGAGCGAAAGCTGCAATTAATGAAAAAACGACAGCTCTACTAGTGTCTAAATGTATAGAAAAAAAAGATTTCAGTATTCCTCCGCCGACAACAAAAGTTATAAAAAATAATGATTTTAGTGCTCCACCACCGTCGCTATTCCCCAAAAGTGATAAAAAAGCAATCATTAAATCAGTGGAAACCGTAATTCCACCAGTGGACGTGTCAAAAATAGTGTCAAAAAATAAAAAAGAAGAACAAGAAGTGAAAGAACAAAAACAATTAAACGAAATAGAAAATCTCCCACTCGATTTAACAAAGAGAAACAAGAAGAGAAGGGGTTGAATAAGGTGACTGAAGAACAAGAGAAGGTTCCAAGAGAAGAGAAAGAAAATTATGGAAAATTTAGCAAGTATACTCCTTACGAGGTGGTGTTTGGCAGACTAGCCAGATTACCTTCCGGTGATCCATTGAGAGAGGTAGATTTATTGCCTACTTATAACGATTACTTGGTAGATTTAGTAACACGATTAAATGGTATTCGATCCATAGTATATGATAACATAGTAGATGCAAAAAGAAATCAAAGAAATATTACGAGCGAACAATACATCCTAGGAATTTTAAATTGGGTGATACCGGTCCTCATAAGATTTTAGAAATTATTAATGGTACTAATATTAGGATAGCAATGAATAAAACTAGTAAAGTAGTACATGCAAATAGGCTTAGAATATCATATATTAATCAAGAAATTGGTGATAAGAAATGCAATAAGAAAAAAAAGTAAAGGATAATGAGGATTGATACCTTTTTTTGTTCACAGATTTAAAACAAACGAAAGAAGAAGAGGAAAAAAAATACAATTAGAAAAGAAAAAAATAATCAAAATGAGGAATGTCCAGGTTCCATTTTTCATATTAATATCTTTGATTCATGGGATAAATGGTCTTATTGGTTACGACTGCGGAGCCAAATATCTCAATGTTACAACCTTATCATTACGGGATGTAGGAGAATGTGCAATACCGGATTCTCCTATAAATACAACACTTCAGTATGTTCAATTATTACAATTGAATGATTATAAAACAACAAATGTAATACAATGTAAAGTCGAAATCCATAGAACGGTTTATTACTGCGGGGCATTTTCTCATGTATCGTTAGTAATGAATGGCGAAAACGAATATTTGTATGAGGTTAGTCGCGCTGCGTGCCAAAATTTACATGATTATGGAATATTCAAATTATCAAACAATCAAATTATTCAGGGTATTCATATTAATAACACTAGTTCCCATAGTATTTTACTAGCCGGAACAATTAGCGAAGGCGGCCATTGCGACGGTGCGGGTTACTCCGATTACTTTGGCAGTTGGCAGAACGTTGTTGTTAAAGGGTTAGTTAAAATAACATTATCCACATTTGACACACAGGTTGAATTAGATAGCGATCAGATAATACTAAATTCAGGCACAACATGTTCTTTATCTGCTAGGAATTGTATAGATTCTGAGGGAGGTTACACATTCTGGAAACCAATACCCACCGACACTTGTAATTTTCACAAATACGGCGTTTTATATGAGGGTTTAGCTCACAAAATGATAGATTCAGATTTAGGTAATAAAATAGTTTATTCAGTCGCAACTCAGGGAGTAACTTTTGCGTTAACTGCAAAAGGACAAGAATCGGTATGCGGTTATCAACTGTCGCGTCGTGCGACGTTGCCGATGTGGTTGCCGGTGTGCGCTGTTTTCCTTCCTCTCTTCATCTTTCCCAACGAACCTGCTGCATTGCCGCTTGCTTCACATTCTCCCACACGATAAAAAAAAAGGGGGATACGCATAAACGCTCAAAAGATGCCGCCATCCAGAAAGAATAGTTACCAAAAAGATCCTCGAACGGAGGTACGAAGACGCGGTTTCCTTTAGTTTTCCTTTCATTCTCTCTTAAGTGTGTGCCACTCCCCTGGTGCAGTTTTACGCATTTTTTTTATTGCCTAACACGCTATCAAAACGCACATCCACTCAAGCATCAGAGATTCGCCGCCAATTAGAGGAGTAAGCATTAGTACTCCAGCGCACAATACTGAATCAAGCTAGAGTCAGTTTTCTTGCCTTTTCCCTTCACTCCCACCCGATATGCGTAGCGTATTCTAAAATCAAAGGGTGCGCCGCCGAAATCATCAAAGATCATCGAGAAGAGTGGGACAGCAACACCTAGGCAAATCAAAAAGGCGACGGCAGGAAGATTTACAACTTTTTACCTTTAAAAGGGGGCGAAGACTCCTGGTATGACTGACTTAGAAGCCAACTCGCGTAGACTACGCATCACCTCGTGCAATTGTAATTTTTACTTAGTTGAGCCCATTTCACAATAAACGTTAAATTTATATATTAATCCGTGTTAAGTTTTTTCGTGACCTTAATAGTCCTAAACTCCTCACTCCTGCGTTCTTCTGACAAGACCCCCACGGAGCGACAACTGACCACTGACATTGCAAGGGTCACGGCGAGCGTGCAGATTCTCACAAAGCTGTTCGACATTCTAAAGGTAAGTCATTAAAATTCTACACACTGTCTCGAGGCGTACCGCATGTCAGTTTCATTTTTCTACCTGCCGTCCCATCCTGGAGCAATGCACATTGTGTCCGAATCGGGAAAAGTCTCATCACGCGCTTTTAGCCATTAGACTAACATTCTTATTGTTATTGTTACGCAACCCGGACGTAACAATTGGGGGCCCCTCCTTAGAAAGGATTAGGCAGATAGTTTTTGTTTTGCGGGCTTGAATGATATGTCGGTAGCCAAGGAAGGTGACGATAGGCGTAATGAAGAAGCAGAGGCTATTCTGCTAAAACAGGCGTTAAAACTAAAACCTAACTTACCAGAGGGACAAACGCTAACAAATATTTTAGATTTCTTTAAAAGTCGTAACGAAAGCGGTTTTCTAGACGCGGAAGTGCAAACAAAGGATAAAAGAATAGAATCACTTATTGAAATTTTAACAGATCATGTTAGTAAAGACGATATAATAGAATGTTGTAAAGATAAATATTTAATTGAAGCGCTCGGAGATTTAATAAATCAAAGAATCGATCCAAAATATATTATCGAATATATCACGGGGCTGTAACAGCAAAATCGGAATTAATAATCAACAACATAAGTTTCGATAATCCAGAAATTACGGCCGACAACACAAAATTTTATTCCATATTAAAAAACAATAAAACATCTTTACAAAAATCATCAGACGAGGAAAAAAATAAAATAAGTTCAGGAAACGGCGAAAATTTTTTTTTACCTAACGATCAGCTTAAATACAGCACACCATTTAATTCGGATACATATTTGATAAATCCAAAGTATAACTTGTCACAAAGGATGAATAATTTTTCCGGTAACAGTACCCTAGGGCAAGTTAGGCCGTTGTCAATTAAGAACGCGTTAGAATTAATTCCGAAATATAATGGAGTAAATATTCCTTTAACACAATTTATACAAGACTGTCGGGAAGCATGTAGCATTATCCCAGAACAATTTGAGGTAGATTTAGCAAAATTAATAAAATTACGTTTATACGGCGAGGCACTAAAAAGTGCAGCAAAAAAGATATTTGAATCAATAAATGATATAGCGAATTTTTTCGACAATATTTTCGGTTCGGCTAAAACGTATCACCAACTACACGGGGAATTAGCTAGTGTAAAACAAAAACGCGATGAAAGCGTAGTAGTTTTTTCAAATAGAGTGCGTGCGATAGGACACGAAATTACTGAGTCAGAACATCGTGAGAAGAGATCTACGCGAGATTCTCAAAAAGCATTGGAAAAAGACTTGGTAAAATTTTTTATTCGAGGTTTACATTGAGTATGGGAGAAGCAAGAACTTTAGAAAAGGCCACTGCGGAAGCAATAGAAATCGAAAGGGACTTCGCGTGTTATGAGCCAGAAGAATTAAATGACACTATTAAAATAATTACAGAAAAGAAAACTAATTCTTCAAGAGAAGATAAAATATATTTAGTGGATAGTAAAACTATAGAAACGTGTCAAATATATAACAGAAGAGGTCATATTGCTTTAAACTGCTGGCAATACACAGGGAAACCACCAAACTTCCAAAATAGGCAACCATTACCTACCTGGGTGAACCCGCGGAGATCGGGCGCGTCGACACAATGGACACAGGATAGACCCGCGCAGGCTCCACGAAATACGGGGGACCAATATGTACAAAGACAGAACGCCACATTTTCAAATAATGAACTAACGAAATTATTTTGTCGATATTGTAAAAAGGAGGGGCATGAAATAATAAACTGTCGAAAACTCGCATACAACAATAGTCAGAGAAATACACAAGTACAGGCGGGAAACAGTCAGAGTCCCCGTCAACAAGGCGCGAGACGGGAGACGGACTTAGTAAAGCGCCCAGACGAAAAGCAGAACAATCCGCAATCATCCAAAAACACGTTCGGTTAAGCGGAAATAGCAAATCACCAATAATTTCCTTTAGTAATCCGAGTAATAACAGAGAAATGTTTTTAATATTAGATTCAGGCGCGGGACCAAATCTGTTAAAAAAGAACAATTTAGCTGAAAAAACAGCAATTAATAAAAATGAAATTTTGGAATTGAAAGGCATAACAGACAGTAGCATTTTTACTTTAGGTAAAATAAAACTATATTTTTTTAAATTCGCCATTGAATTTCATATTGTGAATAACGATTTTCCAATAAACGAAGATGGATTACTAGGGAGTGATTTTTTCTCTCAGTTAGGAACAAAAATCGACTATGGAACTAAGCAACTGATCATTGGTGATTTGTCTATTCCGTTCTATGAAAAAAATGAAAAAACTTTAGTAAATTCTAGTAAACGCATTAATTACGCACACAAAGTAGACCAGAATGATACAGCGGAGGAAGTATACTCGGAAATTATAAAACATAAAAATAGGAGTGAAAAGAAAACTGAAGATACGGCTGAAGCTATAAAAAAAATTCTAAGTCAGAATAAAGAGGAAGTTTTTCGACTCATAAATTTTCCCGTGGAACCCCAAACTCCAACACAGGTCAAAAGTAACTTTATCGAAATAAGAACGGTCACCAGCAACCGGGAGCAAGCTAAACTTGAAACAGAAGAGATTTTAAGTTTACATAATATAAAAGAAATAAATTTTGCAAATCAAAATGTCACATTAAAATTGGACTCTTATAAAAATTTAAAAATAATTATTGGAGTTAGCTCAAACGCTGACGAAAATCTCCACTTGAGAGATGTGAAATTTAGTTTGTTAAATTCAAACGAAAATTCGAAAACAAATTCTACTTTTAGATCAAATTCAAATGAAAATTCTAAATCAAATTCTACTTTTATATCAAATTCTAATGAAGACGTTAATTTATTAAATTCAAAAGAAAATCACAAAGTAAATCAAAATTCTAACTCAGTTACAAATTCTTGTCAAAATCCTAATGCAAGAACAAATTCTTGTCAAAATTCTAACTCAATCATAAATTCTTATCAAAATTCTAACTTGAATAAAAATTCTTGTCAAAATCCTAACTCAAGTACAAACTCTTGTCAAAATCTCAATACAAGTACAAATTCTTGTAAAAACGCTAACCCAATTACAAATTCTTATCAAAATTTTAACTTAAATGCAAATTCTTGTCAAAATTCTAACTCAATTGCGAATTTTTATCAAAATCCTAACTCGAGTGCGAACTCTAATAAAAATCCTAGCTCAAAGCCAAATTCTAATAAAAATTTTTCAAATTCAAAAGAAAATTTGAAATCAAACTCTAAAGAAAATTTTTCGTCTTGGATTAAAACAAACTCGAGTGCAAACGAAAATTCGAAAAGAAATTCAGAACAAAATAAAAATTCTAACTCAAAAGGGAAAGAGGAATCAAGTTTGGATATAAATGCTA
Source organism: Torymus aiolomorphi (assembly GCA_036365515.1). Classification (NCBI taxonomy): domain Eukaryota; kingdom Metazoa; phylum Arthropoda; class Insecta; order Hymenoptera; family Torymidae; genus Torymus; species Torymus aiolomorphi. The sequence continues at coordinate 18,824,568 of CM070877.1, forward strand.
AATTAAATTCTGGAGATAATTCTAAGAAAAAGAAAGACAAAGCAAATTTTAATACAAGTAACAATCAAGGAATTAATGAGGAGTTCATTTTTGAAAGATTGATAATGTTACAAAAGTTACTCAATCAAAGCCAAGCAAATTACAGTATTTTGTATGATAATGCCGAAGATATAGAAATATTAATTGAAATATTGTTGAAGATAATAAATAAGAATGAGTTTTTTAACGAGCACTACAAAATGTTTCGCGATTTAAAAATGCATTTTGAGCTCAGATCATTCGACGACTCATCGTGCACATATCTGATTGATGATTGTTTAGAAGTAATAGAAAAGTGGAAAAAACTTCTTAAAGGGAAATCTACAAATTCAAAAATTGAGAAACATGTAATTTGTCGGGTAGAAAGAGTTTTGTCAAACGAACGCGTCGGTCAGATTAAATCTTTATTACGTTTTGAACATTTGCTGTCAGAAGAGCGTACAGAGATAACAAAATTAATAGAAAGATTTAGCGATATTTTTCACATTCCGGGTGAAAAATTAGCGGCTACACCTATATTAAAATTAACTATCCCAACCGTAGATGAAGTGCCAGTTACTTCAAAACAGTTTCGATTGCCACCAGTGCATAAAAACGAGATAGAAAGACAAGTTGCAGAGTTATTGGCAAATGGCATAATTGAGCCTTCTACATCTTCATACTCTAGACCTTGTTTTTTAGTACCAAAGGAAGAAGATATACATGGCAATAGAAAGTATAGAATGGTAATTGATTATCGAAAATTAAACGAAAAAACACTCGATGATCAATTTCCTCTTCCAAATATTAACGAAATACTTGACCAGTTGGGAGGATCAAAATACTTCTCTGTGTTCGATCTCGCATCAGGCTACCATCAGTTAGAAATCGATGAGCGCGACCGCCACAAAACAGCTTTTGTGACAAATGGTGGGCTCTATCACTTTAATCGAGGTAGTTTTGGGCTAAGAACTATGCCGGCGACATTTTCAAGAGCACTATCTATAGCGCTCGCGGGTTTAGTTAATAAGGAATTATTTTGTTTTATTGACGATATAATTGTTTACTCACGCACGTTTGCTGAACACATACAAAGATTAGAAAGATTATTCATCAGATTACGAAAGGCGGTATTAAAAGTACAACCGGAAAAATGTGAATTTTTCAAAAAAGAAGTAACTTATTTAGGGCATTTAATAAGCGCAGAGGGCGTAAGGTCAGATCCAAGGAAGCTGGAAGCTGTTCGGAATTATCCAGTGCCAAAAAACGCAAAAAATATTAAACAATTTTTAGGTTTAGCAGGCTATTACAGACGCTTCATTCATCAATTTTCAAAAATAGCTAAACCTCTCACAAACTTATTAAAAAAGAAATGGAATTTAAATGGACCGATGATACGCAGTATGCTTTTGAAATTCTACGTGATAAATTATGTAAAGAACCTATATTAGCTTTTCCAAATTTCGAACTACCTTTTAACCTAACTACAGACGCATCGGGTTATGCGATAGGAGGAATTTTATCTCAGGGTAAAATAGGCTATGATCAACCAGTTGCATATGTCTCACGTGTGTTATCAGAGGTAGAGGGAAGATGGGATACATTCAATAAAGAGGGACTAGCGTTGGTATTTTCTATAAAACATTTTAGACCTTATCTTTTTGGGAGAAAATTCTATGTAATTACTGACCATCGCCCTCTAGTATGGATGCAGACACATAAAGATCCAAATTCACGTGTTATGAGGTGGCGTTTAACACTGGCCGAATATGATTTTGAGGTGATATACAGACCAGGGAGAATGAATGTAGCGGATGCTCTCTCTCGAAATCCGGTGGATCGAGTGTTAATTGTCACAAGAAGTGCTGCCCTGGCTGAAAAACTAAAAGAGCAAGAGCAAGAAAAAGAGGCGGTCACCGAACAAACGGGGGAGGAGTGCGTTCATAATATGGTCACGAGGGGACGCATAGCCCGTGAACGGAACAAAGAAAACATTGAAGCAGAAAAGAAAAAACTGCCGAAAAACGATAAAAATAAATGCGTAATAGAAAAGGAAAAGGTCAGCGGTAAAGATGCACAACATATTACCGCATCAGCGGGAACCGAAGGCGAGGAAGACAATAGCATACTGAACGAAACACGAAGTAGGGGTGACCCACAGACCAACATGAATAAGAGTAACCTTCTCTCGGAGGAAGAGGAGAGAGACAAACTATCGAAAGAAAACGGGGAGATGGAAGATGAAATTATGTTGGAAAATTTAAACCCGACTCATTCAACTATTTTCTGCCGTGAAAAATTATTTATGAGAAAAGATAATTATTTGTATTTTGTTACATCCGAAGGTGAACCATGCGACGACGGTGCCATGCAATTAAAATTACAGAACAAGCTCCCACGTTTTAAAAATTTAACAATAGGAATACCAGAAGTTATAAAAACAAATTCTAAAATACACATAGTCATGCCACTACGTACGCAAAACAGAGTAGGCTTGAGCATAATAAACAATAATTTAAGTTTACTTTGTACTAATTTACTACCAATCTTAAACAAAATCGACGCGCGGTCGATAAGTATAGCAAAAACGGAAATAATAGAAAATTTAGAATGGGAACAAGTAATAAGAAAATTAAGAGATCCATTTTCTAAGAGTACCATCAAACTGGTAGTGTGTTTAGGGATAGTCAGGTATCCTCCCCTCGAGGAAAGGGACCCCATTATGCAAGAAGCACACAGCTCGGTAATAGGCGGACATAGGGGAGTTACTAAGACATACAAAAGAATTAAACAAGCTTACAACTGGGAAAATTTAAAAGAAGATGTACAGGATTTTATTCGAAAATTTGTGCAGTGTCAATTAAAAAAATTAGTCAGGGTAAAAACACGTGAGCCAATGATTATTACTAACTCTGGGGCACATGCGATGGATCGCATTAGTATGGATATTGTAGGGCCATTGCCTAGATCTAATAAAGGCAATGAGTATATATTAACCTTCTAAGATTTATTTACGAAATTTGCAATAGCGGAACCATTAGCACAAACTACAGCAATAGACGTTTCAAACAGTCTAATTAAGAGGGTCATATGTGTGTTCGGGGCACCGCGAGTTATTTTAACGGATCAGGGCACTAATTTTATGAGCAAATTAATGAAACGAGTGGCAAAAAGATTTAGAATCAAACAAGTCAACACTACGGCTTTTCATCCACAAACAAATGGGTCCTTGGAGAGATCACATTCAAGTCTTATCGAGTTTTTAAAATTTTTTGTGCAAGAAAATAAGTCGGATTGGAATGACTATATAGATTTAGCAACATTTAATTTTAACACAGGCATAAGTGAGGCAACATGGCACTCACCTTTCGAATTAGTATTTGGTCGTTTAGCTCGAACGCCAGGTAGTGAGCCGATAGAAAGTGAGGATCTAGCGCCTACTTATAAGGGCTATATGGAAACTCTCATAACACGAATAAACTACTTGCAAAATATAGCAAGAGAAAATTTATTGCGAGCCAAAATAAGATCAAAAAAATACTATGACAGAAAAGTAAATCATTTAACATTAAAAATTGCGGACTACGTGTGGTTGCAAAAGGGAGCGAAACCACACAAATTTGATAGTCAATATACGGGGCCGTATTTAGTTTTAGACGTTTCTGTAAATGGAAATGTGAGGATACAATTAAGTAGTACTAAAAGTAAAATAGTGCACATTAATCGCCTGCGCAGATCACATGTAGAGCAAAAACAAGCTTAAATCGTTGCTTTAACATACCTAATCCTACGCTTGCTTTCTAAGTTACATTATATATAAATAAGGATAATAAGCACGATTTCTTTGATAATGGCACGTTGTAGTAGGTTAATATTTACTACGCAAAATATATTATTATAACTATAAATATATTATTATAACTATAAATATAACGCAAAATATATTATAACTAATAAATAGCAAAAATGCGAAAAAGAGAAAACTAGTAATACTATTAATTTTATTATTTTAAACCAACTATTATTTTTTTTTTAAGTTAATTTTGATATATGTTACTGTTTTAACATTAGTGCAGTTTCTATGATGTTCTCTTTTTCTTTATGATAAATAGAGCATTTTTGCCATTTTCTTTTCTTGAAATCAAAAAGATTAATACTTTGTAATGTTTGCAGATGAAAATCGTTTTTTGTGTACTAGCGTTGCTGCTAACATCAAAAACAGTTAATACCATAATTGGTTACGACTGCTTTCAGCAAGTCTCGAACCTCACCACATTTTCATTAATACACGTCGGGGAATGTGACATAGCGGAGCCCGTGGTTAATACTACCAAGGTTTATGTTAGATTATTACAATTGAACGATTTTGGAAGCACTCATGTAAGACTATGTAAGGTAGAAATTAAGCGTTCAGTTACATATTGTGGGGCATTCTCGCATCGAAAAGACAAGAATAGGGGGGAAGTTAAGTTTCTAGACGAAATTACTAATGAAGAATGTCGGCGAATGCATGTGCATCGCAGCCATAGAGTTCGCGACGAACTTATCTCAAATTTAAAACATAATGGGACTATCGTTTATCCAATGACTTTTGTGGGGAAAATAGATCAGGCGGGAGATTGTAGTAATCCAGGTACATACTCCGACCCGTATGGAGTATTCGATGATGCGGTAGTCATGGGTTATGTCACAATAACCTTACAAGATTATTATACTCCTGTGAATTTAAATGCTAATGAGGTTATACTAAAATCAGGTACTCGTTGCAAATTTAACGAAGACATATGTATAGATATTGAAGCAGGGTACGCTTTCTGGGAACCATTACCGGTGTCATCATGCGAAGAACATAAGTATTCAGAATTATACGCGGGGTATGTAAATAAAATAATAGAGGAAGGAAATGAGAGACATCCAGTTTATGTAATGGAGTCAAGCGAAATAACTTTTGCATTTACGGCAGTCGGTACTATTTCAGTTTGCTCATATGACTTAATACGCACAGAACATCCTAAATTATTTTTCTTTGAGGGTCCTGCTATAGAAGCATTTGGAAAAATTAAACATCCTACAGTACATAACTTGGATATCTTTGCATATGTTAATTCTAAATTTGTTTATGTCGAAAAACACATAAAAGGGGAATTAAAGCGCTTATATCGAGATTTAATTATGCAAAAATGCGAATTAGAAAAAAGAGTTATAGCGAACGCATTAAGTATCGCAAGTACCGAACCAGATCTGTTCGCCTATCAAATAATGAAAAAAAGTGGCTATATGGGTTTGGTAGCGGAGGAAGTAGTTCATTTAATGAAATGTGTGCAAATAGATGTTCAAAGACGAGAAACACCAAGGTGCTATCAAGAGTTGCCTATAGTAAAAGACGAAAAAAATTATTTTTTATCTCCTAAAACACATATTTTAAAGCAATACGGTACTGAAACTACTTGCAACCCATTGATCCCACCTATGTTTCTACTAGGCGAAGATTGGTACACGGTACTGCCTCATGGTACCACAAAAGGAATTAAACCCGCTATCCTCAAACCAGCCACAAAAAACAATTGGAATTATACTGAACCTCTCGAATTAGCAAAAAGCGGTATTTACACACAGTCAGACATACAAGCGTTAAGACATCATTTAATGTTTCCAGTCGAGCGAGGTGCAATGTTGAATTCTTTAGCCATGGGTATGTCAGGCAGATCAACGGACAAAAATGGTATGTCTATAGCACGCTTGTTCGATGAGGAAGCATTAACTGCACTTGCGAACGATACATGGAAAAAATATGGGGTCAATTTCTATCTTTCGGTTCTATAAGTGCAGGAATAATAGGAATAATTATGATAGGTCGTGTAATAAAATTTTTAATTGATACAATTCTGCATGGATATGCATTATATAGTTTATATGGCTGGTCAATTCATATTATAGGAGCCATTTGGAATTCGGTAACGCAATTGCTATTGCACACTGCACGGCATAAGCCCACTCGAAAGGAAGAAAAGAAGCGGGCTCAAGAAGAATATAGCTCTGTAAAAAAACCACCGAGCGCTCCACCAACAACACCACTAGCCCCGCCTCCGTCATTTTCTGATTTTTCGAAATTTCAAAGCCAGCACGCGGTGGTGCAGGTTCCGGCGAGAGGGGAGGGAGTACAAGTAAACTGTACTACTCCAACAATACCAAGAATTTATCCAACTTTAGCAACTGACCCAGATATCCCATCCTTACCACCGCGGAATAATCGTACAAATGACGATGAATAATTGATTAAAGTAAATAAATAATAAGAAATTAGATTAATAGTAGCGCTTATGTAAATCTATTAAATGTAATTTTGTTTAATTCTTTTGTAATAATAGTTTAATAAAAAAAAGAAGAGGGTAATTACCGTAGTAATAAGTAGATTGAGCTGTCTTGTAAGCAAGATTTTTTCATTTTTATTACTTTTGTTTTTATTTTCATAAAGGAAAATGCCTCTAACTCCCTCCGAAAAACATAACATGTTTTCTAATCTAATGACTTTAAGAATGAAACTTGCATGGGCAGCTCAAAGAAGTGATGAGGATTTTTATGAATTTTGCGGTAGAATGGAAAAAATGTTGCATGAATACAACAATTTAGGAAAAATATCACAGGTTGAGTTTAGGGAGGTATGCGATTCCTCGTTAGTTAGAGAAAAAATGGCTATCGAAACATTTTTACGCGGACTGCGTCCGGAGATTAAGCGTTATATATGTAAACCGCACATTTACGTTTCTCTACATCAAGCGATGGGACACGCGAAACGCATTCATTCCAGTTTAGAAGACTTACGAAAAATTAAACATAGATATTCCATACATCTTTGATTAACATTATCATTTATCCGCTATTTTTTTTATTTTTTCTTTCTTCTTTAGTTACTTTTAACCCATCACCTCTAAAAAGAATGGAAGGAGCCAACTACAATGAGATACCACTGAGGAACCGCGAATTAGTATATTATGAACATGTGGGAGCAAGAATATGTCTCTGTTGCTAGAAGTTCAGAATTGGACCATACACTCGCATCTTGTACAATCAAGTAGTGGTACGGGCTACCATTGCCACATGCATAAAAATCAACGTAAAAATATGTTCACTATGTCGCATTCCAATAACTTTTCTGAAACAAAACATAAAACAAACATTTGTAAATAAAGGGAGATTGGATGTAGAAATACAAGGCTGCGCGATAGAAAAAATTAAGGGTTTAAAGATTCCAGAAGGAAACGCGGTGGTTGCATTTTTAAGCGATGATATGGTGGATACTGCCAACACTACCTTATTTAATTTTGTACGTCACCAGCTTGGCGAAAATTTATATGAACTACCACCGGGGCGAGAAGCATCCATATCTAATAAGAGGAAACGCGGAGAATATAGAATGCAGGAGAGAGAGATTATTACGGATAGGCAGAGTACTCGAAACCATGCAGTTATAAGCCCGTTAGAAGAACTCAATATCCCTGACGAGGATATATTAAATGAAATAATAAGAGCTTTAGAAAATGCCTCAGAGTCAATGGAACCCCCGCCTTGCGACCTTTCCACGACACATAAACGCCCTCGAGAGAGTACTGAATAAAACATAATATGCAATCATTTTTTATTTTTTCTTTTTAAGAATGATGACAAAGACAGTGTTCTTCATGATAATCCTTGCTTTAATAGCAGCCATAAAATCACCAGAAGTGCGTATCCTTGAGCGCAACAATCCAGGCATTATTTTTAATCAAGACAGGGGTTTGGATTTCATTAAGCAAGAATGGAAGATAATAACATCAGTAAATGCCCGAGTAGTATTTTCTACAACAGATTTTTTTATTAAAGCAATGAAAAATATCTCTGAAACAGATACTTATACAAGATTGTCGGATCCAGTGCTGATTGAACAAAAATACGTCTTCCAGGAGAAAATTGAAGAGCTGACTCAGTTACAAATAGCCTATGTGAATCTAGCACACTCTTATGCACCATGGGTAGTGCCATTCCAGGAGGGAGAAAACGAAGACTACCTAAGCAACAACACAGCAGCCGAAACTCTTCAGGATATCGAACAATTGCGGCGTGAGAATCAGGAAAGCATGGTACTAAATAAAACACGAAAAATAATAACTAACAACGCAATAGACCGTGCTAGACGACAATTTTCAACAGACGTGTTATTACTTAAAAGTAATTTGACAATTATACAGCAGGAATTTGGAGTAACGGATATTAAACAATCACAAATAGAAAACATTCTGAACGAGGCAATACGACTAGTAGGAGAAAACATTTATCTTGCGAAAGAAATAGTCAAATTCATGGAAGCACGTCGATTTACCTTACCAACTAGAGTGATGGAAAAGGCGATTAAAATCATTTTGATTGCTGAACATCAAACTCCAGGAAGAGCGCCAATTACCATAGAAGAAATAAATGCTGCTACACTAGAGGAGGGAACCCGAACAGATATAATCGTGATACAAGGAAGAGTAATATTACAGATTACAGTGCCTATACTCGAAAAACAGCCATATCTTCTGTACAGAATGATAGCCGTACCAGTATTTCAATTATCATTAACGCAATTAAAGAAAGCGGCTTACATTCGCCCTAGAAGCGAGTATATCGCTGTCTCTAAAGATAAAAAGGAGTTTGTCTTTCTTAACCGGGACGATTTAAGGGAATGCGTAGGTTTAAGGTCTAACTATTTGTGTGAACGAAAAACTCCAATTATTAAAAAACTTCAATGTGAAAGCGAATTGCTCGTGGATCCAAAATATACTACATATCAGACTTGTAAAATACAGCATGAGGAGGTCAATGAAGCGGTGCTGGTGAGAACTGCTCACCCCAGACAATGGTTCTTTTCAGTCCCACGGCCAACAACTGTACGGGTACATTGCGGTGAGCATTTTTCATTTATGACCTTAGGACGATCGGGAATAATAATAATCCCTGAACCATGTTATGTTGAAATTGAAAGTAAATTGTACCGTATCTCTGATCTAATGAGGATATCCAACGTTTATATTTTACCTCCTCTACAACTTGTTATTATAGAAGGGGAACAAAAGGATTCCGCACCCCCATCTACCTATCATAGAATTAGTATTGATAACACCAAGGTCGACGTATATTTAAGTGTTATAATTATTACATTTACGGTAATCCTCATAATTAGAATTACCATAAGGTGGTATCAGGGTAAACGAAAGAAAACAGGAAAGGAGAAGAAGGAGCCGGGACACGCGCCAATAGGACCATTAAATCAGACCATTCGATACAACTTTTCACCCCCACCGCATGTTTATGCAACACCAAGTTTTCCACCGGTTAAAGTTGGACCTCCAGCTCCTCATCCGACTCCTGTTTTGTTTCAAAATGTAGAGATAGGGGAACTTCATAAATGAGAGAAAATTGGAAAGAAGGAGGAGAAGGAGCCGGAATACGTGCCGATGCGGCCATTGAATCAGACCATTCGATACAACTTTTCGCCACCGAGTTTTCCACCGGTTAAAGTTGAACCACCAGCTCCTCCTCCAAGTCCTGTTTTGTCTCGAAATGTAGAGATAAGGGAATTTAATATGCTAGACGCAGAATACGTAAATAATAAATTAGAAGAATATATAGTTCAACAAGAAAATACAAACGGTAATCAATCAGGTTCCAATATCCTTTAGCAACAAAAAGATAAAAAAAAAGGGGTTTAGAACAAGGTAACTTTCTTGCATTATATAATCAAGCATTTATTTCTGTAATTAAGCAAAACATAGAAACAGTAGGTATTAACGTAGTAAGTAAGCACAACCAAATGTCATAATCTAGGTAAATAATTTCTAAAATAAATAGTTGTAAAATATATATATTCCTAAAAAAACTTGCAGATAAGAATGCAACATTGTATTGTGAACTTAAAATAAGATATGTAAAAAAAAAAAAAAAAAAAAAAAAAAAAAATTTGTATAATAACGAACAAATTGTATTTAACCACTACGGGTAATGACAAATAATTTTTTATAACAACGACTAATTTTGTATTTAATCACTATGTATAACAACGAACAAATCTGTATTTTAACCAATATGGGCAATGGCAGATAAGTTTATATAACAACGACTAATTTTGTATTAAACCATTCTGTGTAGCAACGAACAATTTGTGTTTTACCACAGGTGTAATGGTGAAATAATTTTGTGTTTAACCACTAGAAATTAACAGCGAATACTTGATAGTTATCTACAAATGAAGTAAGCAAATTAAAATCCAAGTAATCCATGGTCATTAATAATTAATAAGTAATCAAGACTAAGAAAATACGTATCAACTACGCACGCATATCTAAGTCACTACCTATTTTTGTTTTTTGTCCCAGATTATCCTAGACACGTCAGTAAAGAAAGAGACGTCAGAAGAGAAGTGGCCACGGAGAATTTCAACATGGAGCAAACCTCGCAGCAACAACAAGACATATTACAAACATTAGATGAACGTGTACGTCAAGCAATGATACGCTATGGTGATCAACTACGGAAGGGGCACGAGACTTTCTTCAGCGATGGACCCAGAATGCCAGGATTCCGCACACAGCCTCGGGACCAATGGTACCAGTTAATGATACTCATGTGGAACAACTCAGCCGGCATCAAGATCAATTACAAGGTGCGCTGAACCCTGCAGAGTATCTAATGAACGACGTAGGCCACAACAGATGGACTCGCAAGCGGAAATCTTGCCAATACATTGGAGACGATCCCAATATTTATGTGATAATTCAGCCCCCGGGTCTGAACTGCCTCAAGGGGGGAGGTGTCGCGTCGTGCGACGTTGCCGATGTGGTTGCCGGTGTGCGCTGTTTTCCTTCCTCTCTTCATCTTTCCCAGCGAACCTGCTGCATTGCCGCTTGCTTCATATTCTCCCACACGATAAAAAAAAGGGGGATACGCATAAACGCTCAAAAGATGCCGCCATCCAGAAAGAATAGTTACCAAAAAGATCCTCGAACGGAGGCACGAAGACGCGGTTTCCTTTAGTTTTCCTTTCATTCTCTCTTAAGTGTGTGCCACTCCCCTGGTGCAGTTTTACGCGTTTTTTTTATTGCCTAACACGCTATCAAAACACACATCCACTCAAGTATCAGAGATTCGCCGCCAATTAGAGGAGTAAGCATTAGTACTCCAGCGCACAATACTGAATCAAGCTAGAGTCAGTTTTCTTGCCTTTTCCCTTCACTCCCACCCGATATGCGTAACGTATTCTAAAATCAAAGGGTGCGCCGCCGAAATCATCAAAGATCATCGAGAAGAGTGGGACAGCAACACCTAGGCAAATCAAAAAGGCGACGGCAGGAAGATTTACAACTTTTTACCTTTAAAAGGGGGCGAAGACTCCTGGTATGACTGACTTAGAAGCCAACTCGCGTAGACTACGCATCACCTCGTGCAATTGTAATTTTTACTTAGTTGAGCCCATTTCACAATAAACGTTAAATTTATATATTAATCCGTGTTAAGTTTTTTCGTGACCTTAATAGTCCTAAACTCCTCACTCCTGCGTTCTTCTGACAAGACCCCCACGGAGCGACAACTGACCACTGACATTGCAAGGGTCACGGCGGGCGTGCAGATTCTCACAAAGCTGTTCGACATTCTAAAGGTAAGTCATTAAAATTCTACACACTGTCTCGAGGCGTACCGCATGTCAGTTTCATTTTTCTACCTGCCGTCCCATCCTGGAGCAATGCACATTGTGTCCGAATCGGGAAAAGTCTCATCACGCGCTTTTAGCCATTAGACTAACATTCTTATTGTTATTGTTACGCAACCCGGACGTAACACAACTAACCACTACTGAACATCCAAAATTAATAATCTTTGAAACTGAAAAGGGTAATACCTTTGTCTCAGCAGAGAACATCAAGTATCAAACGTAAGTAAATAACTAATTATTAAGTCAGGTTTCTAGTTAGAACATTTCCCGATACATTTCCCCATAATTGTATAATATTTAAATCGAAGAAAATTCAAATAGTAAAAATCATATCAGTGAATATATCGTACTAAGTTCGGGCTACTGCCACCGTTTTAGTGGGTATATTTCACTGGTCAAAAATTTTAAAAGTAAAGTTTGTAATAAAATATTGGTGAATATGCAATACTAAGTTCGGGCTATTGCCACCGTTTTGGTAAAGCATATTCTACTGACCAATAAAAAAAACAATAGGTAAAATTTGAATCATAACAGAAAAAAATATATTTCGTTCGCGACGCGCCCTTTGCTGCCCGAAATCCACCCCATTAGTGTAGGTATCTAGCTCTATCTCGAGCTATTAGGATGAAATAGGCCTAGGCTCAGAAGAGAGCAACAGTTTCCTAACGAAACAACAGTTGGAGGTTTATTCCAAAACCCCGACGTAACATAAGTATAAAATAAAAGTAATAATTAACTTTACCGTTTTCGCGACATTGTAACACGGACGTTACAGCGCCAAAACATTCGCCGACAGGATCGAGCTGTCGTGCCGAGGGCCAGAGTTCGGCATGGCGGCGGATTACGGTGTGTGTGTAAAATGCAACCAAGAAATTCCCGCATGGAGGAATTGCGACCAGTGCGTGCGTCACAGCATGAACAGCATGACGCTATAACTGCCTGGATTGCGAGGAGCGAGGACATAAGATGGCGCACCAGGAGGACGTGTTCCAGGACTGCGGCGGGTCACCAACTAGAGACCCGGAGGAGTTCTTCGAAGAATAGCTCTGGTAGTACAGTAAAATTTTGTGACTAGTGCTAGTGACAGTGAGTATGCAAGTATGGGAATGCAAGTGAGTGCATGAGTGATTAGTGAACACAAAGGAAAACAATAACAATTAAAACAAAGTATAGTAAAAAGTAGTAACCATTTTGTACAAGGGCTTAGTGTTTCGGGGAGGTCAGAGCTAAAAAATAAAGACTCAGTCTCCGCCCAGGCATGCCGCTGGGGCGGAGGAGCAACGGGTGCCGCCCCGCAGCGCAGGTTTTTAGGGGGGCGTGTTACGTCGAGCACCACGACTCCATCTATACGTTTGACATCTTACCAGCCTACATCCTATACCCATGTTTTTTCCGGTTACCCTATGATGGCATGCCGCTGTTAGGCGGTAAGTTACCGTCAGCAGTTGACCGCCGGGTAACTAAGCTGGAAGTAGAGCAAGAACCTTCGAGTGGGTGCGCTCGACCCTAGCCCATGACTCATCTTTTCCTAGCATGTTAATTAGCGCATTTCCCTCCCCAAACTTTTTCGCCCCCCATAACACCGATTTACCCTAAAATCTCTCCTTTTTACATATTCGCCTAATGCGAGCGCGGGTATATAAGCGACCGCGCGCCCTCACTCGGGGCAGAAGCTTTCCTTACTTTTTATTGTACAAGGTGAAGCCCTTGACCGTTGCATATTTACATTAGAAATCGAGACTTAGAATAATCTTGTGCATTTATCGAATTCTGACTTAGAATATTTTCTAGCAGAATTAACTTAGTAATTTTGTCAAGCTTCTCTGATTGTAGTCTCGCGAAAAAGTGTTGATATTATATCTCGACTACAATCAGTGTGCAACAGTCCTAACGTAACTTTATGCTATTAATAAACATCACATAATTGCATTTTTGAAGTGTTACTTTATTTCTATGATCCTATCCTTCTGCCATTCATATCTCCCGCCGCGCTAGGAGCCTGGTACCACTGAGCAGCCAACCGAGGGAACAAGCCGACCACCTACAGCCGCAAAGTAATTAATGTTCTGAATTGCTGTCTCTTTCTCTTTCTCTTTAATTGTCCCACGCGTGCCGCTTCTTCCCGAATTATCATGTCTGGGTTATTCAATTTTGTAAGAGTTGCCGGTCCGACCCCATGTGAGCCGCTATATACTCACTGACGTTTTCGTGTTCGGGTTTTTAGAGTCAAAATTTAGATTTTTCTATTTGCATCTACAATCTTTAAGATTGATGGAAATTATTTCGAACTAGAATTTTTTTTAGAGAATTGGTTAGAGAATTAAAACTAAGTTTTATTGAAAGAATTAAATAAAGATTTAAAGATTTAAACAAAATTTTCAAGTGTGTTTGGTGTTATTTCTTTTTCATTTCTTCATATCATTTCATTTCATTTCGTTTATTCGTTTCGCAATCACCGAGGGGTAAGCAGAAAAATATCATTCACCAACGTAATTACAGAAAGAAAAATATATATATTTTATATAGATATTTTAGAAAAAAAGAACATTTGCCAATATTTTTCCCCATTTATTTTTCTAAAATTAAAACTCGCAATTTCCGAATAGAGTCCACAAAAATACAACCTTTATATTTATACTATGTGTTGAAACTATAGTCCCCAATGGTTACAATAATATCCTTTAAAATTTGAATTTGTGACAAAATCGTCCACATGTTCTGCACGAAGTTTAAAAAAAAATATAAAAAATTTTTTTGTTCTCTTGGAATCAATTTAATTCAATTTCTTTTTATTGAGGAACCACAATCATAACCCTGAATCCCTACCACCGCACTGCCACTTCTGCATCAAGGGTTGCAGGCTTCGACCTGCACCACTCGGGGTTTTCCCTAAGCTGTAATAAAACGACGCGGCAGCGCATGCCTTGTAGTTTCCCTTTTTTTTAATGTTTGTATTTCAGTATTATTAAGCGGATCTGTAAAACTTTCTTTTCCTTTTGATGGGGGTCTAATACTAGTTCCAAATAAATAAAATGTACTTGCCGAATATACCTATGATCCGAGGAGTAGATAAACTATAGTAGAGGAATTTGTTACTTGAATATTATGACTTTCTTGTAAAAACAGTAACCTACTCTAGTAGAAATGTTAACCAGACGAACATT